>JAVXUO010000696.1:0-419035 GCA_033065855.1 Escallonia rubra | reverse complement strand
TTTTCTTTCTTGCTTTCTTAAAGATTTTCAGCTCTATATCCATTATGTTTTAAGTGTCAAAGAGTTCTTCCGTCGTAACCCTAACAGTACCGCTCTTTTTTACTTATGCAGCCTTGATTTTCAACTGCGGTCTCCCATCTATTTTTTTAGTAGCAATAAATTGGTGCCATATGTGGAACCAAGGTCAAGAATCTTGACAAACTGCGTCAATTCTAGCCAAATCACAATCTTGTCGAACCAATTGCTCCTACTCTTTCTCTTCAGATCAATGTAACGTTGCTTAATCATAGCTCTCAGATGAGCCCAGCCCCACAAAGTTCGTGTGGCTGCCGCTCGTCCTTAGGAGGGACGGCCTCCTTCACCAAATCAAATGAAGACTGCTAAAAAATCTCCAGCCAGATTTGACTAAAGAGATTCCTCAACTCAAAACCATCATCGATGATCTCCCGAAGAGCTTAATGGATCAAGTTGGTGCAGCCTCTCTTTTGACCAACCATTCCTGTGCGTCTTAGTTTAGTTGACTAGTCTCGAAAAGTTGATCAATAATATTGGGTGCACTTCCCCAACCTAGAAAGCTATTTTTGGGGGTTGAGGAAGTTTCCTCACAAGAGAAATTGTAGTAGCATTAAAGTAGGACACGTTACTGACACGTTTTGAATATAATATAACGATGAGATAGCACTCGTTAAATTTCATAAATATTTACATATTGTAAAAACGAATTCTCAAAGATTCGGACACGTTACTTGTAGAATCTTAATCATTCAAACTAGCTAAACCCCCGTATGATGCACGAGAAGGGAGGTAGTTAACTATGAAATGGGAGAAAGGTGATCATGTGGGAGTTCATGGGGTTGGAGATTATTTTGTGGCCATTCAATTTTTAACTCCTATTTAGCTTTATTTTAAAATTGTAAGAATTCAAGAAAATAGGATTAGAGTTTTGGAAGGCATAGAAAATGCTAAGCAAATCCAAATATATATATGATACCATAAATATTTTTAAAGATAGAGCAGAACATTCTATACATCATAAAACTTCTAATCTAACATCACTTCCATATTCCTTAATAACCAATTATTGTATGAGTACAATCTTTGAAAATATAACAAAGGCTACTTAGTCGTCTCTTATAATCTATCCGACAATAATTATAAAAGAAAACCATTCACTATAAAATTTCTTACTTAGTCGTACCTTATAATCCTTTGTACAACTCCAAACAATTGCCGACAACCTGAAAGTCGGAAGGTGAGCACAAAGCCGTGAAAAGATAAACACACGCACTCATTCGTGGAGTACAAAGCATGCTTAACGGTACTTGGAGCTGATAAAACACAATACTAAGGTGCACGACGAATACTAAAATCAATGCATTAACTTTCAGTACAAAAACTAGATTAACAACAAGATCAAACAGATTGTACCATTTGACAATACAATGTCAAAGTAACGAATTAATTCTCATAGGTAGCCTGCATTTGCAGTTGGTCAAAAGTTTTTAATGTGTTCAAAACAATACAAAATTAAGTACGAAATTATCTGGTAATTCACATAACAATATTCAATTATTTTAAAAGACTTAAACTGTAACACCCCAAACGTTAGTACTTTCTAGCCGGTTACATTATTTCTTTAGCGACAATTTTTATAATCAACATTTATCATTGATCGATCACATGAGCGAAATTATGGGCAACCTTTAGCAGCATTTTTAAGCGGAAGTTGTAGATTTGTGAAGCTGAGTACGATAGGAAATTAATAAAAGTGAAAGAGGTTGAGTTGAAAATTTAATTAAATTGGGGTTATTAGATAATTATAAAAATGACAATTATATTTTCTATAATTTTATTTTTTTTCAACCTTTTTAGTTTAGGAATGTCAAAAAAAGAGAGGAAAATGGGGAGGAAAAATGGGTAACCAAATGGAGGATGGAGGATAAATTGGAGCAATTGAGATTTATATCCCATTTTCAGTCACACACACACAGGTTTGGCAGAGATGAGGATGAAGGAGTCAAGCAATGGCGGAGGGAGCGGGGGGCACCGGTGGCCCGGTGCCCACCTTCTTCTCCAAAAATTTTCTCCTTTATATGGTATATTTTATTCCAATGATAAAAGTACACACCTAAAAAATTTAAAAGTGCTTGAAGAAAATGTATTTATGGTCGTTTTACATGCTAATGTACCTAAAAATTGTGAAAATGGTTAAAAAAAAATCTTGTAGACATCTAAAATGCTAAACTACTACACAAATAAACCAATAAATAAATAAGGACTTAGTCTACGCATAAAGTCAATATATAAAATGGTTTTTACTCTCACTCTTTACGGTTTTTAAAGCCTCAACATCACTTTCAAAGCCTTAAGATGCAGACAGAACATCACCTGTTCTCTCACCGCCCACCGGCGTCACCTCACAGCGGGACGCCATCAATGGCCAACGCCACTTCCTCCACTGATCGGTCCACATCCGACAGGTCACAAGCTCATGAGTTACGGCACCCAAAGCCCAAAGGTCGCGGCCTCACATGCTCATGCATGGCCGCAAGGGTGATTCACAGGCTCATTGGCAGTACGTGGCGCTCATGGATGGCAGTCGGCAAGTCAATTTCTCGACGACGACACTAATGGTCACGACTTTTGGTGAAAGCAAGGTAAGATCCAACAATTGATTCTTAATTTTTTTTACTTCTCGGAACCCTTCCATTCTTGTAACAATTTAGAATGTACCAATTGAGTTTTAGAACTTACAATTTGCAATTAGAAATTTAGGTTGATTCAGAAAGATCCGGATTGAGGTTGCTTAACTTAGCATAGCTTCAGATCGAGATAAGAAATTTTATCCGAACCCTATTTCATCGCTCTGAATTCAAATGTTTATAACAGTTTTACGAATTCCGTTAAACTCTAATTTTTATAAGTGTCATTAAAATGTAAGAGATTCTACCTGAAACCAATTTATCATATTTGATTATGTATGATTTATTCTGAATTGCTATCAAATTTCATAGAGCTTTGATTTTTCGTCATAAAAATTTGAAAATTGCCCATGAGACCTTACCTTGAGCCTTGAAGTGATCGTTTAAAATTCTTTTAATACTCATCTGTTTTATTGATTTGGTCATCCTGCAACATTTTGAAATGTGTTTATTTCTTCTGAACATTGACGTGAGATAGTAAATCTGAGGTGTTATAAGGAAGATATGTATTATTGGTGTTATAAGGATGGTCTGTTTGGTTTGGGTCAGGGGCGGATCCAGGAAGTTCAACCGAGGGGGACCAAAAAGTTATAAAAAAAATACGGCTAACATAAAAGAATACGCGTCACGATTGAATATGTTAAATGCAAAACAGATTGCTCAATTTGACTAATAATCATATAATATCACTATTCGTAGTGATTTATTTAACTTGATAAAGTTAGTCAACAACAAACTATTAATCTTGCATGAAAGAAACTTAACTCTTATTGTATATATGTATCATTAGCGTGATTACCAATTGTATGATGACAATAGTCGCATATAACATATTATAAGAATTTAAACTAAAAAAGAAAAAAAATTTAACTTACCTTGATCTATTAGTATTTTCTTTATTATCTTGAAATTTAGAATTTTAAAAAATGAAGATAGATAAAAGAACGAGGAAGATAATGACTACAACTGCCGGTGGCATAAAAAGTAAAAAATATAATAAACTGAAATTCTAATACGTTTATTTAAAATATAGTGGCATTTTAGTAAATATTTTAAACATAATTACCCATTATTTAAAACAAAAAAAAAATCTCAAAAATTTTTTTTTTGGGTGGGGGTGGGGGTGTGCGGGGTGGGGGGGGGGTGCCATGCCCCCCTCGGTCATGCTTGTGCTCCGCCCCTGGTTTGGGTTAAAACTAGTACCTAAATGGACTAGCGAGTGTACCTATACATATATATAGTGTATCTCAGCACTGCTGGGGTGAGTTTGCTAATCTGTACTGCTCATGTAGAGAGAGAGAGAGAGGGAAGGGCCGAAATTAGTGGGAAAACTCTGTTAGATTGGGTGTAATTTTTTTGGTAAGCCGTAAACCTTTCTTTTCAATTTAATTCACATAAATTAGTGTTTTTGCTTGTATGTTGGGCTAGATTTCATGAGTTTGGATGAGTGCGTGCACTGTGAGATGGGTGTGTGTCGTGGGTGTTTGTACATGGGAAGGGGGCAGCATATGTGTGTTGGTGCACAACTGTGTATGTATTTTGTGTGTGTGTTTTTTTTCTTTTCTTATGTGTGAGATTGTGTGCAAGGGAGTGTCTGCCATGGTGGTCTTTGTGTACTAGAATGGAGTTGCCACGGTGGTGTGTGTGGGCCGGGGTTGTTTATAGATGGATGTGTGTGTGTGTGTGTATAACTGTGCGTAAGTGGGATAGGGGGTGTGTGGGCAGTGTGTATTGGGGAGGGGGGCACAAAGAAGAGGGGACTGTCGTGACACAGTATATGTGTGTGTGTGTGTACAGAGAAGGAGAAGAAGATGAAGCGGGCATTGGCTATGTGCAGATTGGGTGGTACCCTCTTCTTGCACAGGTGTACCACGGGCTTGCGTTACATTTGGCACGTGCGTTGGGTGGTGCACATTGATCATTAGCGTGTAAAATTTTACAGTATGGTACCTTAGGATATACTAGAATTTCTGCCAAAATTTTATAATTTTCTGAAACTGTTTGTATTTTTAATATTTTCTTAAGTTCAGATTTGTAAAATTTGTTTTCAAAGTTTAACATCCATGATAAATTCTGGAAAAGTTGTAGTAATTTTTTATAGTAAAAAAAGGTCCCAGATTACGTTTTATTTTAGAGTTGATTTGGTATCATTATCCCTATCTCATTGGATTTAGCAAAATGAATAATTTAAAAATATTTTTAATGCCTTTTAAATTCTGATTTTAGTTTCTATAATTTTTATATATACTTTAAAGCTGTTAAAAAAATTATGGGACATTCATCTGAGCTAGAAACAATTATAGTTATTTGTGGGCTCTTATTCCATTTAAAGAAATTAATTTTAAATTTAAAAATTAAGAAAAATTTTATTTTTATTTTATATGTTGTTTTAAGGCATAAAAATGTTTTATGAGAATTTATTATCATGGTTATTATTAAGCCTTGAGAAGTGTGTCGGGTTTCTAGCTAGGTTGGCTGTGTGTTGGACACGCTTTAGGTTACGTTATTTTAGGATTAAAAGTGAGCGTTGTTTGAGTGGTTGATATTAAGTTTAGCACATATTTTGTTCTAATAAATAATTAATCTGCCCAATCTAGGTTAATTCAAAGGATTTTCTATCGAGGTTATGTAGTTTCGCACAGCTTGGATCGAGGTATATGATTCTATCCGAAATCCAATTCATCATATTTAGCCTCGTATGTTTTATTTTGATTTGTTATCGGATTTCATTGAACTCCGATGTTTTAATTGTCATAAAAATCCTTTGAGTTGCTCATGAAATCCTACCTTGAACCTTAAGCAATTGTTTGACACTCTTATTAATGTTCATCCCCCCCCCCCCCCCCCCCTTTTTAATTCGAGCATTATACAGTATGTTGAATAATATGTATTTCTTCTTAATATTGACATGAGATAGTTATTCTGAGGCATTATAAGATTGGTATGTTTTGTTTGGGTTGCAACTAGTACATAAGTGAACTAATTTTATACCATATCCATATGTAGTCTGTATCTGTATCTGTATCTGAGCACTGTCGGGTGGTTTTGTTATTCAGTATTGCTCATGTTCAATATCATCCGCTTATGTTTTATTGTATCTAAAATGTTTTGAATGTCTATTAATTTGAGGGATTGAGTTGATACTCTTCCCTATGTGTCTATTGAAATGGTGAGGTCTTATTTAAAAATATTTTTTTTTTCAAACTGTCATTTGACTCCACATATATAATCACTAGCTTTATATTGTTTGAACCTTGATTGACCTTATTGGGCTCTTAAAAACTCACTCTCGTTTGATTCCCTTCTGTAGGTAATAATCATCAATAGATTGCTTGGGGATGGGTTTAGAGTCTGAGTGAGAAGCTGGACTATCTATTATTATTTTATTTAGTAGGATCCTGCGTGGGTGAACACTGTGTAGCTCGTTTTATATTGAACTTAAGACTTCTCGTTTATGACCATTTATTTTAAAGAAATTGGGATATTGCACGGATTACAAGCTTTGATATATATTTGAAGTTGTTAGTTAAATCGAGGATTTTATGTCATTATGTGATTGATCGAGCGAGTGAATGTTTAATTAACGCTCTGGAAGTTCAAGGTGTTTAATGCTCCGGATTTTCGAGTCGTTACATATGGACTCATGAAGTCACTACAAAAATTAGCAACAAAAAGATCATGAATCAAAGCTAATAATCAAAAGCACAAAGAAATAAATAATCAATTTACTGTATTGATCTGTAATTAGTATCCTAGAGCATCAACAAATTCCTTTCAAACAATAAATCAATTGATGAACAGATCGATAATCAGACGGATGAGGTAAATGTGTGAGTAAACACTTACCTCAAGGGAATATTATTTAGATCGATCACAACCTTATCCTCGAAAACACCAAAAGTCTTTATGAAACATTTTTCTCTTTTCCTTCTCGTATGTCTCTCCGCTACCATATCAAGACTTCCATATGTCTTCCTCATTCTATATTGTTGTGAATGTTATTATAATAGAATTTATAATTTAATCCAAGTCAAACTCCATTTTAACGTCCAGTTTAACTGCATTAGTGACTAAGTAGTATCAATTATACCATGCTAATTAGTATAATTAGTATTTACAGAAGTAACCCGATAACTAAAAAAAGTTTGGGGTGTTACACATATTGTATAGGCTACATTGTAAGTAGAAATATCTGGTGGGTCATATCTATATCTCAAATCTATGTAGAAATACATAGGTTTTAGTTCTTTTTTTAGAATTTTTTTTGTTAGGGATGTACTGGTAAAAATTAAGTCCTAATGTTGATACTTATTATAAGGTTCACCGATCAGTCTTATTTTTCTTCTTAATTTAATTAATAATAAAAGGAAGAATGTTACTTTATAAGTTACTTTAACATAATTAGCCTTATTATTCTTGCAAACATAAAGCCATTTTTTTTTTCAGGAGTCTCATCCAAAAATATATGGCATGTATTCAGTTTACAATAAGGATAATAAAAACTATACATTCAACTAATAATTGTTTATTGATTGTATGGTTTGAACTTTTTGAATAGCTTTTCAATTTACATAAGGCTTAATATTTTAGCCCTTATTATTCCTGGAAGAGTAATTAAATCTAAAATTAATGACCCCATCAAAAATAATATGTGAAGACCTTAAGTGACACCAACGTGTTTATTATATAGCTTTAAATCCTTTTTAACGATCTATTAGTTTCTCATAAATTTAATCAATTACAAAGTTATAGCCACATTTTCTGTTCTGAGGACCCATCACAAGGTTCCCTATTTTCTAATACGCATATTAATAGATAAACATATGTATATGGTGAATCTAAATCAATTGCAACATTAATTCTTTTCTTATGAATATTATATGTTATTTTCATACTCTAAACATATGATTTTTTCTCTTTATATTAGAGAGTATTTTTAAGGACACAATAGTTAAAACTAAATCTTAATAAGTTACTATGTTGGTTAGGTAAAGTTGAATAAGTCCATTAATTATATACTTGCTTTTAGAAAAAAATTAGAATTGGTTTTCATATTATAAAAGGCTTACAAATATGGCCCTTATTAATCCTGCAAATTTAATTAAATGTAATAAATAAGGACCCAAGTCAAATGTTATTTAAAGATCTTTTGAGTCACTGATATGTTTGGTATACAAATTTTAATCGTTTTAACTATGAACTTAGTAATAGACTTTATTATCATTGCAAAATTGGTTAAGTATTTAAATATGGCCATTCACTTTTTCTTCGTGAGGTCCCATAGAGAAAATGTTATATTTTTTGTTTACCAAAAGGCTTTTAAATGCTATAGAATAGAACATTATTTGCAATGATTATGGTACATTACTTAAATAAATAAGTTCAAAATACCATATTTCATTCTTAAGCTCATATGCTATATTCTTGTGATATATATTTATGAATGATTTTCTTTCATATTAAAGAATACTTTTAGGCATATAACAATCAAATAAGTCATCATAGGTTAGTATATTGGTTAGGTAGAGTTTTACTAATATAAAATAACTAATCCTTCTAAATCACTTAACTGAAAAAATATATACCCCATCCAAGGTAATATTAAAGACCTTTAGTGACATGTTTATGTTCAAGATATAGTTTTGGTATAATACTATTTATATTAGAAATGTTGAAACGATTTAATGCGCTTACCACATAACGTAATGGGTTCGGAAACATACCGTACAAAGTCTCCGAAAATTCCGACGTAGGATCCTTGTTGTTACGAGCCTCCAACACGCTTGATCTTTTTCGCAGATACGAAAATGGCTACTAGAGTCGAGTTCTTCGTCCACGAACCAAATCCTAGAGCTTGGTGATTGCTCTAGAGAGAGTGCTATAGAGAGAGGGATTGTCTTGTGACTTATTGTCTGTCACTGATGATTTATTGTGATATCTCTAACCTCTATATAGAGATACAATTAGAGACTGACTTTACCTCAAACTCTTAGGAAATAAATATGTATTTACCTCAAACACTTAGGAGATAAATATTGTATTTATCTCAAACACTTAGGAGATAAATATTCTCTAATTAACTGTAATTATCCAGACTAACAAATACACATTATCTGTTAGTGGGCGGATAATGGGTCCACTGACCCAATTTATTAACAGCTCCCACTCGCCCACACACAGGGCAAATAAATCGTACAGTCCCTCTTTATCTCTCGTCCACTCATCTCCCCATACAGGAAATGGAACGTGCGACCTACGAGAAAGAATGTCCATTTGAGGAGTATTGTATTAAGTCATCACCAAACTAACACAATACATCACTCCAAAAAATCTCGTATGTACCCCAGATAGTTCAACTACACCAGATTAAACACTCTCAAATCCCTCATAATGAGCAGTGTTAAACCTCTCATATGTTATGTATTCATGACTCATATCGAAACGAAAATCAACAAAGTCGCCCGGGCTATGAATCACACAACATGATGTAATATTGAACTTTCTTCCCAAAGCCCTCATGTCATTCCAATTAGACCCAACCGCTTTCCTAGACATGCCCCGCGAGACCGCATCATCCATGATCCAAAGGTACATGCTAAAGTAGCGACATTGAGTATCCTCTTCATGACATAATCTAAGGTGAGAAGGGTACTACATAGGATCAAAAAGATATTTCGATCCAAATGGCTCACACAGTGACGAAGCAGGGATTCATTCATCACTCCCACTGTCGGTCTGCATTTAGCACATAGTGTATGATTTGCATGCTATGGCGTAATCCACAAGGGCGTGTCACTTAAATGTATAATAAAAATACACCATACGAATCTGAGTCTAGTCGCTGTACAAGCGCCTAACCTGAGTTTTTCAGCCCAGTCACTCTCATAGTGCCTGTCTGAAATCTCACATTCGGCTGTAAACAGGCTACATAGAGTTATGGAGATACTCTATGATCGACCTACCTTTTTAGGTCTCATCTTAGCTCCAACTAAGGCGACATGTTTGCATTACAAACTGTATCATCTTATTCGCCATCTTGGCGCCTAAGACAATTATGTCTCATCTTGCTCGATATCTTAGCGCCAAGGTGAATTACCCGTGTGAGTGGGTCAATTCGAGTGTGGTGACACTCTCAATAAGAATGTATATATAATCACAAAGATTATCCATTCATTCCAAAATAAACTCAAATCAAGGAACGAAAAATTTAATAAATAATGTCAAGTACATAAGATGCCATAAACATATCAAAACCTACGTAGTCCCATACTCCTAATGTGAGAAAGGAAAACATCTCTAGCAATATGCTTGGTCAAAGGATCAACCACCATTCTACCAGTAGGTATATGTTTCATGGCCACCTCTCCTTGCGCAACTAAAGTTCTAATGAAGTGATAACGAAGGCCTATGAGTTTGGCCTTCCCATGATATTTGAGGTCCTTTACAAAATCTAGGGCAATTGTATTGTCACAGTGAACAGCGACAGCCTCATCTGCATGAGCTGTAACCCTTAGAGCCTGTATGAATGACCTCAATCAAACAGCTTCTTGGACTGCTGCTTAACAAGTAACATACTCCGACTCCATCGTGGATAGGGCGATGCAAGACTTTTTCTTGTTGTACCAAGATATAGCTCCACCTGAAGTGGATATGCGTTCATCTCTATCAGCGCCCCAATCAGCATCGTTGTATCCTCTCTATCTCAAGTCTCCACCATGATAACACAGGACGAGATCAGCAGTTCCACGCAGGTATCGAAGGATCCTCTTCACCGCATTCCAATGAGGGGGTCCAGGATTACTCTGATAACGACTCATCATTCCAACGGCATAGCAGATGTCTGGACGTGTACACAGCATATCATATATCAGACTTCCTACTGCAGCCGCGTAAGGCACTTTGGACATTCGATTCTTTTCCTCATCATTCTTTGGGCATTGGTCTGTTGTTAAAGTACACGCCTTGTCCATTGGAGTGTTTATAGGTTTTGAGTTATGCATACAGAATCGTTCAATGACCTTCTTGATGTATGTCTCTTGAGATAAACCGAGAAGTCTCTTTGGATGATCATGTACGATTTTAACCCTGAGCACATAATTAGTTTCTCCCATGTCCTTCATCTCAAAAGTTGGGGACAGCCACTGCTTAGTGGCGACAATGGAATTCATGTCATTCCCAGCTAAAAGAATGTCATCCACATATAAAGAAAGGATTAGAATATTTTTCTTGGATCGTTTTACGTAAACGCAATGGTCTTGTTCAATCATTTCAAAACCTATAGAGGTAATGGCATGATGAAACCTAAAGTACCACTGCCTAGACGATTGTTTGAGACCATATATAGAACGTTTGAGACGGCAAACTTTGCGCTCATGTCCTTTGACTTAGAAACCCTCGAGTTAAGCCATATAAATCTCTTCGTCTAGTTCTCCATTGAGAAACACAGTCTTAACATCCATATGAAAAAGTTCTAAATCCTGCTGGGCGACAATAGCTAGGATCAGGCGAATTGAAGCAAATCTCACCACTGGGGAGAAAGTGTCTTCATAGTCCACACCCCGCTGTTGGGTATAGCCTTTCGCCACAAGACGTGCCTTATACTTGTCAATTGACCCATCTGCCTTGCGCTTGACTTTTAAAACCCACTTGTTTCCAACAGTCTTGTGCCCTGGTGGAAGGTCAATCAACTCCCAGACCTGATTCTTTTCCATTGAGCTCAACTCATCCTTCATTGCAGCCATCCACTCATTACTAGCAGACGAAGATAAGGCTTTTTCCACAGAAGTAGGCCCGTCTTCATCATTTGGAGTGCACATAAGAATTTCTCCGTCAATCTCAAACCGATGATGTGGAACCCTTCCTCGTGCACCTCTAGGCAATTGAGAATCTTGTTGACCTAATGGTCCTTATGGTGTGCTCCCAATGTATGGGATACTCCCACTAAGTTGAGGGTCACTTATACTATCTTCAGCAACAACCGGATAAAGAACTAATTTCTCACCTTCGCTTGGGGATGGTAAAGTGGTTTCAACCTCCTCTAAGTCATAGAGGTCAAGATTCTTACTCGCATCTCCAATGCTAGGAAAATCACTCTCTATGAAATAGACATCACGATACTATATTTCAGTCCTTCCACCGTTTGGATGTTCACCATACATCACATAGCCTTTAGAGTTTTCAGAATACCTTAGAAAGATACTCTTCTTTGCTCTAGGCCCTAGTTTCCTATACTTATGAGAAGTACTGTGAACATAACCTGCTGAGCCCCATGGACGCAAGTTATCCAAATTTGGCTTTTGGCTATTCCAAAACTCATAAGGGGTGGATTTGACTGACTATGAAGGCAAACGATTAAGTATATAGGCTGCAGTCAAAAGAGCATCCCCCCAAAAAGATATTGGAAGGTTTGCTTGCGCCATCATAGACCTAACCATGTCTAACAATGTTTTATTCCTTCTTTCCGCAAAATTGTTTTGTTGTGGAGTATTAGGAATAGTAAGTTGCATGCGTATCCCTTTTTCCTCACAAAACTTCTTGAAATGATCTGACAAATATTCGCGTCCCCGGTCAATGCGAAGAGTTTTTAAACTCTTCTCTTTCTGATTCTCAACCTCTGCTACAAAGCGTTTGAAACAATCCAAAGCTTCATAGCGGTGAGATATCAGATACACATAACCATATCGCGTATAATCGTCTATCAGTGTAAGAAAATAGGAGGCGTCATGGCATGCCTTTACACTCATAGGTCCACATATGCCAGAGTGAACTAGCTCAAGTGGTTGAGTTACTCTCACAGCCTTTCCAAAAGGCTTCCTGCATGCTTTACCGGCCAAACAAGCCTCACAAGTTTGTAGATTGACTTTTGCGAGTGGGCCTAAAAAGCCTTCTCTAGCCAAACGAGTCATTCTATCTTGGCTTATGTGGCCCAGCCTCGCATGCCAAGTGGTAGAATCATTCACAATATAAGAATAAGAGGACTGAGAATCAATTAAATCCAATTGAAAAAGACTATCCATGCGAAAACCATGTCCGAACAAAATATCATCCAAAAAGATATCCAACTTATTACCCCTTAAAGGAAAACATCAGCGCTTGCCATTTGCATTGCGCGAACCCCCCTTGTGTTTCTTTATTTTCCCTTTCTATGGCGCAGAAGTGTTAGCCTTGCCTTTCTTGCTTTTCTTACTTTGTCTTTCTCACTTGCCATTTGCATTGCGCGTCCCCACTTGGGCGACATAAGTGAGGGCCTTGTCAGCGTCTCGAGTCTCAGCCTCAAGGATGACATGCTGTGAAATATCAGAAAAATTCTTGATGTTTTCACTATGGGTCAATATATGTTTCATATTGGCCCATGAGGCAGGAAGGGACCTTATGACAGCTCTGACTTGCTGCTCATCTGTGAGTGCATGTCCAGCATCCCTCAGCTTACCAATCATATTGGACATCACCCTTAGATGCTCACTCATGGTATGCTTAGGGTCTTTTGTGTACTCCTCAAACTTCATCACAAGGCTACGAAGCCGCGTAGTTGAGGTTCCACCAAAAGAGAATTTGAGCTGATCCCATAAAGCTTTGCAAGTTAGAAGTTCATCATACTGCCAAATTAGATCATTTTGCAAGCTGCTCAACAAGGTGTAGTGCGCACTACGATCTTTTTGATTCCACTTCTGGTAGGCAGTGTGGTCTCTTAAGGGTTGCGCCTCAGTTGGCGCGACCATCTCCTTGGTCAAGTGTTCCTCGAGCTCTTGTCCGTTCAGCATGAATTTCATCTTTTTGTGCCAAACATCATAATTATCTCCGTTAAGTTTCTCACCCTTAACGAGATCAGCTATGACATTCTTGGTGGACATTCTATTCACTACATTAGTTTGCGCAAAGATAAAGACATTAATTATACATCCTTCTATTTATTTCAAAAAATTCAAATGAAAAAATATAATCCTTCCTCACATCATGAAATCGAAAATTTGCTAAGCTCGTAATCATCTCCCATGTATGTGAGTTGGGAAAATATTTTTCAAGTAATTTTTCGCAATAAATTTCATCATATAAGCCACAATGTAATAAATCATCCACATGATGATTTAGAACAATATAAAAACACCATACAATAAAGTGTGCAAGGACTCTATGGAGTCCTATTGGCATTCTAATAACTTATGCTAAGAAAATTCTGACTTGAATAATGTGCGTGCGAAATTACATCCCCGTACATGGCTTTCTGAAAATATATAGGGAAATAATAGAATACAACATCTTTGAAAATCCTACTACAAACTACTCCAATAAAACAAATGGAGATGCCGCACAACACATTATTCTCAAAAGAATTTTCTTAAAACAAGAGTAAACACATTAAACATAAGTTTCTTTAGAATGTCAATCTAATATCCATCCATTTAACCTAAAACTAGCATGCTCATAACAAGTTAAAAGGCAATGGATGAATATGCCACATTCTCCTTCCAAGGAGAACGAGCGACAAGGCCTTGAAAAATAAATGATTTAAAAGTGAGGGCTTACGAAAAAACCAACAAATATACCTCAAAAGTATATTTAAACCATAACACAAATCAAGGCAAGCATGTTACAAATAAGACAAAATTTATCTATGTCATATAACTCTTCAAAAATATTTATTGCTACCCACAAAGTGCAAAAAATATTTATTTACGCATTATTCGTATTTTTTTGGGATCACAAAAGTACCACAAAAAATACTCACAAGTAGCCCAAAAATGAGAGACAATTTTTAATAAATGACAAACAGTAAATTCAACATTAATAGACCCTCTGGAATTAAAGAAAAATTATGTGTGCATCAAAACAAATTTTTTGAAACTAATTTCTTTAGAAAAAGTCGTTTAAAAATTAAACTGAACACATATAGAGGGTATAAAGGTAACGTTAACACCATAGAAAAACTTCAGAAGGCACGACAAGGCTCCACTCGCCGGCGGTGACAAACACCGGCCAAAAAATAGTCCGCACGCGCCTCCACGCGCCGCCATGCGCGTGAGACAGTTTCTTGTAGGGCTGTAAATGAACCGAGCTGTTCACGAACGGCTCGTGGTTCGTTCTCTCTAAAACTCGTTCGCGTTCGTTCACATAATAAACGAACAGAACATGAACACGTTTGTAGAGCTCGTTTATTAAACGAGCCGAACATGAACACGCCAAAATGTTCACAAACATGTTCGCGAACAGCTTATTTAAATAATAAATTTATTAAAATTTATTTTCAAAAATTAACATTTACATAAACCATCTAAATTAATGCTTAAAAATGAAAGCCCTAATGTCAATTGGCCCAAAACCCCAAGGCCACGGGAATAGCCCAATATGTAAAGCCCAACATGTGAAGCCTACCTAACCCTAACTATATAAATAAAAACCTAAACCTAAACATACACAAATCACTCACATGAAAGAGCAGTTGTCTGCTCCCCGCCTCCCTCTCTCGTCTCTCACACACACACACACAAAAACACACACAAGCCTCACTGAGTCACTGATCACACAACGGAGCCCTTCTCTACCCCTCCACACACGCTCACAGGGACGTCGTCTACGATGCCGGTAATCTCATCGCCTCTACGACGCTATCATCGCCTCTCTCCCCCTCTACGATGCCATCATCGCCTGTCATCGACATCGAACCGTCGCCGGCGCATGCATCTGCCGGTTTTTACATTTTCATCGGTCAGCCAATCAAGATCTTCAAGATTTCTTTTGTAATTTTTTTGATTCTGCATCCATTTTGTATCTTCTGTAATATGGTTTTGATTCATTTTAGTTTGATTAAATTGAAAGAGTTCAGATTTTTTTGCGAATTTAGGGATGCGTTGGCAATTGACACGAACACAAGCCGAGTTTTGGAACTCGAGTTCGACTCGTTTTGTTAAACGAGCTGAGCGAGTCGAGCCCGAGATTTACAGTCACGAGCTCGAGCCAAGTTCGAACATTGATTTTTTTTCTTTTGACGAACACAAGCCGAGCTCGAACATAGCAAAAGTTAAACGAACCGAGTTCGAACACACCCATGTTCGGCTCGAACTCGGTTCGTATACAGCCCTAGTTACTTGGTCATCTGGGAGCAGATACGTGTGTTCACGCGTGCGCGTGAGACGCGTGGAACTAACTCGGCTTGGGACGCATGGGCGCGTGAAGCAAGTGGACAGCTTGGCTAACGACGCGTGCAGCGCGTGGCTGCTTCTGATGACTCGTGACGGCGTGGCTTGGCACACGTGTGGCGCGTGGCTTGTGACTTGTTATGCACGTGGCTCAATCGGCGCGTGACACGTGTCATGGCTTGTGTGCACTGTTCATCTTCTTCGTGAAAAAACCCTAATTTTTCAGCAGCCGTCACACCGCGATGCCAACTTTTGAAGGCCATATCTCTCTCGTTTTTAAGCCAAATAATGCGTACGATATATCGTTGGAAACCTTATGCGACGTAGATTAATTATATTTCAACCGATTATGATAAAAACAGAATATCATGCTCCGAATTTGAGTCCCTAAACTCGAAAAAACCACAGTTTTCTTGAAAAATAAAATCGTGATTTCTCACAAACCATGCATCCAATAATCACGAAATTTTATGGAGTTCATCATCAAATATAGGAGAACAAAAACATATAATTATTTTTCAGAAAACATGCTCAATAAATTTCAAATTTTTGTAATGGGTCTCGTATATGTATTCGAAAAAAATCGCAACATGCACATAAATATACTAGGATGTTAAAGACGAATCAACAAGTAATCATGCTCTGATACCAATGTGAAAACGATTTAATGCACTTACCACATAACGTAATGGGTTCAGAAACATACCGTACAAAGTCTCCGAAAATTCCGACGTAGGATCTTTGTTGTTACGAGCCTCCAACACGCTTGATCTTTTTCGCAGATATGAAAACGGCTACTAGAGTCGAGTTCTTCGTCCACGAACCAAATCCTAGAGCTTGGTGATTGCTCTAGATTGAGTGCTATAGAGAGAGGGATTGTTTTGTGACTTATTGTCTGTCACTGATGATTTATTGTGATATCTCTAGCCTTTATATAGAGATACAATTAGAGACTGACTTTACCTCAAACTCTTAGGAGATAAAGATGTATTTACCTCAAACACTTAGGAGATAAATATTGTATTTATCTCAAACACTTAGGAGATAAATATCCTCTAATTAACTGTAATTATCCAGACTAACAAATACACATTATCTGTTAGTGGGCGGATAATGGATCCATTGACCCAATTTATTAACAAGAAGCATAAGCAATGATGTGCCACGTAAATAATGAAGCTCCCATTGCAATTTGTTGCATTCATTGTTTGCTTATTGTATATTATTACTAGCCAACGACTTACCTGGGACAGTTAAACAACACAATGGGGCAGAAAGACTTGCCTAGGGCATACATTATACAATTAATAATTACTTGATTTATCGTAAAATTATAGTATTCTATAATTACATAATGATATTCATTCTAATCATGTAGGTCGTGATATATGATGTTGAATCGCGTTAGATTAGAAAACACTTTTATGTTATTTACTTTATCTTTACTTTGTAGATTGTTGATATATTGAGTTCTTATTTTATAGTATATTCATGTGATTATAATCATAACTAAGTCCTAGGTTTTATCGGATGTGCCTGAGGGACATCCAATAACTGTAATAGCCAATAGTTAGTTCGTTTTCGTTTTGTGTTACAAATGTAAAGCCAAAAATGGTTTACTAGTGAAAACCTTGTAATCTTTTACATTGTCAGTGTTATTCTCTCATTTACCAAAAAAAACAAAAAAGTCCTAAGTTCATTTTAATTAAGAGTTTAAAGCAATTTTGGACTTGTGGGCGACAATATTTGTTTAAAAAAAATTTGTACCATATACAATACAAATATTTTCCGTACCTAAATTAAAGCTCATATAAATGCTAGTAATCAAATTAATTACCTCTAGAATGTTAGTCAATTGATGAGAAGAAGTGCAAAAAGTTTGCGAACGAAAACTATTATAATTTCTTTATAAAGAAAGGCTATGCTGTGCTGTAGTTGCAATTCAATGCTTATATTTATAATGGATATAACATTTATTGCTCATAAAAAAGGGCATATTCTTGTACAAATGCTTTACAATTAAATAAGGTGAAAACACTTAGGTAATACTGATTATTCATGGAGTCTATATATCTAGAAAGTGAAAAATAGGGATAATTTTTAATAAAATTATAAAACTTTCATCTTCTTTTTTTTTTTTTTTTTTTTCTACAGTCCCAAAAAAGTTAGTTTATTGATTTTAATATAATATAAATTAATCTCCAACTCGCAAGCTGTAATATTTATTTAACACTTTAGCTATAATACTATTCTATTCTTTTTTATCTAGAACTTATTAAGGTGCTGGTAACACGATTAACTCTAATTGGTTATTTTATCGATGGGGAAAGTGCTTATGACCAATATTTTTACTTTCTTTTTTTCTCTTTCTCAATTATAGAAAATACGTCATGTTTATTTTAAATTTTGAGACTATTTGATCAAAGCTAATGTGAAATAAACTGTTATCAGTAAAGCACTTTTAGAAATTAAGTCATACTTGATTTGGTTCTTTTTACTCTTGTGAATTATAAGAAAATGTGATTTAATTTCTATTATAGTGTTAGAGGTTATTTAATTAAATTTAAGATCTTAAGTAATAAACTCTTATTTTGGTATTATTGAAGTAGTTTTCAAATTATGTTATATCCAGTATGTACATTACTTTCGTTAAAAGGAAAGAAAATTTTGATTTTTGAAGTATTAATCTATCTTATTTACATTTGCGAGATCTTATTTTGTTATTTTAAAGAACTTTTGAAATATTAGTAGTCAAATTTAAGGCCAAGCATGTAAGTAGATTGATTAGGTAAAGTCTTGAAGGTTATAGAACTTTTATTAGTCCTTGTTTTACAAGGTTTACAGACTTTACATTTGTTAGTCCTAGTTTTATAAGGTTTAGACTTTGGGACAATTTTAAGGTTGTGATACTTTATCTTCTAGTCACAGATCTAGTGAGAGAGAAGTAAGGTTGTGATACTTTAGTTTTTGTTAGGCCTGTTTGATATATCATGGGAAAGGGTAAGAGTTTCAAGAACCTGATGCACTGCGAAGAGGAGGTTCATGGTGTTGATGGCGCCCGAGAAAATTTATTTGGATTGATCGAGTGGGCGATCGAAACTGCTGCTACTGACTATCCAGTGGAATTTCGGTTTAACAGGGATAACATAGCAAAGTTACTCTTCAACGTTCCAAAAGAAGAATCTAAAAGAGGCAGCTTTCATGGGGGTGGTGTTTCTTGCATAGATCAGAAGATTGGAGATATTTCTACGGTTGGGAAAGAAGAAGAAAAGGTGCCACCACGACACATCATCGCCAATGCGAACACAGACTTGGTACATGTTCAGGAAGAGATGGAGGGCACAAGGATCAGCAACTGTGAAGTAGGCAACCGGCCTTGTTCGGGATTAGATAGAGAAACGGCCGAGCGACTGAAGTTCGAAGAGAGTAAGAGAAAGTTGAGGCAGGGATACGAAGGAGGCAGCTTCTATGAGGATGTTTCTTGCATGGTTCAGAAGATTGGAGATATTTTTACGATCGCCAAAGACGAAGAAGACTTGGTACAAGCACAACAAGACATGAAGACCAAAAAGATCAGCAACTGTGAACCAGGCAATCGGCCTTGTTTGGGATTAGATAAAGAAGCTGAGCCACTGAAGCTCGAAGCGAGCAAGAGAAAGTTGAGACAAGGATACCAGCAGGATCTGGAACGCAAGCATTCCAAGAAGATACAGGTGATCGAGCTCAACGACCTCCCACCTTTCGAACCACCGTCTAGTTGCAAGAAAGGTCCTCGCCAAAGGCCTGCTGCTGCAGTTCCTGGAAGGCTGTTTGGTTGCCGAGAAACGCACAAAAGGGCTCCTGTGGCGGTTCGTATGTGTCGCTGATTATATTAGTGGTGGTTGCTGCTAATTAAAACTCCAAATTCTTGTGGAGGTGGGTTGAGTCAAGTATTGTAAACGTAACGAAGAGAACTACGTGGAGCTTGATCCCTTGAATTGGGTACGTAGGCAGCCTATCGAAGAAGTAAGGTAGGTTCAGCTCCTTTTATTTGTAAATTTTCTTTTTGTATCTGTATATGTTCAGCAAAGAAATGAAGAGATTCAGTTTATGATGATCCTGCATTACAAAAAGAATCTGCTGGTTTGGTTCATAGAAGAATTTAATTTTGCTGAATATGATTGGAACTCAGTTCCAAAATCTAGGTTGTGAATGTAACAAAAAAGACCTAAGCACTACAAGCCTCTCCCTGAAGCTTGTTTGCAATTTAGATTATGTTATAAAATCCTGTCAGTTTATTGGGCAAATTGAATATGGGTGTCACCACAGGCGCATTGGTGCACCCAGAAACGTCGTTGTTTACTACAAAAAAGTAGTGGTGTCTCTTGTTTTCTCCAATCTTCTAATTTCTACTTTCTCTCAGCAAGGTACTCCAGCCTACTAATTCCTCCATTCCTCTCTTTTTCTTCCTTGCGTTCTCCTTTACATTCGTTCTATATACAAGACATTGTGGGGGTTGATTATGATTATATTATGGAAGATGGAAGGAGAATAGACTGGAAAGAGAAAAGGAAAAATAAAAGGTTAGATGAAGAATTTCAAGTGGCAATTGCTTGAGTACTTGCGTGGACGGTCTCAAATAAACGGCCTTTTTCAATAGCAGTATAGGCCATGGTTGTCAATTCAAGGTGCTCGACCATGGCAACCATGGAGGCGGTTAGAAGCAATCGTGGTGGTTGCGACGGGCGTACAACGGCAAAAGATGGTGACCACTCCAATAGCATACACCGACAAACAGTTTGGGCCGGTGAAGATGTGAGAAAGGAGGAGGTCAGAGATGTCTTCTAGTTTGATAGACAAAGAAAACCCCGAGACACAGAGTAATATTAGATATCCTACGTTCTGGAAGGACTCTTTCATCTGAAAGTACTGATGATCCTGCGACACATCAACAACTTCAAACTAAGGCTGCACAAGTTGCACATGCTGCAGTTCAAGCATAAGCATTCTCACAAAAGATTGCTAAAATACGAGAAAATGGGATCGAAGCGAGATTAAACTCCCCGTGTTCGAAGCCTTACAGGTCAAAGACAACTGGTCCAGGCCTTATAGATCAAAGACAAATTGTCTTTGACCTCTATAGGCTGGAACCTGGGGAGTTTTAAAGACAATTTAGAATTGTCAAAGACAGCTCAAAAGAAAAAGGTTCAAGGTTTGGGGATCAAATAGCCAAAAGCTGCATAGCATGCAGTACTAGTCAACAGCATCAACTGCTCAAAATTACGAAAAGAAGACAAAAATTGCATCGAATGTACTACAAAAAGATATATATAAAATCCATTCTAACCAACTGCAACCTCTCCGCTGATCAAAACTTACAGGAACAAAATACCACGTCCAAAGGCTAACAATGTTTAGGACAAAAAGCCCACTTATTTATTCAAATGAGTAAAATTGCTCGAATTAATCCACGAATAAAACTTGAAAAAGAAATTTTCATCACCATCTAAGGCCAAAACTGAGAAAGGATTGTGATCTCGAATTAGCCTCCGCCAGAAGAGTACTTCTTTCCGAATACGATGACCTGAAGCTTGTCGTAACCTGCGAGCACACCAGCGCCAGCAATTGCACGCAGCATGTTTGCACCAGCACCCTTGAACAGAGATTTGGCACCCTCGTTCTTCAAGATCTGAGAGAATGCATCAAACGAACTCTTGTACTTCACAGCCTCCCCAGATGTCATCATCATTCTTCTGCGGACTGTGTCAAGCGGGTAGGCGGCCAAACCAGCAACATTTGTGGTAACCCAACCAAGAGCCAAGCTAGCAAAGAAGCTATCCTGATATCATCCACAAAAAACTCCCATCAGCAATGGGATGATGAAAGAGGGAAGGTGGGGGGAGAGTACAAAATGAGAGAACTCCAATGGCATGCAGAAGTGATCCTTCACGCATAGAGCATATACAAAGAACACAAGCTCTCGCATAAATTGCTGCATGTACACACAATATACACTCAAAGTGAACCTAGGTATCATCTTAATTTAGAAGTTGATTCCTAATTTAGAAGTTGATGTCACACAATTATAATTAATTTCTTAAGTAAATTATCATGGTGGTATTTTACAATATTTTTAAAAATTAAATCATATTTACTTCGTACATTATTTCCATAAACAGAAAAGAACGATCTTTATTTGTAAGTCATATTCGCTTTGATTTTTTATTTGTTTTGTTTGCATGTATTGGTGTATATATATGATTCCCAATTTAAAAGTTGAGGTCAATTTTTCAACACATCATCATGTTTGTTTTCGAGTCCTTTTCCTTTTTATCCATATTTATCAAAATTACACATGCATTATGATTCTTTACTTTGATTTATTATTAAAAATTCATAACTATTGTTGCCATAATTTTAGTTTACCTAATATGAGTAAAAAAACTAATTCTACGTCTTCTAAAATTCTACCTAATTATCGATGTATCAACATATCAGGATTTAATTTTAATTATTAACACCTCAAAAACACTTTAAGATAACAAAATAAAGACTCAAAAATATGAAGGAAAATACATAAAATATTTTAAAAATTAAGTCATATCAATTTGTAAACCATTTTTGATAGATTTTAATTTATGAATTAATTATCTTTGATTTCATATATGATTTGGTGTATATGATTCCCAAGTTAGAATTTGAGGTCAATTTTGCGACACGTCATCATGTTTGTTTTCGAGTCCTTTACCTTTTTTATCAATATTTATCAAAATTACACAAGCATCATGATTCTTTATTTTGATATATTATTATAAAATTCGTAGCTATTGGAGCCATAATTTTAGTTTACCTTATATGAGTAGAAAACTAATTTTATACCCTCTAAAACTCTACATAATCAATGTATCAACATATTAGGACCTAATTTTAACTACTAACACCTCAAAAACACTTCAAGACAACAAAATAAAGACTCAAAAATATTAAAAAACGAAAAATAGTTTTAAAAATTAAGTCATATCACTTTGTAAATTATTTTTGAAAGATCTTAGTTTGTGAATTATTTATCTTTGATTTCATACATGATTTCCATATTTTACATTTGTAAGATTTTATTTTTGAGGTCTTAGTAGTGAAAAGACCTTATATGTTAGTGCATTGAATATGTAGAATTTTAGGAGCATAATTGATTTTATACTCTTATAAAGTTTAGTAAAATTATGCCAATAATACCTGCGAGTTTGTTAATAATGAATTATAGTAAAGAGTCATGATGCATGTATGACTTTTATAAGTAAAAGTTTTTTAATTTACTTTTGAGGTGTTAGTAATGAAAATTAAGACTTTATATATAAGTATATTGAATAGGTAGAGTTTTAGAGGTACATAATTGGTTTTATACTCTTATAAAGTTTAGTAATATTAGTCAATAATACTTGCGAATTTTTTAATAATAAATTATAGTAAAGATTCATGATGCATGTGTGACTTTAAAGTAGAGGTTTTGAAAGTACTTTTGTAGTGTTAGTAGTGAAAATTAAGACCTTATATGTTAATATATTGAATAGGTAGAGTTTTAGAAGGTACATAATTTATTTTTTTACTCTTATAGTTTAGTAAAATTATATCAATAATACCTGTAAATTTTTTAATAATAAATTATAGTAAAGAGTCATGGTGCATTCACAAACTATACAATTAGTAATTTATTGTGTAGACATAAATAGGCAACTAAAAATAGACATTGGAACTAAAATGGAAGCACGTGGAGTAATTTTAATTTATTTCAAGTAATAAATTATTTTTACCTAACGCCTGTGAAAATTCCTATAATCCTCTATACAAAACAGTTAATGATCGATAAATATGCTTGGTGATATTTTTATTAACACCATAATCGACAATTTTTAAAAGTACCTTTTTAAAGTCACTAAATAAGTGCCACTAAAAGTATACAACGACCATTAAGTTTCATGTATGGGAGGTTGTAGGCATCTTCCTATGACCTGAGTAGCGAAACAAAATTTCGTAGATAACCATCATTTTAAAGGATAAAATTAACCCTATAAAAGAAATAACATAGCATTACGTAATTCCTGTGTTTAAATTGTTTCACTTCTAGATCATGTTCAACAATTTTTGGAGGTGCCGTTTCGATCTGTTTTAAAGATTTTCTAAAGTAATCAATTTAAAAATACGTTATATTTGATTCTTTGTTTTAGGCATTCAAAAGAGTATATGATTCTACTTTAGACTTTGAGTTATTATATTAAAATTAATTTGTGAAGTAAACTGTTATTTTTGCATTTCAAAGAGATATCTAAAAATAAAGTCATATTCGTTTCTTATATTGCTTATATAGAAAGATGTTAAGTATTAATCTTTATTTTTGATACATGATATTCGTACTTTATATTTGTGAGATTCTATTTTGTTATTTTAAAGTGCACTTAAGGTATTAACAGTCAAAATTAAGGCCTAACATGTAAGTATATTCATTAGGTAGTGTTTTAAAAACATTAGAGTTAGTTTCCTAGTACGTTTTAAAAGGTTTAGGAAACTTGGGCCAGTAATATCCACAATTTTTTTAACAATAAATTATAATACATAGTTAATAAGTTGGGTTGAAAAAAGAAAACGACCAAAACAAATAGGATGACGTGTCGCATAAGTAAGAGGAATAAAAAGAAAAAGGGAACACTGAAAAAGCTAATGTATTTGAAAGTTCAATATTTATATAATTAAAATTTTAGAATTTTTTTCTAGTTTTAAAAGACTTACAACAATTGGGGCAATAATGTTCACAAATATTTTAATAATAAATTTCAATAAAGAGTTAATAAGTTGGGTAAAAAAAAGTCAACGACATTAAAACAAATAAGATGATGTGACGCATAAGTAAGAGGGGTAAATACATTTAGAAAAGCGTATAGGTTTTAAAGTTCAATGTGATATAATTAAAATTAACTGATGAAATAAAATGTATTTTTAATAATTTACAACATATTCTTCTTGCGTGTTGCTTTCGTACAAAGAAAAGAAAGCTTTTAATTTATGACCTACAATTTTTTTTCATAAGCGACTTATGTTTTCTTTATGTTTGAGTGTTTATGTTGTTATTTAAAGTGTTTTTAAGGTGCTAATAGTCAAAATCAAGTCCCAATATGTTGATACATTGATTAGGTAGAATTTTAGAAGGTGATGAATTGATTTTTTTTACTCTTAACTAAATTTGGTAATTATACCTCCGAATTTTTCAATAATAAGTTACAATAAAGAGTCATATGCATGTGTGACTATAATAAGTAGAGGTAGAAGAGGAATTGAACAGCAAAGAAAACATAAGTAATTTATGTTTTCTTTATGTTTGAGTATTTATTTTGTTATTTAAAGTATTTTTGAGGTGTTAATAGTCAAAATCAAGTCCTCATATGTTGATACATTGATTAGGTAGAGTTCTAGAAGGAGTGGAAGAGATTTTTACTCTTATAAAGTCTATTAAATTTATGATAATAATATCTCCTAATTTTTAATAATAAGTTAAAATAAAGAGTCATGATACATGTATGACTTTAATAAGTAAAAGTAAATGAAGAACAGAACACCAAACCAAAACAAATATAATGACGTGTAATTTATGTTTGAGTGTTTATTTTGTTATTTAAAGTGTTTTTGAGGTGTTAATAGTCAAAATTAAGTTCTAATATGTTGATATATTGATTAGGTAGAGTTTTATAATGTATAAATTTGATTTTTTTAGTGTTATATGGTCAATTAAATTTATAGTAATAATATCTCCGAATTTTTTTTAATAATAAGTTATAATAAAGAGTCATGACGCATGTGAGACTTTAAAAAGTAGAGGTAAAATATGAATGAAACACCAAAAGAAATATGATGACGTGTCGCAAAATTGAACAAAGATAACGTGACGCATAATTAAAAGGGATAAAAAAAAGAAAAGAACACCAAAATAAGTTTATATGTCGCCTTCACAATGCATACGCTTCGTCTATTATATATATATAGCTGATCCATTGCTAACGCTAGCAACTTAACCCAAGTTGCTAGCGTGATCTGGCCGTCCACGCGCGAGAATGGACGGCCAGATCGCGCGCCACGACCGCCATTTTTTTCACCGTCTGCTGCATAGTGTAGCGAACGGTAAATTATCGCCTGCTACATAATGTAGCGGATGGCCAGATCGCGCTAGCAACTTTTTAGCGCTAGCAATGGATCACGGCCCATATATATATATATATATATATATATATATCAAAGGACAAGTAGTCCAACTCTAAGACACAAATTGAACTGAGGTATAAAACAGGCATAAGAACTTGTGTTACCTACTCTTATAGGACAACAAATAAATGCACAGTGAACACGGTGAAGTACAGAGAAAACACAAGTCATATAAAAAGCTACTAACCTGCAACTTGCCAGTTAAGATCACTGGCTTCAAAGAGTCGTACATTCCAAAGTACAAACCACGGTAGACAATAATACCAGCACACGAAACGTTGAATCCGCGATAGAGTCCAGCAACACCATCTGTTGCCAGAGTCTTCTTGTAGACATCAACCGAACCATTGAACTGCCTCCCTCCTCCCTGCTTTGCAGCCTTGGCATCATTTGCCAGACGGGTACGAGCAAAATCCAAGGGGTAGACAAGGAACTGGGAGGAAGCACCAGCAGCAGCACCAGATCCCAAGTTACCCGCAAACCACTTCCAGTAACCATCGCGGTCTTTCTTGAAATTGAACAGCCCCTTGAAGTAATCCTTGAATGCAAAATTAAATGCCTGGAAAATAAGAAAGACAATGGTAAGCAGAAACCATCTAATTAAAAAGACCATGATAGCACTCGCGATGGATCGATGTATCCATATCATGTCCTGACAAATTAAAGGGAATATATAACAAACCTGTGTGGGGATGTAACGGATGATATTAGTTGTGTTTCCTCTCCACAATGACACAAATCCTTCATCCTTGATTGTCCTCCCAAAACAATCTCCAATACCCTTGTAGGGTTCAGAAAGCCGACCAGACTTGATCATCTCATCTTGGTTTTGGACCAAAAGTTTCACACGCTCAATTGGAGCAGCAGCTGATTTGGACACAACAGCTGCAACTCCACCCATAAGAAAATCAATAGCAAAGCCGGCAGCACCTTTCTCTGAGGGAGCCTGAATGAAAACCGGTGAAGGATTGGCGGCAACGAAAGAGGTATTCACCGGATACTGCAATCCTGCATTGTACGCAAAGCGGCTGGTGTGTGCAGAGGGGCCCTGAAAGCCGCCATAGCGCGTTCGAACGTCTTGGGAGAGGCTGGAACTCGCATGTCGCTGACTTGCTACCTTCTGAATGACAGTTGGGTGCTGTTGCCGATCAGCCATCATGGCTTCCAAATGAAAACCCCTGCAAGTATCAGAAATCATATTCTTGTCAGAGAAAGTTTCGCGTAGGTATTGAACAATACCAGATTCCAGAATTTATATGTCACCACAGAAATTGAATCATGTGAGGTCAAATCATATTCTGGTCAGAGAAGGCGTGCAGGTGAATGTCGTCTATCCGCCACGCATGCCCATCCATCCGTTGCTATTGAATCATGTTAGTCAAATCGCGTTGCTATTGCTTGCCGTGCAAGCAATAGCAACTGCCACGCATGCCCATACATCCGCCAGAAATTGGATCATGTGAGTCAAATCATATTCTTGGTTTGATTCTTCCTTCTTCTTTGGAATTGTAGACTCTGAGGTTATTTAACTAAATTTAGCATCTTAAGTAATAAACTCTTATTTTGATAACATTGAAGTATTTTCCAAAATAAGTTACATTCAATTTGTATATTACTTTAGTTAAAAGGGAAGAAATTTTTGATTTTTGAAGTATTCATTTATCTTATTTATATCTGCGAGATTTTATTTTGTTATTTTAAAATATTATTAGTCAAATTTAAGGCCTGGCATGTAAGTATGTTGATTAGGTAAAGCCTTGAAGGTTATAGAACTTTTATTAGTCCTAGTTTTATAGGGTTTACAGACTTTACTTTAATTTGTCCTAGTTCTATAAGGTTTAGACAGGGGGACAATTATAACTGGTATGGGTAAAAAAAAATGTGATATGTTATAAATAGGTGGAAACCCTTTACTACTTCATATTTGCATATTTGGTGTCTCCTAAAATTCATCTTCCAGTCACAGATCGAGTGAGAGAGAAGTAAGGTTGTGATATTTAATTGGTGTTAGGCCTGCTTGATATATCATGGGAAAGGGTAAGAGTTTCAAGAACCTGATGCACTGCGAAGAGGAGGTTCATGGTGTTGATGGCGCCCGAGAAAATTTATTTGGTTTGATCGAGTGGGCGATCGAAACTGCTGCTACTGACTATCCAGTGGAGTTTCGGTTTAACAGGGATAACATAGCAAAGTTACTCTTCAACGTTCCAAAAGAAGAATCTAAAAGAGGCAGCTTTCATGGGGGTGGTGTTTCTTGCATGGATCAGAAGATTGGAGATATTTCTACGGTTGGGAAAGAAGAAGAAGAAAAGGTGCCACCACGACACATCATCGCCAATGCTAACACAGACTTGGTACATGTTCAGGAAGACATGGAGGGCAAAAAGATCAGCAACTGTGAAGTAGGCAACCGGCCTTGTTTGGGATTAGATAGAGAAACGGCCGAGCGACTGAAGTTCGAAGAGAGTAAGAGAAAGTTGAGGCAGGGATACGAAGGAGGCAGCTTCTATGAGGATGTTTCTTGCATGGATCAGAAGATTGGAGATATTTTTAGGATCGTCAAAGACGAAGAAGACTTGGTACAAGCACAACAAGACATGAAGACCAAAAAGATCAGCAACTGTGAACCAGGCAATCGGCCTTGTTTGGGATTAGATAGAGAAGCGGAGCCACTGAAGCTGGAAGCGAGCAAGAGAAAGTTGAGACAAGGATACCAGCAGGATCTGGAACGCAAGCATTCCAAGAAGATACAGGTGATCGAGCTCAACGAACTCCCACCTTTTGAACCACCGTCTAGTTGCAAGAAAGGTCCTCGCCAAAGGCCTGCTGCTGCAGTTCCTAGAAGGCTGTTTGGTTGCCGAGAAACGCACAAAAGGGCTCCTGTTGCGGTTCCTATGTGTCGCTGATTATATTAGTGGTGGTTGTTGCTGATTAGAACTCCAAAGTTTTATGGAGTGGGTTCATCAAGTATTGTAAACGTAACTAAGAGAACTACGTGGAGCTTGATCCCTTGAATTGGGTACGTAGGCAGCCTATCGAAGAAGTAAGGTAGGTTCAGCTCCTTTTATATCTATAAAATTTCTTTTGTATCTCTATATGTTGAATAAAGAAACTTAAGAGATTCAGTTTATGATGATCCTGCATTACAAAAAGAACCTATTGGGTTGGTTCATAGAAGAATATAATTTTGCTGCTTATGATTGGAACTCAGTTCTAAAATCTGGGTTGTAAATGTAACAAAAAAGACCTAAGCACTAGAAGCCTCTCCCTGAAGCTTGTTTGCAATTTAAGTTATGTTATGAAATCCTGTCAGCATATTGGGCAAATGGAATATGTGTCACCACAGGCGCATTGGTGCACCCAGAAACGACGTTGTTTACTACATAAAAGTAGTGGTGCCTCATCTCTTGTTTTCTCGCATCTTCTCAGCAAGATTCTCCGGACTACTTCCTCCTTTCCTCTCTCTTTCTTCCTTGCATTCTCCTTTCCATTCGTTCTATAAACAAGACATTGTGGGGGTTGATTGAGATTATATCATGGAAGATGGAAGGAGAATAGACTGGAAATGGAGAAGTAAAAAAGTTAGATGAAGAATTTCAAGTGGCAAATGCTAGAGTACTGCACTGGTGTGGACTATCTCAAACGAATGGCCTTATTTGATAGCCGAATAGGCCATGGTTGCGACGTATGATGGCAAATGATTGTTACCACTTAGCTGCCTGCATAAGAAACCAGCAAACAGTTTGGGCCGGTGAAGATGCTGAGAAAGGAGGAGGGCAGAGATGTCTTCCAGTTTCATAAACAAAGAAACGGGGGAAAGACAGGATGATCCCCTCGGAGAAAACAAAATAGATATCCTACGTTCTGCAAGGAACCTGAAAGTACTAATGATGCTCCGATCCTGCGACACATCAACAACTTCAAATAATGTCAGGCCTTACTCCACCAGGGGAGCTTAAAAACGAAAGCAGAATTGTCGAAAAACGACTCCCGTTAGGGGATTAGCAAATGATATGGTAACAAACATATACCCCTGTTAAGCAGTAGAGAGGGGCTCAAATTCCAAGAATAAGACAAAAATGCATACTACAAAAAGATATATATAAAATCCATTTTAAGCAACAGCAACCTCTCCGCCGATCAAAGCTTATAGGAACAAAACATCCCGTCAAAAGGGAATAATGTTTAGGACAAGAAGCCCACTAAAGTGTTTAGTTATTCAAATGAGTAAAATTGCTCGATTTAATCCTCGAATAAAACTCTTGGAAAGAAATTTTCATCACCATCTAAGGCTAAAACTGAGAAAAGGATGGTGATCTCGAATTAGCCTCCGCCGGAACCGTACTTCTTTCCCAAGAGGACGACCTGAAGCTTGTCGTAACCTGCAAGCACACCAGCGCCAGCAACTGCACGGAGGATGTTTGCACCAGCCCCCTTGAACAGAGACTTGGCACCCTCGTTCTTCAAGATCTGAGAGAATGCATCAAACGAACTCTTGTACTTCACGGCCTCGCCAGACGTCATCATCATTCTTCTGCGGACTGTGTCAATCGGGTAGGAAGCCAAACCAGCACCATTTGTGATAACCCAACCAAGAGCAAAGCTAGCAAAGAAACTATCCTGATATCATCCACAAAGAGCTCCCGTCAGCAATGGGATTTAAGAGGAAATGAGGGGGAAGAATACAAAATGAGAAAACTCCAACAGCACAAGTAATTCTTCCCACATTGAACGTAATCAACGTATACAAAGAATATAAGATCTCGAATAACATGCTGCATGTACACAGGATATACACTCAAATGTTTCCAGCGAAGCTGGGGTCTGGTACAAAACAAGATAGTTCATAGCAACCACTCTCATCAAAGAATCAAGAGAAGAGTAATTGGCGTCAGCACCTTCTAGGAACAAAAGTGCAAGAATACAGCAAATAAACAATTAACACCAGCTAGAAGACACAAAGTGAACCAAGGTATGACACACACACCAGCACTTGAATTTGTCATACTTCCAAAACCATCTCATGTTCAAAACTTTTAAACTAAAAATTTTAGCAAGGACAAATAGTCCAACTGTAAGACACAAGTGAACTGAGGCATAAAACAGATACCAGAACTTGTGTCTATCACAATTTCAAATATATCATAACTATTTCTGATGAACTCAAGTACCTATTCTTATAGGCCAACAAATAAATGCAAAGTAGAACACAACTCATATAAACACATAAATAGCTACAGACCTGCATCTTGCCGGTTAAGATCACTGGCTTCAAGGAGTCGTACATTCCAAAGTACAAACCACGGTAGACAATAATACCAACACACGAAATGTTGAATCCACGATAGAGTCCAGCAACACCATCTGTTGCCAGAGTCTTCTTGTAGACATCAACCAAGCCATTGAACTGCCTCCCTCCTCCCTTCTTCGCAGCCTTGGCATCATTTGCCAGACGGGTACGAGCATAATCCAAGGAGTAGACAAAGAGCAGGGAGGAAGCACCAGCAGCACCTCCAGATCCCAAATTACCAGCAAACCACTTCCAGTAACCATCACGGTCTTTCTTGAAATTAAACAGCCTCTTGAAGTAATCCTTGAATGCAAAATTCAAGGCCTGAAAAATAAGACAGACAGTGATAAGCAGAAGCATTTCAAAACACCGTGATAGCAATCCCAACAGATCAATTTATTCATATGTCCTGACAAAGGGAATAGATAACAAACCTGAGTGGGAAAGTAACGGATGACATTAGCAGTGTTTCCTCTCCACAATGACATAAACCCTTCTTCCTTGATTGTCCTCCCAAAACAATCCCCAATACCCTTGTAGGGTTCAGAAAGCCGACCAGTCTTGAGCATCTCATCTTGGTTTTGGATCAAAAGTTTCACACGCTCAATTGGAGCAGCAGCAGTTTTGGACACAGCAGCAGAAACTCCGCCCATAAGAAAATCAATGGCAAAACCAGCAACACCTTTCTCTGCAGGAGCTTGAATAAAAACAGGTGAAGGATTGGCAGCAACGAATGAGGTATTCACCGGATACTGCAATCCTGCATTAGTATAATTTCCGTACGTAAAGCGGCTGGTGTATGCAGAGGGACCCTGAAAGCCACCATAGCGCGTGCGAACGTCTTGGGAGATGCTGGAACCCACATGTAGCTGACTTGCTACCTTTTGAATGACAGTTGGATGCTGGTGCCGATCAGCCATTATGGCTTCCTAGTGAAAACCCCTGCAAGTATCAAAAACCATATTCTGGTCAGAGAAAGTTTGGTGTAGGTATTGAACAATAACAGATTCGAGAATATATTTGTGTACTCATAATCTAAACAAGCAGATGCAAGCTATATTACAAGTTACGATATCTGAATTCTTTTCTGCTGATTTATTTGGCAGTCTAAATGATGACTTCATGATATCATACAAACATGAACATAACAGACAATAACTTTCAGCAACAAGGAATAGTCAGATAATTCAATATCTAACAGCAATCAACTTAAACCATCACAGAGTATTACAACAGGAAAACACAAACTTTACACGGGCCACTTCTGAAAATTTAAAAACATCCAAGCATTAGTTACTGTGAGTGATAGTACTTTTCTTGTAAGATATTTGAACAACAGAAATATCATATGCATGTACGAGGTGTTAGAAGATCCACAAGTACAGCATCAAAGATTCAATAATCCAAAATGTTAGAAGGCATATTGTATTTTAGGTTAGCAGGTCTTATAATGCATTCCCTACCAGAATAACAGAGCTCATCAAGCTGTAAAGTTCAAATTTTGAAAATCGTTCAACACATAGAACAGGCGTGCTCTTGTAACAGAGAAAAGAAACAGAAGAATAACAAAATCTTGTTAAACAAAAAGCTGCCCTTAAATTTGCCATTGGTGAAAATACACAACTGCAAAGAAAATTCATTACAAACAAGGCTGTTTTAGATTCAATGTCACCCTATAAAAAATCTTATCAGCTTCTTACTGCCCCTAACAAAACCATGAATGTTTCGATACGCTTATAGTCTTATATTGCCTAGAGTGATAGAGTAAAATTCTATAATTGATGTCAGAGAAAAACAGTTATCAAACACCCGATCTACAACAAAACGTAACTCATTGTCTTATATCGTCTAAGATCCATAACATTAAATGCAGGTAATTTATAGGAGACCAAAGAAATCACACACAAAAATGTACAAATCTGTATCTTCCGTTTTCCACCAGATCTACAAAAAAGCGGCATAAATGCACAGGATACACCCAAAAGCAACAGAACTAGCAACCTAGATGCACAAATCAATTGTCAAAAGCAGATCGTCCTATTACACCGCACAAATGTATACCAAAAGCAGACCAGAACTCAACAGATCCAGATCAACACACAACGACACAGACGAACACGCACACACAACCTCGAGAGGCAGATCTATACGAAAACGGACCTGATGAACTCTATACAGAGAAATGAAAGCGACGCACTACACAGATCCACAAAAGCGAAACGACACAAGCAAGAAAAGAGAGATCCAAGAACTTATATAACAGAGACCGCAAATCAAGCCAACACTTTGACCGGTAAAACCGGCTCGGACCGGCAGATCAACCGGTAAAAACGTGAGAAATTCGTAGAATGAGAGAGAGAGAGAGAGGGGTACCTTCGTTCGACTCGGCCGGAGAGCCGCTACTGCGAGAAGAACGAGGAGAGGCGACTGATGGTAATGAGGCGGGCTTCCAAAGGCCAATGGAAGTGTGGTATAAATGGGGGTGACCTTGTAGAGATGTTTTATAGTCGGGGGAATGATTACCTGCTTCGCGCTGTACGGGGATTGATTAGGGTTGGGGACTTGGGGGGTGCTTTGTACGGTTGGCGATGGAAGTGGGGGTGCTGGGCGGGATCGGACGGTGGATTGATTCGAAAAGTTTCTTTTTGTGATTCTCGCTTCGAAATTTCTTGCTTTCTGAAAGGTGTGGAACCAAAATTTTGACCAAAATAATAATAACAGATTGAGACGATCGATTAGAAAGTTCGGACGTTGAACGGTCACGGTGCCACGGAGAATCAGATGCAGACGCCTTATTGGCTATCTTTTTCTTTTTTTAATCTCTTTTTGCTCTTTCTCTCAATTTTGGTGAAACTCGTTAACGTCTTTAAAGTGTGTTTAGACGAAGAATTACAAAGTAATCGGAATTTCAGAATCCTTTCGTTCCAAAACTCATTATTTTCAAATTTGTCACTTTCAAACTCAGTCTTTGTCGCCTCCCATGGGATTTTCATTAAGTAAAAAAAATAACTGTTACTACTTACACTCCATATATGTCACTAAAAAGTTTTTGATGACACTCGCTAATGTCTTTTCGAGTGTGTTTATATGAAGAATTACAAAGTAATCATAATTTCTTAATCCCTTTGTCTCAAACCCCATTGTTTTCAAATTTATGACTTTCAAAATTAGTCATTTTGGATAATTTGTTTCCTGATTTGTGTAGTGTGGACTCATTATCTATATTTATCTATACTTACTACTTATAAAATTATGAATCTTGTAAATCATTTTATTCTATTTTTGTCTTTCGTTAATCACTCCAATAACAATCCTACTTTTTTCATAAATACTATTATTATCTTACCCTTTCATAAATAATATTATTAAGTACTAATTTTGTAATCATTTTCCATTTTGCTCTCCGTTAATTATTTCAATGACAACTCTACCCTTCCCTAATTAGTTTTTTTGTAATGCGTTTAATGAACATTACGTCATAATTTAATCTAAACCTACATTTACACATTGAGAAACAAAATGTTTGGTTGCGAAAAATATATTTATATATATATATATATATATGTGTGTGTGTGTGTGTGTGTGTGTGTGTGTGTGTGTGCGTGTGTATATATGTGTATATATATAATATATATACTACCTATAAAAATATGAATATTATAAATCAATTTTGAACGATTATATCCTCCATTAATTACATCAATTACATTCTTACCATTCTTTTATTACTTCCTATTAAATTTTGATGAAATTTAAAGAATATTGGGCAATGAATCTATTTTACATTGAAAAAATGAAAAGTGTGATGAGAAATAAAAACATAACAAAAACATTCTTTATTATTCTCTTTTTAATTTGGTTAAAATGAAATAAATATTAGATATTGAACTGATTAATGAGAACTGCGATTTTTTTTCTTGCATTTTTAGGTTAGCAATAATTAACCAATTGAAAAACTGAAAAACAAAATAAAGAAACTGACATACGTGAAAAATCAATTAAGAAACAAAAATTTTGTTGGAAAAACAAGAATAGAAAAAAAAATAAAAAAAGGGTTAAATATGTATAAAAAAAACAAGGCTTAAATATGGTACCAATTTGAACTGAAAATATCTTCGGTTATTGCAGTTGAAGACCGGGTGTTTTGCATTTTTAATTGATGAAAATGCAAAGCACCTGGTCTTGAAAATTACAAATCTTAACTATAAATCAATTTAACAGATTACAAAAATAAAGACGTTGATTCATTCTTTTAATTTTTCCATTTGCTTTTATTTTCAGCAGTTCCATCAAACATTTTTTCAATCCAGAAGCCTATAAAGAATATTTTCAAATATGGAACTGATTATAATTACGAACATTAAATATGCATTTCTTCTAAAACAAGTCATATAAGAAATAAGAACATAATTGAATTACATTATTTTGATCCAAAAATAATAATAATATTACCTCAAACATTACTCTCGACTATATCCACGTACAACGCACGTACTCTATACTAGTAATATAAGATGAGTGATTCTTTTTAGGATGAAATACATTCACCTTCCATGAGATTTTTATTAAATACCCTTGGCTCCTTTCTTGTTTTAAAAATTGCTTCACCTTTACTTATTTTTGAATTTTTTTTATTACAACAACCCCCTTAACGTTGTTTGGTTGTCAAAAATCTTTACTCAAATGCAAATTTTACCCCCACACCTTTGCTTTTTTCCTTCATTTTTTAATTTTTTTTCCTTTCGCGGGGGGGGGGGGGGGGGGGTCCTTCCTTCATTAGCAGCCATAAGCCACATCCTACCACCGCAAGCATCATGATTTCCACCTTCGATACATCCCTGATCAAGGGCCTTCATTGTCTTAGGGATTAGAGGGCAGTCGAGAAGTTTGGATGGTTTAGGGTTTGAGCTGTGTAGTTGACGTATTAATGATGGTTAGGACAAAAATATAAATCTAAAAGGATGAGGAAGGAGAATTAGATCCAATTTAGTCTTTGCTCTGCTATATATTTCAAATTGCATATTCAGTGGACTCTTATCTATGGACATGTTTCTTAATTTAGGGCCTTCAATTAATGGCAGTAGATAGACGAGGGTTTGGTGGCCATATGATGTTAGTTTTGCTAGTGGGTATATCCACCAGCACACCGACATTATATGAAGGTGGTGTGAAATACAGCAGGTGTCGTGTTAGAGAAGGCAGCGTAGCGCGATGAAGGTGTCTGCTGGTTAGTGGTTATGTCGACACAAATGGTACTAGGCCACATTTATTCGTCCCATAATTTTAGGTTAAATAGACTTTCATGTCCTTAATTGGAGATTTGAAAAAAACTAGTCGAGACTAGTTGCTTAAACAGTGGATTTGAGACCCTCAATTCCCCCTTCAAATCCCCGAAAAATGTGCAAATTCACTTGTATGCAATCCATAATACCCAATCGTGGTGAAACTTCCAGTTGAAAATCTCCATCCAAACACACAATTAGTGATGCTTTTCTAGTCTTTAGTGATGAAAGTAGTACTTTAGTGTCGAAAAATGGAGTGTAGATATCAATCTCCAAAGTACAAACTGCAAATATGTCACGAGTTTAAGTTAAAATCATCTTAGGGTTTTTACTTTATCATTTTATAGAAATTTATTCTTGTTCCATTCTGTATGATACGAACATTATATATTCAACTTGTATTCACACGCATATCCTTGTGTTTTTGTTGATGACAACGGGAGAAAAAAAATCTTGATTTTCTATACTATATACTTTTTTGTTATTAGGAGAACATTAGATGAAGAGCATATCTTATTTTAGCCAAGGGAGCAAGCTATTTGTTTAATCGCAGAATGAGTTTAACTGATATATCTCGATTATGGCATGGAAAAGCCCTTGATTTGTATGAGATTATTGTGCTTAATTTAATATCTTTTAATGTCTTGCATCTTGCATAGAATCAATGTTTGTCACATTAAAAAGGCAAAGATTATTAGCCCTATGGTTGGATAACCTAGGCTATATATTGTTTTGATGATAGCAACAAAATGATTGTGTTCTAATCTGTAATTTGAGTGGTTGCTTAGCAGGTATATTCATGGTCACACATGAGGACATTTGGGAACTTGGAAAACTAGAATTAAAAACTCCAAGAAAAGTCTGAAGTATAACTTGAAAGCATCGGAAAGGCTTCAAGGAGCAGTCAAGAACATGGAGCATATATTTTCACGGAGCATGCAAGAAAGACTAGGTTATATTTTAACTGAATATGCATTTTTATTTGTTACTGGTCTTAAATTGATGCATAAGTTGATGACTTTGCCCTAAATTGACCCTAGGCCTTTTGTTACTACTTTGGAAGAGACTTTCCGGTAAAAAAAATGAGCAAAAAATTATAAAAGCATCTTCTAGACGCCTATAAGAGAATTTACATACTCTTATGTGAGACAGAGAAGTGACTTGAGCTCTTACACTCGCCCATATGTTAAGTTACAAATTTAATTTCTGTAGGTCTACCCTACAGACTTCTACAATAGTATTTCAAGCTGCTACCAACCCCTTCAAGGCCGGACCTTTATTTGACCATAATTTCATCCTTCTACATGAATTATAACATTTGGCGGGAATTTCATCCTTAGGTCTGAATTACAGTGTTTGGCATTCATTGTTCCCTCTACGATGTTGTCGACACATTCCTTTCACTCGATTTCACCCAACTTGTGTCATCCGCAGAAATTCCGATGGCAACCATCTGCATTCCTGTTGGTGGTCCGGTCCTCCTATGGTTAGATTTTTGCACATTTTTTACGATGCCGGTGCTTTCTCTGTCATTGGCACAAGCATACTTTTCCGGCCCAATTATCCACTTGATTCTTAGGCGAATACGTCATTTTTTATGGATCTTAAATCTACTGTTCATGACAAATTATCTTTTCCTGTTTTAATACTTCGACGGGTCGTTAATTGCTTTGATCTACACTGGGGCAGTGGTGGAGCCAGAAACTTAGTTCAAGGTGGGCACTAATAGCCAAAAAAAAAAATTGCTTAAAATATCATCGTCAATGAGTTAAACCTAACAAACTGATGAACGTGGACCAAAGGGACAAGAAACAAGAACTCCAATTCGGAAATTCGAACTTTCCAGTTCGTTAGGTGGGCAATATATTCAATTGTTCATGAAAGCTCCAAATTCTCAAACCCCAATTGCCAAATTCAGTGCTAAATTCTCCTAAATGCCAAATTCCCACTTCCTAATTGCAACCACAAATAGCAATTGTCAATCTCTCAATCAAAATGAAAAATCTCAACAATCCTCAATCTGAAACCTATACACCCGTCACCCACAAGTAGCAATTGCAATCTGAAAATAAAAATTCAAAATCTCAATTTGAAATTAAGGATCCCACTAACGGCCCCACTTCCTAATTGAGACTTGTAAGTTCCAAAACTCATTTATCAAATTCTAATTTGAAACAAAAAGGAAAGGGTTCGAGTTTAAGGAATTAGAAATTCTAAGAATAAAAAACGAAAATCTAGATCTTACCTTGCTTTCAAAATGGAAGATTAGGGTTTGCGACTTTGCATGGAGGCGGTGGAGCAATTTCAGTAATCAATGCAAGGATGGTGGCTTTATATTTGGGAAAAAAAGCTAGGTTCTTCATTATTTTTAGGCTAAAGGGATTGTCGTGGAGAAATTAGGTAAGAAACTGACAATTTGGGAAATAAAATATGAGGAGAGCATAATTGTAAATACACCATGAGGAATCGAGAAAGCAGAATAGATCAATCGATGATTTGTGCAATACACAACGACTTCAACCATTCTACGTTGATAAAATCTATCGACTGCGCAATTATGCCAGTCGCCATAGGTGGACCTGCCGGTAGAGGCCGTGGGCCATGGCGTTAAGGGTATAAGGCCGGTGAAGGGACTGCGGAGACGGTATTGTGCTCCTTGCCTCTCTCCATTATATGGCTTTCAGGCTTTGAAAACAAGAAGACTATGATAACAATAGAAAATAGAAAGAATTTTTCGTGTTGACTTTAAGCGCAAACTTTTTTTTTTTATTTGTATAAGTTTAACATTTTTAACAGCTAAAAAGACTTTTTTTAAAACTACTTTTAGAATTTTTAGATAACTTAACATATAAAGTGACTAAAAATATATCTCTTTTAAACTTTTTAAAAATTTTAGATGGGCACTTTTCTCATTAAGGATGACATATACCATGTAGAATACGAAATTCACTTAGAAGCGGGTGGGCACCGGCCCACCTGTGCCCCCAATTACCACCGCCCCTGCACTGGGGTGAACCACCTTGTGTGCCAAGATCGAAGGTGTCTCTGTTTGGGTGATGATGGTTGCACGGTGTGTTTGGAGCCATTGACTAGTGTTCTCATCAGCTTGTATGACTGGATTTGGTTCCCTTCCCCCCCCCCCCCCCATCCCTTCTCTTTCATCTACTCTGATCTCTATTTCCTCTCTTTTTTTGTGATGTTGTTTTTGTCTCCCAAAATAAGGCTCTGTTTTGACAACGCTTTTTTTTTTCAGTTTCCAAAAAAAATAATATTAAGAGCAGTTTATTTTTTTTTTATAAAAACAAGTAGGTGTTTGATTACCCAGTTTTTATTTTGAGTTTTTCTTGTGGTGGTTTGCGGTGGCGATGTCCGACCGTGGTTGGTGGCTGCCGGCGGTTGGAGGGTGGTGGTCTCAAAAAAAATATATCAAAACTGAAAACTGAAACTCATTTTTTGAGTTTTTAAAAACAGTCTTGATTTAAAAACTGATTTTTAAACTAAAGAAAAATAATAATAATGGTTACCAAACGCAACTATTTTTTCCAGTTTCCAAAACTGGAAAAAAAGCCCCGTCAAACAGGCCTTATGTTCCATTTAGTAGTTGATAGGGCTCACCCACCCTGTCCATCCCTTCCCTCTTCTCCCTACTAGGTGACCTCCCCCTTCCCTCTTAGAGGAGTTAGTGCCTTAGTTCTACCTGAAAGACAGATGTGTTAATATAGGCTAGATATGTGTGTGTAAACGGTGAATTTGTTGTGTTTGGCAGGGTTGTGAGAAGGGTGTTAGTCTTTTGTTTGTTTTAGGGGGTTTGAGGTAGGTTTTTGGTGACTTCAAGTTCATATATTTTGCTCAGGGGGCTTGCAAGTTGTGGATGACCTGCATACTGATAAACAAGCTAACTGCCGATCAATCAATCTAAATCAGGTGGGTAGTAGTCAGCTGTACCTTTATCTTTCGATGTTAGGACAAATCAAGATCAAGCTAGCATAGTCGTTAGGATCTTCTTACACGAGTCAATACACTCTAGGTGGAGCTAATCATTATACTTGGATTAACCCATACCACTAATAAGGACAGGATAGGAGGATAAGGAAGGACCTCGGATAGAGTCATGCCAGACCTTTAGAATTGTTGCTGGATCCATATTGATAGAGGTAAAGTTAAAAAGAGTTTTAGACATCGACGTTCTAACAAGTAGCCTGAAGAGGCCATTAGTTTTGAACTTGATCCCAGAGAACGGCTAAGAAAAGAAAGTGCCGGTGTGTGAGTGAACGTTGATAGGATCTTGGTACCGGATGATTGGTGTGTTTCTTCCCCGCCGATTCATCAAAGGAATCAAGTGTCAAATGTGAACAAAGATAGCAGCGTTTGGGCTCGTGGTTTTAGGACGAGGTTTGCTCTTTAATTAAATGTGTTTTTACAGAATTTTTTTAAAAAAAAGGACCCAAGAAATTTCCTTTGGTTTTTCTTTGTTGTCTCTATTTCTAGATCCAACAAAGTATAACCTTTGGAGTTAATTTTGTGCTCTTTAATTTGGCTCTTTTCGTTGTAACCCTTTAGGCATTGGCATGCTATACCTTGTTAAGCTAAAATGTAAGATTTACTTTGCTTTGATTTGAGAGTAATCTGTCTAGGCTAAGTATTTAGTTAGCATTGTGAGACCTCCACTGGTCAACTTGTAATAAATGTTACTATTTGAAATAACATTCTCCTTATTAAGAGAAAAAAACTTCAAACTTATAAGTTTCGAACTTGGAGAAAAACGGCTAATTTTTTGAAAATCTTTTCTTTCGACATTATAACGGCCATATATGATCTCCTAACCATATATACACAAATATATTCTTGGGACAACTATTGAAAACATCTTTAAACTATAAATATTTCACTAGCATCGTCCCTAAACCAGCATAAGTGCGTCAACCACGTCCCTCCGACAGTCGAAATTTAGAAAATGGCTTTAGATGCCCGAAAATGAGGGGGAAAAGGGTCTAACCAACTTTAATACCCCTTTACACATTGGCTGAACTGCAAATAACTTCCTAAGGTTTTACTGGAGTCTCATATAAACCCTTTAAGGTTTTAATTGAAGCACATAACTCACAAATGTTATAAAAGTGTTCCAGTAAGAAACCCAACCTTAGATACACTAATGCTAAGAGAATGTGCATAACAAACAAAGATTACACGCTAAAGAAGCAAACCAAACAAAGTTTCATCCAGATAGCAGGATATTTTTTTGCCTTTAGATCAGTAGCTTTACTCGAAACACCGTTGAGGTGCAAGTGTTGAGTTATGTTAGTCCTACATCGAGCAAGTGTGGGCAATAAGTTGCGCATATACTTGGATGGAACCAAGTTCTACTGACTTAAGCTTTTAGGTCAAATTGGACATCTTGTATATGTAGACCATCTTGGTGGAAACTTGACGCCCTGTCCCCCCGTAATCTCCCTACAGCTTCCCCACGTGAGGTAACCTTGAAGCTGAATGTACTTGATATGGAGGCAGTCCTGATTTAAATCATAACTAGAATATGATTGAAATGATGAAAGCAAATCATGTAATTCCTGAAGCAAACCCTACACGGCTGCAGATAGCTACTCAGTTACCATCACTTCTACAAATTTTCGTAACTCATGCCACCTACTTCTACATTTCTTCTTAACTCATGCCACCGACATCTCCATCTCCATCGTTGCCACTATCAACCTATCCGGGAACATCGCCAAAATCACCAACATCACCACTATCGCACCACCATTGTCACTGCCAGTAAAATCATCATATTAACCTTCGTCAACCGATTGACTGCCCCAGTTTTATACACTCAGTTGTTCAAACACAGAATTCACTAGGGTCCCAAATGTGTTCTTTCCATAACACAGCGTATAGTAGAGTGATATCTCCCTCTCCCCATCCCTCCCTTACACCCCCCCCCCTTTTCTTTCTCCCTCTCTCCCTCCCTCTCTCTCTAAGAACATTATCTTTGAACTATTTAAAGAAATCTGAACCTCGTAAAAAAAAAAAATTCTACGATGTCTCAATTATGTTTTTTTTTTAACATATCTTCTTAAGCAATAAGAAGATATGTTAAAAAAAGTAAAATGGTCAATGCTGTTGAGCTGAAAAGGGGGCAGGAGAGGGCTAGGTAGTTCAGACAGAAAGAGGGGGAGAGACATGGTGTACTACATTTGCTGTCCTTCGCCTTAGGCATGCACTGGACATTGCGAGTTGAGGGGCGTTTTGAAAGAAACATTTTGGGCCACGTAGAACAAATTGTGTAATCATAATGAACAGAGAACAGTGGGAGAGTTAACTGCAACAAGGTGTAAAAAGGAAAACTCAATACTGCTAATGAGTTCAACCAAATTGCTCTAGATAAAAATTCCTTCTTTATTGACAAGAATAAGATAACGTTTATAGGCAGCCTTATTGGTTTGCGGGGTTGTGAATTTTTGGTTGGGTGAACCAATGCACGAGGCTTCTACCATTGCACGTTCTGAAAAGAATTGATGTGCACCACTAGGTCACAAGGGATTGTGAATATTTGGACTGCATTAATTAGTTTAAGGTAGGGCTAGACTGGGCTGTCTGCAAAATCAGCCAACAGGGAAACCAATGTAGTAATTAAATTAATCATGACACAAAAGGCAAACAAAGGACCATAAGGGAAAAAAAAAAAAAAAAGGAGCCAACAGAGACTACTCTCCTTCCCCCCTCCAAAAGAAATGAACAGATGAGAAAAGAAAGTCCCTTATTTCTTAAATACTCAGACTCATATGCCCCTTTTCAACAGTACGAAGAAGATTATCAAAGTACTCATCCAGTTAGCTACTTCTCCTATAACAAGTACAAGCTACATTTTCCCGGATCAAAAAGTCCAAATCTCAACAAAAAAAAAAAAACAATAATGACATCAATTTGCATGAATAACGCTGTAGTTTACTTCATCGCAATGCCTCAACTGTTTACGTTCCACATTGAAGAGTTGTATGCAGGACTATACTCATTTTAGTACACACACGAATGTAGAAAGCCTAAAATATCTATATATTGATATCAGCACAAAAAGATGATTTTAGACGTATAGATAGAAACCTAAAACAACACAAGTAAAACCAATAGTTAGCGCACCTTCTTACGGCAATTTCCCTTCGAAGTCTTCCAACAAAAGAGTTGGGCAAAAATTCGTATCAGATACAAGAAGTGAGTTAAAGATCCTTCTGTGCAGGACCTACTGATGCCTACATAAATCAATCTGATCTCGTCCTTGCACCAAGTCTATGCTGAGAGAAGTGGGATCAAAAGATGCTCCTGAACTTTTAGTTTCTATCTCGAGTTTCTTTTGCTTCAGTTGCAATGCCATCCGTTCATTCGCCAATATTAATCTCTCATTCTCCAACCTTGAGATTTCCAACTCCCTATCTTTTGTGCTGCAAAATCTTTGCCACTTAAACCGCCGTTTCTCCAGCTCGAAGGCTTCAGCTTGGATACTCACACGTTGCTCTTGTAGTTGCAGCATCCATTTCTTAACCCACTCAATCTGTTCCGATCGTGACTTTGTAGTATCTCCAAAAAATTCAGCCATCTCAGTCTGCAAAGCATACTGTCCACCAAATTGGGACCAGTCATTTCCATCCACTTCATTCCCCTTCTTTCTTTCACTGTAAGCCCTGTCCCTTTCCACATCACCACCAGTAATGTTATGGCCTTCATCGTCTGATTCATCATCCTCACTTTCATCATTTTCTTGAGCTTCTGCCTCACCACCATTATTGTCCTTTGAACACTGTACCTGTGGCAAAGAATGGACTTGTAATTCCAGATCATTGCAGTTGGGTATTCTTTGTCCATTATGGTAAGCACACATCTCCTGGTAAAACAAATGTTTTGAGCTCAATATTTTCTTCACATCCTCCTGCACCTTAGCCGATAGCTGGGGCATCGAGTCCATAAGAGCCGGGCATTCTACCACCCTACAAGAAGTACCCCTTCCCAAAATATCATTCAACCTCTTATACCTTTTATTCAAATCATTGAACTTATCCTCACACTGCTGAGGCGAAACATAACAACCTTTAGCAATCATTATGTTCGAGACCGTTTTCCACTTCCCCTTCTTCTGTAAAATACCCGATCTCCTCTTCAGCCCCTCCACACCTTCCAGAGTACCATCATCACCGACACAAGCGACCACTTGTATCAGAAGCCTCACTATGCTATCCGTCCATTTCATTCGCTGCCATGGAGACCCTTTTTTCCCTTTTGCCCCGGTGAAGTTCTCTCCATCCTCCATATAACTAGGTTCATCCTCATCACTCGTACTGGTAATACTATTATGGTTACTATTGTACACAGCATTAACAGTTGTGTGCCCCTTCCCTTTCCCAAAATTCATTGATAAACCCGTGGGATTCAAACCCTTTAATTCCATAACCCCAACTGAATGATCATCTTCAATACCTGCCATCGTGGGCATGGATGTCTGCAAGTGGTGATGGGTATGAGATATATGACCTAATTGAGTCTGTTGATGCCTATTTATTGGTGATTCTAGGTCAAGGAACCCACCACTCGGACCCGATAAAAAGCCGCCTCGCACGCCTAAATTATCCATTTCTCACACAACTTTCAAAGACCCATTACCAAATTTCAATCATATTCCATGTTACTCCAGTACTCACGACCATAATAATGGATCACTCAACACTACGCAGAACAAATTTATCAAAGCTGCAGGCTGAGTCACAGAGTCGATAACAGAAATTCAAGAAACCCAAGTCGATAACAGAAATTCAAGAAACCCAGATCAAAGATTTAACGGAGTCCAAAAATTACATGTACCAAGATTTGATTGCAACTGACTCCACGAAACATTAGAAGATATGTACTTCTAAGAGCAACAAAAGATTTTACAGGATTTCATACAGAGTGGTGTACCTGTTTGTTTGACCTGCAAAGGGAGTAGCTTTGCAGACGGGGAGAGATGCAAAGAAGGTGGGGGTTTTGTAGTTGTCTAAATTTGGAAGATAGGGGAGATTCGGAGTTTCCGGGAGAATGAAAATTTTCAGGTGCCTAACTGGAACTTATTAGCTAAAAAAAACTACTACTTTAAAGCTCACTTTCCCTTTCTAACTAATTTTTTGCTATTTATTTTCTTCATTTGTTCTCAACTCAAAACTCCCAAAACAATTTTAATCGTACGGAAAGAAAGAGCATAGGAAATACTTTGCTCTCTCTTACAAGATTCAGCAAATCAGCACAGTTCAAATTCATTGATTTTTCGCTCAGACGGAAGCGAACTTACTTAAATTACGTAAATTTGTTACTTATCTTTATTTTCACCTTTTTCATTCACATGTTTAAGTAGCGTCTAACACTCCTTATTTTTGCTCTTTTTTTTCAGTTTTAAAAATTGAGAAAAAAATGAGCATTTGGTAACCATTTTTTTTTTCAATTTAAAAAATCACTTTTTAAATTGTAGAGTACAAAAAAAAAGAGGAAAAAGCTCTTTTTTTCCACTTTAATTTTTCTTTTTTGAGACCTCCACCACAACGCACCCACCATCGACAGCCACCGACGGCCGCCGGCAGACACCACCTGGCGGCGGTGGGCGGTGGCCACTACCTCCGGCAGCCACTGCTGCCCGACAGACACCTCTGGCCGCCGGCAACCACCACCGGGCGGCAGCCACCACCGCCGGCAGTGACTATCGCGACAACCGCTGGCAACCACCGTCGGCCACCACCACCGTCGACCACCGCTACGCCCCACCACCGCCACCACAAACCACCACAAAAAAAAAGTCAAAATAAAAAGGGTTACCAAACACACACAAAAAAAAACTCAAAAAAAAAAAGAGTTATCAAACACTCACTTGTTTTTGTAAAAAAAAAAAATTTAACTGCTCTATAAAAACTGAAAACCAAAAAAAAAAATTTGTCAAACAGACCTTAATTAGACTTTTGAATCTAAATCTCACTATAAAGTAAATAAAATGGAGAACTTCACAGTATAGTCGGTTGGTAACTCTAGAAAATTCAGTTTCCTTTTCTTCGAGGGAGGCATAACTATTGGGCGAGGCACGACGTGAATTCTGAGTTTTAACTCTTTTTTTTAACCCAAAGGGGTTGGTGGAGTTGGCAAGGGGCCATGAGGAATGACCCTTGAGGTCTCGAGTTCGATTCCCCTCCCCCCGGATTATATGTATAAAATGCAATTCTAATATTTTCCAATTGGAAAATTTAAAAAAAAAAACTCTTTTTTTGAAGGTTTTTTGGTTCAACTATGAGATTCTCTCTTCTCACTTTTATTTTCTATTACTATTTTTTTAGAAAATACACTGTGAAAGTAGCGTTTGAAAACACTTCCAATTTTAGTTTTCTGTTTCAAAAAAAAAATCAGTTTAGTTTTTTTTTACAAAAACAAATGGGTGTTTAATTACTCAGTTTTTATTTTGAAATTTTTTGTTGGATGTTTGATTACCCAATTTTTATTTTGAGTTTTTTCTTTGATGGAGGTTTTGCTGTGGCGGTGGTGGGGCGTGGTAGTGGCCGGCCGGACGACGGCAGCGGTGGGTGGTGACTGTAGTGATGGGAGGTGGTGGCTGTAATGATGGGAGGTGGTGGTGGTAGTGGTCTCAAAATAAAACCCAAAACTCCAAATGAGAGTTTTAAAAAACAACCATGTTTTCAAAACTGAAGGAAAAACAAAAATTGTGTGTCAAACGCGTTTATTTTCTCTCGTTTACAAAACTGGAGAAAAACTGGAAAAATAAAGAGTTTCAAACAGAGCCGAAGTGTCGTTGGCCCTCGTTTTTGTTTTGAATACAGGTACTTTCAAAGAAAATGTGCATTATTCTATCTTGTTTACAATTATTTTTATCAAAAGAAGCTAAAAACATACAAAATGTCGAATTGCTTTTCTCCTTCTAAAGAAAACTTTTGCAAAGACAATTTAACTATTTTTGCCTTGTTTATTTTGCACTTCTATGCAAAAAAATTCACTATCCTTAGAAGTGATACGCGAGCCTTGGTCAATGGCTTGGATATTGGCATTATCGCTCGACTGAGGATAACTATTTTGCCTGCTTGAGTCACGAGACCTACACTTTCCACGACATTCTCTTTAGCTTGAGCCTGCTACATGATGTGTTGAAAAGGTAGATCTTTTACGTCTAAACTATGATAGAAGAAATATTTGCACAAAATTCAGTTTTTCAATTCAGAAGGAAGAGGTTACACCACTCTTTAATTTATACAATAAATAAATGGTAAAATCATCTGATTTGATCTTCAAATGGTCATAATACAGGAGCTAACAAGCCGGAACCAAAAATACTCACATGGAATTTGGATTATGAATTGAAACTAAGAAAAGGAAAACATAAGATTCTTCATAAGGTGGTTGGAGTTAAGAACTTCAGACATTATTACTGTTGAATTCCATTTGCGCATTGATTTGCCAATTTATATGATGCATAACACCAGACACCATTTCGAGGGTGGCAATGGGTGTAATAATGAAAAGGAGTGAGGGCTGATAGCTAAATCAGTCAGCGAAATTGTGATTTCTCTTTTTGTTCGAGTTATATTATGGTTGCAATAGATGTATATTGTTGATCTATGGAGACCGTAATTTTGCAGCGGAGAGGCGTAATCATAAAGATAACTCAGGTCGTTTTGTTGAAAATGACATTGACAAGACTCGTAAGGGAAAGAAGTCTAGCCTCAGTGATTGATGACACGGTGTTTTTCTTTTCAATGAAACAAAAAAATAATAACTACAATTTTGTGTTTAATTTCCCAAGACGTTTCGTTGCTAAAACGCTGGTCCAGATTGTAAGAATCGGTTTTGATAAGGAAGATGCTGATTCAACACACTCAAACTTTATTCACACCTCAATTGTTGCTAAAAGAACATGAGCGAATAAATACGTTTTCTTCAAGCGATTCTACACTTCCTCACTCCCCACTCATATCATTTCTTCCACTCCTCTGCATGCTCATGATCGAATAAAAGGCCAATGTTCTTCTCCAAATGAGTCCTCACAGACAATAAGGAAATAAACACTTTCGCAAGAATAATCATTAAAAAACCCCTCTGAGCGTGAAAAGTTCTATAAAAGTTGGAATTTTATTCCGATAATAACATGATTAACACCAGAGAAGCAAAGTTCAAATCAACCTTGGTTACAGACATTACGCTACCATTTCGTCGTAGAATGCCATGTCCAAACATGTGCCACTAGATCATATTCAACGCTAATCAGTCTTAAGTTGATTCTCACCTAGTTATAGAGCCTTCAGTTCTAGGAATGAGCTAATGCTCTCCAAACTTTTGTACAACAACTACAATGTGTTATCATGTCAAACACTAGTTTGCTGTTCTACTTCATGCTACAAGATGTAGAATAACAATCAGTTTGGTGCTACACGCAGTCAACATAGGAGCCAGTACTCGCCCCCGAGCTTATCAGCATTATTTGTGAACTCGCACTATGGCAGAAAAATCAGGATGTTGGTTTAATGAGGGTCAGGATGCAAAGGCTTCTTGTAGGACTGCAAAAGGAGTGAAGAACAGACCACACTAATGGATGAAGCAGCCATGCAAGCGCCAGCAAGCCAAGGGGGTAAGCGAATTCCAGTGAAGGGGAACAAGACTCCAGCAGCAATTGGCATGCCAAGTATGTTGTAGCCGAGTGCCCACACATAGTTGAGCCGTATACGGGCAATTGTCTTCTTGGAAAGATCGATTGCTGTGATTACGTCTTCCAAGTTGCTCTTAATTAGCACAATGTCAGCTGCTTCTATTGCTACATCAGTACCCGCACCAATAGCCAGGCCAACATCAGCTGCAACAAGTGCTGGCGAGTCATTTATTCCATCTCCCACCATCGCCACAGTCATACCTTTCATCTGCATAGAAGTGCATTTCCAAAGTCAAAACAAGCCATGTAAATTCTATTACACATACTACCAAGTTCCCCAATGTACAGATGGGGGACAATGAGACGTCGGTGGGAACAAGAACGAAACAAACCCAACAAAGAAAGAAAAACCAACTTAAGAAATGGATATTGACTTCCATTTTCCTTGTCGAAGTTGTAAACCTTGAGCAGTTTTTCTAGACGTATCTCTGTTTAAACTGTACAAAGACAACGATGCACCACGAGAAAGCATTGCAATCACAAAGACAAAATAGAAGGTAATTCACTGTTCAAAATAGCAATGTGGCCAAAAGGGAAAATTATTCTTTCCAGCTGATAAAATGAACATTTTGGGAGAGTGCAAACCGGGTATCTAACGTCAATACGTTTTACGAATTCATTCACAATCAAAGATAAAACAAGGGGCAAATTAAAATCTTCAGAATCAATCTAATATCACACTCCGCCACCAATAGTACCGTACTAGGCGTACAATATGGGTGCAATATCGTTTAATCGGAAAATCATTTGATTTGTAGATGCATTTACAGCCACTGTTTGAACATATATCAGTGGTTTATGTAGAAACTTTGTTCCTAAAGTGCCATCTGGCATTTACTTAACGAGAGTGATCCAAAGTTACTACAAAATAGAGCCAGAACTAATTTTAGTGATATTCAACAGGAAAATGACCTCATAGCCCTTTAGTGCCTGTATTACTTTTAAGTTGTTTAATGCATAACTGAGAAGTATTTAGGAGCCCTTGGTGTCTCCTCTGACCAAACAAATCATTGTCTGCAGAAATAGAAGATCTGAGATTTACAAAGATGAAAACAGGAAAGGCTGTAGGGCCTGACCATACTCCTGATGAGGTCTAGAGATGCTCGACTGATATAGGTCAACGAACTGACAGAAACTTGTAAGAATACATATCCAAAAGTTGCTTAGGAATCATTATGAAGCTTTGGGACGGAGTGACAGAACAAGAGGTACCTAACACAGAAAATTTTGTGTGATAGTAAGGGTGGACCAATGTAGCCAAGGACACAGAGATCAACAAGGATGTACTCCTATCCACTGAAGGAAAAACTATTATTGGACTGCAGTGAGATCAAGGAACCTGGAGGTTGGCAAAATTTATCTAGAGTATAAGATTTAGATCAGTATTTTCTAAATAGACCAGTTGTCCTAAAATACTGGACATTTACTTCAAGCTTTTCACTTTTTCCCCTAGCTGAGCTATCATCTACTTGCTGGGCATTAGTATAAGAGTAGAATTCACAGTGCAGATTTATCAAGCTTTGTTAACATCAGATCACATCTAGTAATTAGTAATATATTCGAATAAGCTTACCTGCAATTCCTTTATCTTATCGGCTTTTCCCAACGGATCCGTCTCAGCAAACAACTTTTGGATGCCAACCTCCTTCGCTATTGCAGTTGCTGTGGCCCAATTATCACCTGTCACCATAATACTTGAGATACCCATCGAGTGAAGAAATGATACAACTCGTGCAGCCTCCGGCTTCACTGGATCAGTGACAGCAAAAGCACCAGCAACCCTCCCATCAATGGCAACTAGCACACAAGTACGAGCCAAGTGCTCATTATCTGAAATATAGTCTTCAACCTCAGGACCAAATGGGACGTTACAAGCCTGCATAAGCCTCCTGTTCCCAACCAACACCTTTTTATCACCAACTTTTACCCCAACGCCAGCTCCTGGGTGCACCACAAAGTCATCAACCTCTGTCACATACTCAGTCTGAGAACCATGCTTCGGATATAGCTTCTTAGCATGCTCCACCACAGCTTTTGCGATCGGGTGCTCACTGTTTGACTGAAGATAAAATTATGAACATATTTGTATCACATGATTATTTTTTTGAAGTATCACATAATTTCGCAGTAGTTGATATGCAACCCACTGATTGAGTCAAAAAGACTTTAATGTACTTTGTCTAAAGAATGTATAGTTTCTCTGCGTAATCTCACTTTGTTGCAAAAACAGCCCCATATTTTTGCAGCAATTTTACGCAAGTTGCCCAAATTGGTCAAATGATAAAGTGCTTTAAGTAAAGTAAACGCACCTCTGCAGCAATAGCAATATTGCAGAACTCCTCCATAGAAGATATTGAAAAAAGCACCGCACTAACAACTGTTGGTTTTCCAACCGTCAATGTTCCCGTCTTATCAAAGACAACTAGCTTCACCTACAATGAATTTATTGAAAACTCAACAAGGGAATAACAAACTTCCTACATGAGAAAATCACAATACTATGTTCCAGTAGCATTCAATCATATTACAAGCATGAAAAGGAGGGGGAAACAGAGGTTAAAATCAAGACAGGCTTCCAGTTTTCTTGAACTCCAGCTCATAGAGATTGATCTGACTTGATGTTTTTTATAGTAAAGTTGTACCAACACTTGTTAAAACGTAAACATTAGCCCGCGGTCCAGTGATTTAAGTGTGTATACCTTGTGTGCCTTCTCAAGTGCATTTCCTCCCTTGATAAGCACACCTTGTGAGGCACCCTTCCCAGTGGCGACCATGACAGCAGTAGGAGTTGCAAGTCCAAGAGCACAGGGGCAAGCAACTACGAGGACCGAAATACCGAACTGCAGTGCAAGCTCAAATCCATCCATAGCTTTTGGTATCCAACTTTTAGGGTAGACCCCAGCTTCTCCCGGGATAAACCAGCCCAACCATGTTAGAAATGCTGCTACTACGACCTATAATTTTGTAAACAATCAAAAAACTCGTCAAAGAACTCGAAGTCATCCAAAATGTATTTAATGAAGATGTTGCATGAGGGATACACTTCATGACAATGATAAATTCAAAGAAATAGAAGTACAGGTGTAAATGAAGGAAACAACAAAATACACAAGATATGGCACATGTTAGAAATGCAATGTTAGTAGATCCTTATTAAAAGGCTGGCAAGGGCACAATCAACTTCGTTATTTTAGAGAATGTCCCAAGCAAAAGCTTCTCATAAAGTAGATCTTTGTAGTTCTGAATGACGTTCGTTCATAGCCTATTTCCTAGCAGCTTAAAGTTACAAAATTTTATTCACAATTACTTCATTATTCTTCCAGATTCTTTAGTGATCACAAAGTGAAGCAGGTACTATTTTTCAATGGTCTGCAACATCTATTTTTCTGTTGCTGACATCTTGAATCTCTTGATGGGCATTGTGATACATGCCTTGTGAAAAGAAGGCTTGAGAATAAGCGCTAGTCTATCAGTGTGGCAGATAGCTATTAGCTAGATTTGTACCTTTAGGCTAGACCTAAAATCAGGTAAACTAAAATAATGGTTCATCCTTCAAAGGGCTGGATGACAAGGGTTAAAAAGTAACCATATCTCTCCCCAATGATTTGCCTCGATTCTGTACAGTTGCCAGGTATAGATGTATGGTCAAGAAAATTGTTTGCCGACCACGAACTTTACCAATATAAGCACACCAGCTGATGGTATCAGGCATTTAATATAACCTTGTGAAAACAGATAGGACATAAAAAGGGCGGGAAAGAAGGTTATATTATGGGCTTTTGCTCCTCCATCAATTATCCTCATGCTTTAAAAACTGGAGCTTAGTTGCACAAAGCAGTGGCGGAAAAGCATTGGCATCTAGTAGAGTCAAGGTTGAAAGTAGCTACAATAGTATAACAAATAAAATCATGTACATTTCTATATAATACGAAAACATTTTTGTATATAATACTCTAATTTTTTGAGAGGCGGCTGCTCAAACTCTCATTCTCATCCTATTCTTTTTAGTTCCAGGGTTTAAACCAAAAAAATAGAAACTAGGGAAGTTCATCTAGCTTCATATGGCATTAATTCTAGCGTCTACCACTTCTTCTGTTCTTATTCAAAGTGAGCTCCCATCATAGCTTGAAGCAAGCTCTTGAAGAGCGCCTATGGTAGAAACATGAAACCAACAATCCCAAGGACAATATTCCTGCAAGCAACTAAGAAAAATACTGTGCTTACTTTACAAGTCAAGTTTCCATTATTAGCCTTGTCCTTTTAATCTGCAGTTAAAAACCTTGACAAACTGAAGGAGATGATACACGAAGACTTTCACTACAGCAAGAGAAAAAAACTCAAGACTGAAATAACTTCATCATGTAAAACACAAAATAAAGAGCAAGTTTTACTCCTAATGAATGAAGCTAACGAACTCACTGCAGGCACAAAAAACTTTGATATCTGGTCAGCCAGCTTTTGCACAGGTGCTCTGGCAAGCTGAGCATTTTCGACTATTTGAACAATTTGAGAAAGCGCAGTCTCTGACCCAACACGAGTGGCTTTAACCAGCACGCATCCATTCTCATTCACAGTCCCACCAATAACCTGTTCATGAGGTTGGGAAGATATATATACATGAATATTTTAGGTTGCCGGAAAACATATAAGGCAATTAGATTACAACTGTTCATACCTTGTCACCAGGTCTTTTAGCAACTGGCTTTGCTTCTCCTGTGATCATGCTCTCATTCACATGGCTCTGACCATTAATAACAATACCATCAACAGGAACCTTTGCCCCAGGAACAATCTTAAGAATGTCATCCCTTTGTATTAGCTGAGTGCTAATTTCTTCCTCTGAAATAACATCACCATTACCACTTAATGTTAATAAGTAAGCTGTATCAGGAGCAAGGTCTGTCAACTTTGCCAGAGCATCTGATGTTTTTCCTCTAGCCACTACCTCCAAATATTTTCCTAGGAGGATAAAAGATATCAACATGGAACTAGTCTCAAAGAAATCTTGCCCCTCAAACTTATCTGAAATTAATGCTTTTATTAGCACGTATACAGAATAGAAATAAGCAGCATTTGTCCCTAATGCAACCAGAACATCCATATTAGCAGATCTTCGTTTCAGAGCATGATATGATCCCACATAAAACCTGACAAGGAGATTAGAAACCAGGTAACCATAAGACTTTTGGCAACATCACAAAAGATTAAGTCTCAGCAAGAATACAGTTATATTACACAAATGAAACTCCAGTCTACCTTCGGCCAATAAAGAATTGTACTGGAGAGCAGAAGATCCATCTTAGAAGCATGCCAAGGGTGAGCATGTTGTGAATCTTATAGTCTAGCCACTTTCCATATGGAGGAAGCATAGGAAGTACCATGGAAAACATAACCACCGGAACCGAAAAAATGCAACTCCACAGGAACTTAACTTTATACATCTTGATGTCATGTTGTCTCTCTGTATCTTGCCGTCTGGGTGGTATGTACAAGCTTGCCTTGTAAATGTTGGGTTCAGAACCAGCTTCTCGAACACACTGTATCAAAGACCTTGGCCCAATGACATCTGAGTCATAGCTGATAGTGGCCACGTGTTCTTCCAAGTCCATTGCAACATGATTCACACCTTCCGATACTTCAAGGGCGCATTGGATCGCAGTTAAATCATTTGAACTATTGATTCCTTCTAGCTTTAAATGCACTTTATTCAAATCACTACCAGAACTTATGAGATCAGCTCCAAAGCCAGCATCTGCTACTGCTTCAATGATGCGGTCAGTATCGGTAACACTTGGATCGTAGTTGACTTTTGCTTCTTCGAGAGCTAAACCAACCACAGCTTTTTTTACTCCATCAACCATTGAAAGTGCACGTTCAGCTGACTCGGAGCAGCTTGTGCATGCCATACCTTTTATTCTGAGCCGGCATACCACTATGTCTTGCTCTGGAAAATCATCAGCTTGAAAACCTGCGTCTTCCACGGCTTGTTTGATTTGTTTTGCCTAAGGCAAGTATTCATTCTCATGTAAGAACAAAGACATCACTAAAGAATAAGAATCAACAGTTACCTATAGCATCCATCATAACAAAAATAGAACCAAAAAGAAATAAAAGGAAGAATAATGGAAAGAGGAAACAACAGAATATCGACATAGACAACATGTTCCGACTGCCAAAGGTTGTCAGCCTGTCAAGTTCAAGCTTCGCTATCCTCCTAAGTACACCAAAGCTGTAATCTTAAGGGTCAAGAATACTGTGTACATCTGGATAAATATTCGCTCTTGCTTCTTTACTTACTTGTTTGTGACACTATTACACAATGATTATGAAGGCTTGAACAGGAGTGTATCAGCATTTCATATGTACAAATGTGTAGTAAGAGATCACATGAAGTGCTTGAGAAGATTAAGTTAACTTACTGTAATGAGCTCTGGCAGGTATTTGACTACCGCCTGGCCTTGAAGTGGTGATACCATAACACTTGCAACGCCATTCAGCTTTCCCAGCACAGATTCTATGGAAACGGCACAAGATGCACACCTGATGCCACTAACTTTGAACATGATCGTCTTAATTCTTTTATCTACATCAAGAACTGACTGAGAAACAGAGGCTGGAATGCCATTTGAAGGCTGCAAAAGCGGCAACTTCAGCTCATCCTTCCCATTAACTCCCATCTCGTTGCTCCAAAATTTTGAAACCATCAACCCTGAAGTGTATTTGGACACAATCACTGTTTCAAACATTTCATAAAAGCATTTGAAGCTTAAAGCCGGATACATAAAAAACTTAACTATTTTGCTCTAAATTACTAAAAGCAGCCAACACAACTCATTGAAGTCGGTAAGTAACAAATATCATACAGTCAAAAGCTTTAGTTTCTTCCTTGGTCTAATCCAGATCTTACTGTAAGCGTGTAGTATGCCAACCATCAACGAGAGTACACTTACTCCTCATATAATTCAGGATTAATCTTTTCCCGACAACAACAAAGAAAAATAAAAAACAGAAAACTAAAATCAAGCACCGCATACGACAAGTAATCATCTACCTAGCAGTAACAAAATTATCAATCGCCGTACAATGAAAAATAAGATCGCAACCTTCTATACACATATGGAGTTAGGTGATAACAAGTCCGCGGCAAGCCCTCAAATTCATTACCAAACCTTTTTCTCCCATTTCATTACAAAGTTAACCCAGGCTATGTCAATTCAATCATCTCACGCGCAACGCTTGAAAAACACGCACTCAATCGACCAAAGGACCTACTTTGACTTTAAACAAACCGATCAAACGCTCAAATCAATACATACAACCAATTTGTGAATACATGAGCACGCATACGTGTGTACAAAGCAGAGGGTTTACCTAGTTGACTTTTACGGTTGGCTAACGGGGGTTTAAGGAGACCTTTTCAACAGAGCGGCAGACTAAAAATTAAGGGTATCTGGTTTTAATAACGGGGAATTAGGGTTTGAAGGGCTGGTACAAAAAAGGGAAAGAATTGAGAGAGATTGTGGGATATATGGGCGGCGCAGTGGCCTGCAGAATGTGGTGGAGTGATTCGCAACTGCTTTGTCTTTATAGGGAGAGGGAGAGAGAGGAGAGGGCCACAAGCTATATTTGAAATTTCGAATTTAACGTCCTGCGATGCGTTCCCACCAATATCAACGTCTGCAGGAGGAGGACCAGAGGCCCAATCATGCAAATTTACAGCCCTTTTGCCTTGGGTAGTTATCTCTACCATTTTTACGGTGAAGCTTTTTACCATCTTCCAAGTTTGCCTCGGGCAGTTATCTCTACCATTTTACAGCTTCCAGTTACCTCATTTTCAAAACTGCTTAACGAGAAGTACCAGCAAATCTAAACAATCTCTTTGTGAGTTTTGAGAGGGGAGAAAAGCAAAGCAGGAAGAGAAGAAAAGACAGTAGAAAGGAAACTTTGTTCCGTAACACTTTCGGTTTTAATATTTTTTTAAAAAAAATTGAAAAGAGCTTTTTTTTTTTTATCAGTTTAAAAAACTGGTGGACGTTTAACAGAGTTAAGGCCCCGTACGCTTACCATATTCGTTTTCTGTTTTAACAATGATGACGCAAAAGATTTTTTTTTGTGTACTTTTTTCATTTTCTGTTTTCATTTTGGATAAAATTACTTAAATAGTAACAAAAAACTAAAATGTGTTTTTAACTTTTTTCACCCAAACTTAACCCAGTGTAAGAAAAAGTAGCTAAATTTTTTTTATGAAAATGATAAAAGTACAGGAACGGATTTTCAAACTAAATATGAAAATCATGAAAATGAAAACAGAAAACAAATATGATAAGCGTACGGAAAATGAAAAAAGAAAGAGCAAAAAGAGCAAACATTTGACATGACAACTCTTTGGGTTTATTTTCTTTTTAATATACATTTTCACATAATTAAACAAATATATCTGGAGAGAGTTATCCATCACTTTGCTCGCCATCTCCAAAAATTGCTTTCAAAATCAGAAGATCCATCACGAGAATAAATTGCTTTCATTTCCATTTATCTGACTAAATTGAATAGAGGTTATGTCCACTACAACAATACAAGGTCTGGAGAGAGTTATCCATCGACCCAGTTCAAAGAAAAGTTGACCAATTCAAAGCACTTCACCAGCAATACACCCGAAACTTGCACAACTTTACTTGTCATCTCCTAGTAGAACAAGGAAAGCAAAATGACGAGTCAATTAGAAGATTTATCCGACCTCAAGATATGATTACAGTACAAGAGGAAAAGGGGAACCACCGTACCTTTGCAATTCGTGAGTGAGATGCAGATGTGGCCGATCGAGCTCATGGAGAAGAGATAAGAAACCCTATTTTTTAGGTGGGTTTTATACTATAGGAGAAAAAAAAATCTGTTGTTGCTAGTGAGACTCGAAGTTAAAACTTCATTAATTCGGCCCTCAGCCCCGCGTGAAGATGGGTTTCCAAAACCAGTGCTCTTTTTGGAAACAGGCATTCTTTTTAAAGTCTTGGTCCCTCTTTAAAAACTGAAGTACAACCAAAGATCCCATTTTTTTTTTGGCTTTTGAGAAATTTTAAAATTGGGCAGAAAAAGAGCAAAAAAAAATGGCCGTCAAACGGAGCCGAAAAGAAGGAAAAATAGTTATTTTTTATCTTGTTTGTGAGTTTAAGAAAGAAAAGAAAGCAGTATTCTTTTTTTTTTTATCATTTCAGTAGAAAAGTAGAAAAGAAATAAAAGGTATGTGATTACACATTTCTCTTAGTATTATAGTGTGATAATTCGAACAAAGAAAAATGATTTGAACAGGAAAACAAATTAGTTATCAAGGACATCTTACAAATTAATGCAATATTAAAGTAATAAGTATTACATCACCGGTTATTATCACAACAAAAAAAAGTACAACGAACCACGAGTTGACTACAAAGATCCGGACATCCAATTTTAGTTAATGTCATTTCAAACGCAAAGTAATCAGTCATAGGTCAACTCTAACGTCTAAAACATTCACTCGTTCATAAGGGAAATGGTAATTTTTTGAAAAATTCTAGAACCTAAAAGTCATTAAAATTTAGTATTCATTATATTCAAGATAATATGGGCATTACGAAAGTATTAGTTATGATAGTTTCTTTTCTCTCCGTTTCTTTCCAGTTTTGAAATTAAAGATTCGGTGATAAAGAAGCACAAATTTTCCTCTTTTTCTCATTTTTTCCCTCAAAAAAACTCACAATCTAGAAAAAAAGGATGAAAGTACCCACTTTCATTTCTTTTCCTCTCTTATAAAGACTAACAAACAGGCTATAAAAATCAAGGTGAAACCCTACTTAGTTCCTTTTTTGGCATTTGTTTTTTGCTCGGCCGTTTTAAGCATATATGTGAAATTGTTGTTTGTTTTTCTCACTCTATTTTTACACATGCATCATGTTTGCCCACTAACTCTAGTTACAATTAAGGTAAGTATATTTTTAAGCCTTAAATGCTTATTTACACCGGTAGTCGTAATTGAAAATCGGTATTTCACCAGTTATGTATTTGTAAAGATAAATTAAGGTATGGACAAATATCCTGAAGTTGTGAAGATAGACACTTCCTTTTATAGTAAGAATTACTGACGTTAAGATGTCCTAAGGTTTGGAACTTGTTTCTTGTAATGTTTTTAATGCTACTTTAAGGAATGAGGGCTTGAAGGAGGGAAAAGATTACTCAGAAATAATGTATCGTAGCGATTAATCAATATGTGGACAAACATTTTAAAGTGAAATATAGGTACTCCCTTGCAAAAAAGACAGATTGCATTAAGTTCCCCTAGGAAAAAGGTTACTCGTAATTACAATGGCCTAGCCGACGCCACTACCACCACTATAGCCACCACCACCAACACCATCATCACCACGAGGAGGTCGTCATCTCCACCACACTATCGCCGGCGCCACCACCACATCCACTTCCTGCATATCTGCCAAAATCATCTTCATATTTACCACACTTCAATCGCCACCATGATCGCTACGCCTCTGCATGTAGCCACCATCAGAATTTCAAATATTGCATCTTCACGCACCACTACCACCACCACCACCATCGTCACCTTTTCGCCACTACCACAATCACTATCAATAATACCAACACGACTTTGATAATAAAAATTATATATATATATATACACACACACACACACACACACCTCTAAGATGGATAAATTTGTATAATGCAATAATTTTCGAGACATATGTTTTGATTTACCAAACATGTTAACTTATTTTTCAATGGTAAAAATTCAGTTACTTAAAGTTTTTAATTTTACAAACTCAGCGTTGGGGGGGCTGTACGTTTACAAAATTTTGTTTTTATTTTTGTAATGATGATGAAAAAGATGCCTTTTTCGTATACTTTTATCTTTTTTCAGTTTCGTTTTAGAAAAAAAACCAAACTTGATGTTGCATGAGTCACGCCTCTAAACTTGTCCCCTTGTTCTTAGGTGCAACTTGGACTAGGTAATCCGTAATCAACTCGAACAAGTTCAAAAAAAATAAGTATAAGCTTATTTTATTAGACAGTGTGGTGGACGTGAGCATAAAATTTTGAGCCCGTAAAAAATGGATTAGGCATGAGCAAATATTTTTTAAGACCCGTCCAGCCCGTCTAACCTTTATATCACATAAATTTTATTTATTAATTTTATGTGTACAAGATGTGTAACTTTTTTATAGTCTTTAAAGGCTTAAAAAATATGAATTTTGAGACATTTGAAGACTTTTTTTTCCCGCTTTGTTTTTTATTATAGGAGTTAACTCCTTAAGATTATTTCGAGATTCTTGTCTTTTATTTTGTTCATTTAATTTTATTCTTAAACATTATTTCCATGCTTACGTTAGATTCATTTTGAGACTTCATTGTACTTTTCTTCATTATTATTTACTAATAGGTTACTTGGATGGTAATCGATATGCTTAAAAGTAAAAATAAACAAAAGTTCGGGACCAAGTAATAATAGACTTGGATGGTAACTAATACACTTAAAAATTATGTAATCCAAAAATTAATTTGTAACCATAGACAACTCGTGTCCAGCATGTATCCACCAAAAATTTTAAGGGTTAGGCGTGGACACATATTATTTGACCCTTAGATGAACTGGGCTGGACTTGGACACGAGTTTTTGAGAGTGGACTGAACATGGTCAGGCCTTTGGGCCACTCCAGCCTGCCCAAGCTGCAGCCCTAATTCCTGGGGGTGGGGGGAGGAGGAGGAGGACGAGGATGACAAAGAACTTCGATATGATTAGCAATTCGAATCTCTTGGTTGGCCCATGTTGGAAATTTTTGAATCACTATAGTGTCAAAAAAAGAACCACACATTTTTATCAAGTAGTTAAGAAGATATAATGTCTCAAAGTTTAAGAAATTAAGAGATTCAAAAGGTCATGATATGGATTTCCACACGCCTTAATACAAAGTGTGGATATATAAGTGGTCATATGTTATGTTACATTCTTCTAGTTGTACAAAAGTGTGCATTCATATGCCTTCATACATGTGTGGTCACACGGGACGACAGTACAGGGACAAAAATTGTCTTAAGTAAATAATGCATAGCATTCGACTCAGCAATTTTTCATTCATATGCAATTTTATCCAACAGTCCAAACTGTGGGTGTTCAACTAGTAAGCTAGGGGGTGCATACAATTTTGTTCATTCAAAGTAAACTTCATCCACACGAGTTTTTGCCGCTATGTATAGACCTGCTAAGACCAACTGATCACATTCATCTACACCAGATGCAGATTGCACCGAAATATAATATTCAGAAACATGACAAGCAAAAACATGTTGAATTGAAATTATATTCCCAAAATAATAAAAGAAGAAGCCATTTTTGGATTGAGAAAACTATCATCTTTGCAATCTCTCAACACCCCACAGTTGATTCAGCAAACACCCTTTTTGCGTCTGGTTCTGGCAATCTTTGCAAGACATGTGATGTCCACTGGACATCCACGCCTACGTACTGTGCCTACTCAAACCGCATTCGGAAGCCAAAATGTTTCCACAAACTGATGCATTTCGGGTGTAAAGTGCAGAGGCGCAAACATGGAACGAGCAACTTGCCTGGTCACTTTCCCTGTGTCCTTTTTAGGCACGCGTGCCCATCTATATACTGCAAGTCTGCCATAGCAAAGACAAATCTGCAGTACTCTAAAAGTTTCCCACTAAGGTTTTGGAATGCAAAACCAAAGCACTGCAGACATATTTCTATCTTGCATACCACTTGCCTCCGTCAGCATGTGACATGTTTGCGCATAACATTAAAAATCTTTGGCTTCGTACTGATGCTCTCCCATTTTTGTTCAGATGACGGGCCTTGAGGAGCTGGGATGTGAGGTGAAGCCGGTTTTATATGATATATATGCTACACGTGTTTCTTTTTTGTCAAGTGTAGTCTAACTATTGGAGATTCCGACATTTTAAACGAGACCAAAGTGCTTGCGCAAAGGGCATTTGCAGCAAACCAGTCCACTAATTAGGAGCGATTCTCGATCTTATGAAGCGGATGGGAGGGTTTGTGCTTATGTTCTGTCAAACTGCACAGATTAGTTACAAGGAGTTCTTTTGTATTTTGCTTCCGATGTTTCACCTCAGATAGTTCAGAATGTGTGTAACCGTAATATGTTGTGTAGATTAATGGTGATATGATGTAAAATGACACTTTCCTTTTTGATGTAATGCAATCTTGATCCTTTATCAGAAAAAGAAGGCAAGTGAAAAGCACTTGCAATCATATATTTAAGAAAGAAATCACTTAATATATCCAGATTCAAGTGATCTCACATCTGATGTGGGATAGTATGAGATTACCATCATAAGATCTTATCTATAATATTTGAAGTACTCACTTGGATAGCCCTTTTGAGGAATTTATTGCCCTGTGGTGAGGCCGTGCACTGGGCCGGTACGATCGCGTTTTATCTGTCTTATTCACATTACTTACCAGGTCCGTAAGTATCACTAAATTCAAGTCCATCGTTTAAAATTTCACGTGTTTTGTTTGCTTCTGTCCAGTGTTGTTAAAGGCGCCGGCACACCTAAGGCACAGAAAGTCCCTGGAGCCTAGGCGCAAGGCACAAGGCGCATGCGCGCGCCTTTTCGAAAAGTTCTGTCACAATATCAGGTTATTGTGACAGAAGTTCTGTCATAATATCAGGTAGAGGCTTCAACCGAATGTCTTTCTTATGAGATTCAAACTTGTAACCCTGCACGTCAAAAACAAAAACTTTACCATCAAGCGGTCACTTTGGTAAAGCCAAACCTTTATTTTCTTTCAAGTTGAATTGAACTTGTAGTTATGTTTATAGCCCAAAAAGTTGCCTCTTACCTAAAGCAGTGAGGCCCAAGAACCAATCCAGCCATGAATAGCAAGCCCGATACAGAGCTACGTGAAAGCCCATCAACTAAAACTGAGGGCCCGGCCCAATCAACTCTAGTGAGGCCCACCAGCTCACCACCATCTTACCAAGTATAGTGACTAGGGTTTTACTACCCTGTGTTTCAAAAATTCGAAACACGATCCCTCGTAAAATCCACCGGTTTATTTTTCCCGACCAAGCGATGCCCCGAAACGACACCGTCCGGTTCACTTCCTCCGCCGTCAAAGTCCCCCCCTTCCACCACCGCCACCACCACCACCACCACCATATATTTCTCCTCACTGACCTTTTCTCCAAAACCAAGCTCTCATTCACCAACTTTGTAAATTCACTCAAAACCCCCAAACTCCCATTCCACCAATTGGCAAAATTGCACAAACCCCCCAGATTAATCCCCGCGTTTCGCTCCAACCCCTTACTTCTATGCTCCGCCTCACTAGCCCTAACCGGTTCCCAGCAGCCCGACGAAGACGGCGGCGGCGCCGTGACCGTCCGGAAGGGCGGCGGGGCCCACTCGGAGGAGAGGGTGCTGATCAGTGAGGTGCTGGTGAGGAATAAGGACGGGGAGGTGCTGGAGAGGAAGGACTTGGAGAAGGAGGCAATCGACGCGCTGAAGACGTGCCGGCCGAACTCGGCGCTGACGGTCCGTGAGGTGCAGGAGGACGTGCACAGGATTATTGGAAGCGGATACTTCTCTTCCTGCATGCCCGTGGCAGTCGATACGCGGGATGGCATTCGCCTCGTGTTTCAGGTATAATATATGATTGTACGTTTTGCTAAAATGCTACTAGTAACTCCGTTTTTCGTAATTTCTGTGTGTGCTTTATGTGTTCAATTAGGCTTTAGGCATCTAGTTGAGACTCTAGTAACCACTGATCGAACAAGTGTTGTTTTGACTGGTGAAACTGCCGTAAAAAGCAATGAGTACGTTCACGTCCAAGTTAGCATTTACGTCACATTTAACTTGTGTTTTCTTTTAATAATATGTATGTACCTTTGCTACTGCTGTTAGTACTGTGCTTTTAGCGGAAGAAATTAGCATCATCTTGCCAAATATTACTCCCTCAGTTTCATATTTTTTTTCCTGCATTTCTAGGATAAAGTTTGAAGATCTAAAGGTTGAGTTGAGCTCTAATAGATGCAATTATAAGCGATTAATTGTGGGTTGACAAGTCAAACTTGGGTAATAATAATTTTGAAAGGCCAATGGTTATATGCTTCGATTCAATTCTGGGAATTTGCAAAGAATCAAAGGTCACAAAAATTGTGAAATTCATGGCTGTTGTTTTAACATTCAGTATAGCGCTACCTGGAGATAATTAATTATAATCAAATGAATTATATGGTATAGTTGGTAATGTGTGTGAGTTATTTGTAAGTATATTACATTTAGGTGACACAAAAAAAAAATTAAACCAACACCCAGGCCTGTAGGCCTTATTTAGGACGTAATGAGCCAACGAATTACCAACGACGAGGGAATGACAAATATCTATAAGGACACTTAAGATTTTGTGGATCAAAATGCTTTGGGTCGAGTAAGTGGATGGGCGATGAACAGAAATCCATATCAAATCGAATACAGGCCTATCTACAAAATTTAGGGCTTGCCTGATCAGTCTCTAGTGAGGCCCACCAGTCCATCACCTTCTTCCCTAAGCAGAAAAGAACTGGCAATTATTGCAATAACTAGGGTTTTGACACTGTATAAAAGACACAAACTTCCGGAAATCCACCAGTTTTCAAATGACCAACCCCAATTTAAAACCATCAAGCAATGCCTAGAAACAACGGCATTTATTCCCGTCGTGCATCAAACTTCCCCCTTCTTTCTCTTCCCCACCATTACCTCCAGCACCGCCACAAAACCCTCTCCCCTAATCTTCTTTCCAAAACCAAACTCTGATTTGGCAACTGCATCAATTCACTCTAAGACAAATGAACCAAACAACCCAAATTCACACCCCTCCTGCCTCCCCCCCCCCCCCCCCCCCCCCACAACACCCCCAACGCCCAAAACCATAAACATATAGATCCATCAACTCAAAAAATTTTGCTAAAAACCCCCAAAGATATGTTATTCACATGACACTGCCAAAAGATTCGACCCATTTCACTTTAACTCAGTCCTCCCATCGGCAGGGACTGCTTTCACGTCCAAGAAAGAAGATGCTGCAGTGACCATGTTAAGAGCGGTGGTGTTGCCAGCCGCCATGATCAAGAGTGGGTTAAATGTGTTTTTATGCTCGTTACCCTCGAGCCTTCGTAGATCTTGTAAACAGCTTCTTGCTGTATGTGTATGTCTAGATATGTACGCACACATATGTATACATATATTTATAAATATGCATGTGTGCGTGTAATCTACTTTGTTCAACTCTGTGTGTATATTACAGACTGGACACATGGGCTGATGCTTGATGGTGCAGCTTGCCAAATTTTTTATGTTGTCACACTTGCATAAGCTTACTGAGTTCTTAAATCTTTTCAATCTTCCATGTCCCTATGGGCTTATTTTTCTTATGCTTGTAATTTTGTACGTTACTCCTGACAAAGTCATGGAACTTAGTAAAGATGCAATATGCACCCATATAATAAGCATCCACAAGAAGCTTTTTTTTTTTAACTTTATTGATGTTCTTATGCAATTTAGTGTTGCCTATCATTGACAAAATTCACTATATGTTATAACTCGGCACATACACTATGTGTCCGTACTTGCCAAAGACATGCACTTTGCGTTCATTACCGCATATTTTAATTATCTTTGTGTGCGTGGTAATCTTGTTTATATTGGTGCCAATAAGGTAGAACCAAACCAAGAGTTCCAAGGGTTGGTATGTGAAGGAGCTAATGTTCTTCCATCAAAATTTATAGAGGACGCTTTTCGTGATGGATATGGTACGTTTTTATTACACAAAAATCCACAAATGCTGTAATTATGTCTTTAAAGCCATATTTATGTAGATGTTTTTTATTAGAAGTACAATTTCTATAGTAGCAACCTTGCTGATATGAGACCTTTGTTGTTCTGATTTTGGTGTCAAGCTATGCAGGAAAAGTGGTTAACATTAGGCGGTTAGACGAAGTAATAAGCTCCATCAATGGTTGGTACATGGAACGGGGTCTTTTTGGCTTGGTTAGTGCTTGCTGTTTTGTAACTTGGCGTGACTTAGGTGGTTCTAATTCCGCTGGTTGAAATTCTATAAGTTGTGTAAATTATATTTAGCAGTGATTTATAATCGTAAAATTATATTAATAGTTACTTTTGTCTTAATCACTAGGTATCAGGTGTCGAAATTCTTTCCGGTGGCATTCTTAGATTACAAGTTTCAGAAGCGGAAGTCAACAACATATCCATACGTTTTCTTTGCAAGACGTAACAATCTGCCTTTAAGTTTCGTAATGCCCTTTTAACTATTTGTCAGCACTCTATTCGCTAGTGAGGCATGATATTCATCTTTCATTTTTATCTTCAGCGGTGAGCCTACTGTTGGGAAGACAAGGCCTGAAACAATACTTCGCCAACTTACCACCAAGAAAGGACAGGTATTTCTATGGCTGGGGTGTCTGATATGTTATGTTGTTTCGCAATATTTATTTTTCGTCACCATGGATTACCTATAAGATTATTGGCTCTATAGCTGCAAAGGAGGCTCTGTCACATCAGTGGTTTCAAGATTGTTTTTGGTATTCGTCTTCTTTCCTTATGTTTGTTGTTATTTATCATGATTATGTCAAAAGCTAGTACAAAATTGTCTTTTCTGTAAATCTTCTTTTGACTAAGGATGGCAATGGGGCGGGTCGGATGCGGATCTTATAAAATCCGACCCCGACCCGGTAGCCCTAGAACCTTGCCCCGCCCGTCCCGCCCCGCTACCGGGTCCTCTAAGTTGAAAACCAAAACCGATCCTAAGCAAATGCAGAAAACCCGCCCCCGCCCCGCCCCGCCCCTGAAATTCACTTGAAGCCACCCACAATTCTGAGAGAATTGTGAGAATTTCTCTCATCCAAAGACCAAAACCCTTCGCAATTCACCATCCATTTACCACGCCACCCTGACCCTAATCCTTTCTCTAGCCCTAATTCCGGTCACTTTTTCTCAATTCCCGTTCACACGAAGCACAGGCACGGCAAGCCACGCAACGCGACGCCTTCCCTACGCCCACATGTACTTCACATGCCTCCCCTCTCAAACAGCAACTATAGCCCATAAAAAAAGCGAAAATGCAAACCCTAGTCCAACGTCTTAAGTCGTCCCCGATATTGCCTGTGAGACGCCACTAACAAAGCGCTAATTGCGCTCTCGTCCAGGTTCCCAGCTGATTCGCTCATCGGTGGAATCGAGCAGATTAACTACATTCTAACTAGGATCTGTGCGGGGGAGAGGGAGAAAAGGAGGAGGCAGCGACGGCCAGCAGCATAAGTCGGCAGATTCGCAAAGAGAGCGGAAGAAGCTGGCGGCCGATGGTGTGACTGGGTATGAGGCAGAAAGTGAAAGAGAAGATAGAAGTTTAGGGTTTGTGTCCTTTAGGAGAAAAACATGCATATATATCTTAAGATGGATGGATAAGAGTGACATATGTATATGGCTAGTACACCGGGGCGGGGGCGGGTTGGACTAAATACCATGCCCGACCCTGACCCGCTACGGAATTTTTTTTTAAAATACCATATCCGCCCCATGACCCGGTCAAAGTCAAAATAACCCGCTCCTATCGGATCGGAGCGGATCGGAGATCCGCCGGATGCGGATCTTATTGCCATCCCTACTTTTGACATATGAGGGGCAATTGCGTTGTAAAGGGTGAGGGCTGGCTTATTATTACATTTTTTGAATGAGGTGAATTCGCTTGCCAGAAGTTTTACATCTGATGCTTGCTTTTAAAAGAAGGGCTAATTCCAAGTCTGCCGCAGTAAAGTATGAAGTACCAAAGCTGTACCTAAAATTCAAATTTTGAACCAAACGAGTCCCGTCGCTAATGGAAGGTGGAAGCTATTAAAAGTCTAGGGGTACGACTGTCTTTTATGGAAAATTGTTCATAAAACAGATCCACGTAGGCATTTTTTCTTAATTGATTGGTCCATGTCATCCTAATGGAATGACATGGAATCAACTTAGTCAAAGAAAAAACACACACACACAGAGAAGAAGATTGTGGATCTGTGGTACGGTCAAAGTCCCCCCCCCCCCCCACATCAACACAATACACACGCCTCATCAAACACACACACACATAGAGAACCCACACAAACCCCGTATCACATAGACACCCCGTAACACAAAAACTCCATAACACATACACACCCCGTAACACAAAAAGGCACACCGTAACAAACACCCTGTAACACAAAAAGGCACACCGTAACAAACACCCCGTCACACGCACAAAGACACAAACACCCATCCACACAGACACCGTAACACATGCACTCACAAGCCACCAGTCCGAATGATCTGATATGAAAAATGCTCAAGCAAAAAGTATTGGACTCCCCATTTGCAAGAAGTAAATAATTAGGGAATTTTGTTGAAGGAGTTGGGAGGTGTAGTAATTTGGGACACAAGGAGGGAGTAGACAAAGCGTCACGGGTTCAAATCCTGTCTCCGCATTGTCTTTTTGGGCTGATTTTCTCATGAGTTTGTGGTGATGTGGAGGGGATGTGGTGATTGAAGGTGGACTGAGGTGACGGTGGGAGATTGGTTGATGGTGGTTGTGGGTTTGAATTGAGGTGAAAGGTTTGGGTGGTTCACTGCGGGCTCATCATTGGAGCAAGTTGCTCCAAAACCTCCTTGTTGATGATAGTGAAAACAGGCCACGCCACCAGGCAGGGGGTGGGTTGATGCTGGTTGTGGATTTGGGTTTGGGATGGTGGTTGTGGGTTTGGATTGATGATTGGTTGGGTGCGGCTGCGCAAAGGAGGCAGTGGGGGTGGGTCGTGGTGCTCCATGGAGGTGGCGGGGGTGGGTCGTGGCTGGATTGTGGCCGCATGTGTGGGGGTGGGTGGAGAGTGGGAGGGGGAGGGGGGAAGAGGAAGGATGAGGAGGAGAAAAGACTGCCACGTATTACATTTTTTTTGTAAAGACAGTTATACCCTTGGACTCTTTAACAGCTTCCACCTTTTGTTAGTGGCATGACTCATTTGGTTCAAAATTTGAGTTTTAGGTACTGATTTGGTACTTCTAAAATGTTTGATACGCAAGCTGTACTGGGGTGATACTGCAAGGCACATATTTGGAATTAGCCCAAAAAAGAGTAAGAAAAACAGACCGGTTATTGGTAAGTCCTGAATGAGCAGAATGTGTTGACCTGAAGTTTTACAGCTGGTGCTTACTTAACAAAAGAAGGAAAAAGAAAAGTAAACAGACATACATAGAAACATAAGTGCAATCCTTTTCTTGTAGTCTTCTTTCATTATATAGGAATTTTATCTTGTCAATTTGTTTGTAGCTGGTTCTTGCAAGAATGTTTGGTAATTGTTGCAAGTGGCTTAGAGATTTAGATGCGATCAGCTGCTAGGAACTCACTCGTGGTTTCTTTTTTAAAACAATAGCTCAATTACATTTAACAGTATATTTGATTTCCTCATGGTTGTCTTTGGGTAGCTACATGGTCATTAATGTTTAGGATCAATCAAGTTTGGATTGATCATTCCATGAGAAGAAGTTTCTTGTAGGTATACAGCATGCTTCAAGGGAAAAGAGATGAAGACAGTGTGTTGAGAATGGGTATCATGGAGGATGTTAATATAGTTCCACAGCCTGCTGGAGGTAATGGGACATAGTGCTTCGCATTTAATTAGATGGATTTCGTGCAACAATTATGCATTTAAATAAGTTTTCTTGAGTTTTTGTAAAAATCCAAGAGTTTGCTTATTAGGGGATCATTCATTTATAAGTATGAACTGATATTCTGTATTCTGTTTGTGGTTCACTAATTGGGGTGCGATTTAAGATTCTGTAATGAGAGTTTTGGATTTATTCTTAAGTAAGCATGCATTTCACTTTTAAAGGTCAAGTAATTCTTGTGCTGAATTTTTTAGGCCTACGGTTCTGACATATCTATTCTGCATGAACAAGTGGTTTGCACAGCTGAATTGGAGCTGAACTGTTAGTCCATTATGTAACTAACTAGATTCATTCATGGATTACCCATAGTGGGTTTAGTCTTCGTCATCCTAATGGATTTTTGTATAAGTGTTTTAGGGAGAATGTCTATGAAAAATGTATGCACAATTTTGGGAGCAAATATTTTCATAGTATGAACATTAAAGGTTATAAAGCAATTGCTATCCCCTGTTGTGGACACATGCAATTTACTACAAAAATTTAGTTGCTTAACTGATTTTTTTTCCCGGAAACAGAATCTAAATGTTGGTTCATGGAATACCTATTTCAGTTTTTAGCATTGTAACTGATGGCAGTAACTACCAAAAGATGCCTACGTGCTCGTATGCGGGGTTTTATTAGCATCACATAAATGTTCACTCCTATTGGTGATTTACGCTGAATTTTTTGATCAAATACTGCAGATACTGGCAAGGTTGATTTGATATTGAATGTTGTTGAGCGTGAAAAAAATGGAGGCATCTCTGCAGGTGGTGGAATTTCAAGTGGGTATGTGAGCGTAAGGAAGGCATGATTACCAAAGTTTTGACTTTCGGTATTATAATTGCACAGATAGTTTTCTGACTAATGTCTTATTTGTGACAATGTTAATCTCTTGGTTTTTGCATGACAGGATCACAAGTGGCCCTCTAGCAGGACTTATTGGAAGGTAAACTCAGCATACTGAACTAAATAGTGCTCTTCAGGATCAAGTACCTTATTAGTCCTTCTTCTAACTTCCCTGCAAGAATTTCAATCATCTTGAGGAAACCGTTCTATCGTCTTCATCATCCAAGCTACCTAACTGTTGTGCTACTTTTCTCTTACCTTTTGCTTCATATGGCTGCTTTCTGTAGAAAGGCCACCTTGGCCTAGTTCCTAAACTGTTAACTGCAACGCTTTCATTGGTATAGAGTAATTAATCTACATACTTTTGTATTATTGTTGTGACTAATAAGATAAGGTTCTGTACCTTTTCTATTTGGCTAAGTACAAAATAGTTAAGTACACTATAGGCAATGACAATAATACTAAACTTAAGCATTATATAACTATCATTACTCTTTGTTACGTAAAAAAGTTTGGAGCAGGTCCCTGGTGCAATATATCAAATATTAAGCATTATATAACTATCATTACATTTGTTACGTTAAAAACTTTGGAGCAGGGTCCCTGGTGCAGAGTTAAGGTCTTTGGTGCAGTAGAATCTTTAGAAGGAAATGTCCCTTCATACTCAGTGACACTCAGATGAACCCTGAGTTGGATGTGGCTCTTCAACCGTAGTCCTGCAACTCAGTTTCTGGCTGTTTCATTCAAATTTAGCTAGAAACCGCCGGTTCATTCACATAGCATGTTTTATCAAAGGTGTCTCGTTTTCTTTTGAAGTTTTCACATTATCTTATTTCCTATGCTGAAATTTCTTCTTTCGCAGTGGAGGTTGTGAACAATAATCCATGTGAGTGCGTCTATGTGTAATTTGCCATTGTCCTGCATGTGCACGCATGTCAATGCATGTGCGTGTATGTTTTCCATTCCCAGTTGTGTATCTTCTCATTACTTTCTACTTTTCCCTCTCCCTTGAATTTTAGTTTCCGTTTGTAAGCAGTGTATGTGTGTTTTTTGGGTTGCAGTTGCGCGATTACTCGTAGAAATCTTTTTGGGAGAGACCAGAAAGTTAATCTTTCCATAGAGAGGGGGCAAATTGACTCAATATATAGGATAAACTACACTGATCCGTGGATTGAAGGCGATGATAAGCGGACATCAAGATCAATCATGATTCAGGTAGTTTACGGTTTTGCTTTTTGTTTCCTTACTAAGAAATCCTCGTATGACTTAATTTGCTAAAAAGCTGTCTTCTTTATGGTTTAGAATTCAAGAACCCCTGGTACGTTTGTTCATGGAAATCAACCTGATAATAGTAGCCTGACGATAGGCCGGGTTTCGGCTGGCATTGAATACAGTCGGCCGCTTAGGCCCAAGTGGAGTGGAACAGCAGGACTTATTTTTCAGGTATTCTACATATTTCGAGGTTTTTGTGTTGTCTTTATGCCTATTGGGTCATTCAAATTTCGAGAGTATTACTACTACAAATAAAGTTGAAGGTTAGCTTAAAGAAACAAATTTTTAGATTTATCTAGGTAGATGTAGGGTGGCATTTTGCATGACTATTTTTTTTGATAAATATTGCAAGTTGGTTGCGCTTACTTTACGAACCTGAATTTTAGTTGTTCTTATTTGGCTATTTGGAAGCTTGTGCCTGGCTTAGTCTGACTCTGACCTGTTTAAAATTTACATACTTTAATGTCCCGTAGATCCAATTTGGAGTGTCCTGTAAGTTGGTTTTAGGACTGTTCCCTTCAACGACCTCACGTATCTTCAATGCCTGTAGTACTCTATCTTCTGTTGTGTCGGGTTACTAATTGCAGAACGTGTTTTAAGGCTTTGTCATTTGTTTGGTGTCACCCATATTTGACAACTGATAAGATTAAGTAAGCACTTGTGAAGACAGTAGAGTGTTGATCCGCTAAGGCCCAATTTTAGGCGCCATGTTTGTAATTTATGCGAATGTGTTGAACTGTTGATGTAAGGTCCTTAACGAAATGGATTGTCACTTCTCACTTAAATTGTCTAGCAGAGTACTTGTAGTGTTGGACATTCTGCCACTCTTGATTGTTAATTCTGGTAACGAACATGTCGTTTGAATTATTTTGACTGTTCTTTCACTCATTTGGCGTTATCCTAACATGTATATTTCCTAGCGTGCTGGTGCTCGTGATGACAAGGGGAATCCTATTATAAGGGATTTCTATGGCAGTCCGCTTACTGCGAGGTATGGATACTTGCGGTTTGAAATTTCCAAAATCCATGGGTTTGATTTGGGACCTATTTCCGATGTTTTTTTTGAATTTTATGTTTATTGCAGTGGCAACAAACATGATGATATGTTACTTGCTAAACTAGAGAGTGTATATGCTGGTTCCGGTGATCCGGGGTCTCCAATGGTGAGATGTGTAATTTCAGATTTCATGTTAAGTGTATTCCTGACCCTCGTACCTATCATTTTTGCAGTTTGTATTGAACATGGAGCAAGGACTTCCTGTACGTGCAGAATGGTTAGCTTTCAATAGAGTGACTGGTCGTGCAAGGAAGGTTTTGGTGGTTGGTCCCGCTAGCTTATTCATAAGGTGCAATTTCCATTTTTTCTCGTTTTCGTTTCCTCTTTTCTACAGGACGGACAGATCTTCTTGTTGGTTCCAATATTACCAAACACTCAAAATGGCAATGACAAAGACAACTCCTCAGCTTGACTCAGCTCACTTCAAGTGATCCATCAGACGGTCACTACTAGCTGGTTGAAATTTTGTCATTTCCTTTTTATCCATCAAATGCCTGCGTCGACCCATAGTCACTTTTCCTATCCAAAGCCTACGTTTTATATGTCACCATCTAAGGCAACCTCCCATCTTGTAAACAACTCATTTTTCTTCTATTTGTATGTGGCCGCTCGTCCATCCAAACATTCACGTTTCATGTTTCATCTTAGAATCAGAAGTCTGAGCCATACAGCATAGCAGGCATTATGGTGGACTAAAAGATTTTCTGTCAACATTTTAACTTGGTTGGAAATTCACGGTTCCACAGCATTTCCGAAACCCTTTTTCCCGTCCACCCAATCTGCTCTAATCTAGCAGGATCATCATCAGCTTCTTATTTTTTGTGCAACATTATCCAAGATACTGTAAAATAGGTTTCCTAGGTACCTCTTCACAATCCATGTTTGACCACACATCTCCTACTAGTCTTAAGAAAGTTGCACACCAGCAAAAATAATGACGAAAAAACGAACATAATAAGGAAAAGAAAAAGAAAAATAGGAGAAAACTTATTTACTCCTTGCCTAGTCTGCTTAGCTACCTTTCCCTTGCTATGTAGTTCATCTGGTGGACATGTGATTGGCAAATTTCCTCCCCATGAAGCATTTCCAATAGGTGGAACAAACAGCGTAAGGGGGTATGAAGAAGGGGCGATTGGCTCAGGGCGATCCTATGTGGTTGGCTGTGGAGAGCTTTCTTTTCCATTGGTAAGTGATGGCAGTGCTCTCTGAGCTGGCATGATTTCATATGGCACTGGGTTTTCACGTCTATGTATTTGCTGGTCATGCTAGTTGCCTAAAGCTTGCTTGTTATTGGTGATGTGTATGTCTGGATGATTCTGTAGTCATGGGGTTTGACAATCCTATTATAAATATCAACACGTGAGCTCAATTCTCTCAAGTGCTCCATTTAAAACAGTCAATATTATATTTAAGTAAAAACTGTCGCGAGAATTTATAGTAATGAAAATAGAAGTCAATTGAAGGCATTATTAACTACAAAACACGCCAACTATTGTTAGCTTGAAAAAACTTACATCGAATAACTTATATAATGAAATTAACAGAGTTTTCACAAGAGTCAGCTATGTATTTATATATAAGTGGGTTGCAGCCCTAAAGTCGGACATTACAAGGATATGCACATCCTTACCATAAACTTTCAGATGTACACGAAAGCCACATTTAGATTGCTCAGTTCTCACTATACTTCATTGCTATGCACAAATTTAGCATCAGACTCCTTGCATGAAATGAACCACCTACTTAAAAAACTTATTTAAACCTGAGAAACTTTTATTTTATTTTTTTCCCAAAAAAGCTTAAATTTTTTTTTATCACCTGACTGTATAATCAACTAAGACTCATTGGACATCATCATTAAGTATGTCAAATGATGCGTTCTAGTTTCATTTATGTCGAATTCTTTCTAGTGCATGTGACTAGGGTTTGAATTGTAATGGAACAAACAAATTCAAGTAAACCCTGTATTTATGACACACTGTTTGCTTTGGACTTCCTCTCTCCTTTCCTTTCTTTTTACTGAAGAGTTTTATGAATCTCTCTCTCACTTTATCGCCGTATTTGCAGCTGGGGCCAGTACAAGGAACTATATTTGCTGATTATGGAACTGATCTTGGATCTGGCCCAACTGTGCCTGGTATATCTTTAATTTCCTCCAGCTTAGCGTGTTGGTAGTTTCTGTTTTGGACAGTATTGCTAAAAGTTTCATGAAGTTAAAGAGGTTCATACACCGTCGCCAATGCTTGAGGCGCTTGACAAAAATGTATGGGTTATGGCTGGGCCTGGGTATGAGCCACCCTATACGTGTAAAGTGGCCTTCTGGAATGCTTGCTATAGTAAAGAACCTTCAGAATCGTACAAATGATTTTTCTTCTGATAACATATTGCTTTTCTTGCCAATCTGATTCAACATTCTAATTGAAACTTTTGCTATCGGATACTATGAACAATGTTGAGCCGACAGGCTCGTATATGGTTGGCGAAGTTTTGAGTTGGCACGTTCACATACTGTTAATGTTTTTCCGTGTCAGGTGATCCTGCGGGGGCAAGGCTAAAGCCTGGAAGCGGATATGGCTACGGGCTTGGTGTTCGTGTAGAGTCTCCTTTGGGTCCTTTACGGCTGGAATATGCCTTCAATGACCAGCGAACAGGGAGGTTTCACTTTGGGGTGGGCTACAGGAACTGAAAGATGGGTCCAATGAATCTCCGTAGTTGGTATTGATGCTAAAAATTGATTTTCACGAGGGTAAATTGTGGTTTATCGAGTGTTTTTACTGCTAGTGCATTCTTGTTTAAGTTGTGGTCAGCTTCTGTTGCTTGCTTCAAATCTCATATGGCAAGAAACTGATCCTTGAATTTTTGCAAGGGAAGATCGTTCCACCTCCTAATTGATCAGGATGACACACACACACACCCTATCGCGTGCAACATTCTGAGGTGTATTATGTAATACTAATACATGAAACTGAAACGCCCTGTTTATAATTAGATCGTTCTTTATGTATTATGTAAATAATATCTATAATACCCAAAGAAGAAAAAAATAAATTAATTCTGAGGTGTTACTAAATTATTTTATTTTATTTTTCCAAAATATTATTAGTATTTGACCGTAGTTAATATTCTTCTCGGGTGCACGCGTACATACATACATATACAACGCCCTGTTTGGGTCTGGCCTAGATGGAGTTCCTACTGCTACTTCAGGCAGAGAGATAGGATGGATGATACACCGGTTTTCTAAGCCCATCTTTCGACATAGCTCCTCCCTATCTATGCCACCTCAGTCATACGCATTATAACTTTAAACTCTGGTCCATTTGGTGTGGGCGAAATGCTGTCAAAAGCGTGCCACCTCTCGTTTCCAACGTTTTCAAAAAAATGAAGCTAAAAGGCCTCCTCATAGTCTTTGTTGTCCACTGCAATTGGACCATTTCTACTACCCATTGCTTCCCTTGCTGTCTTCCAATTGTCACGATTGCACTTTTCCGCCGAACATTGTATTCAGTGCCATTTCAATTGCGCAGGCCAATCTAAAATGTTCTAAATTAGATCCTCTTGCTAGTTCTTCCACAACTTTGTCTGCCTACTCGTGCTTTGGAGTTGGAATGGTGTTATTTAGCTCAAACTGGGTTTCATCTGGGGCTTGGGCTTATGTTATAAACTCACCTAGTTCATTTAGTGCTACAATCGACACTATTCTACTAGCTATTGCATCTTCTCAATTTACATATCATTTTTCTGATTACTGACTCGGATTTACTTGTACATATGTCGATGGATGCCTGAGATGATGAGTGACTCTTTTTGTCAACTTTTGTGTAATCTATCTACCTGACAACAGGAAGTTCATTCCATGCATAGCGCCCAAGGCACTGACTACGTTTTGCAGTTATCCTCAGCATTAACAACTTTTCCTTCCAATTCAGATCAAAGTCAGAAACATGAATGGTTTGCTGGTGTACATCCTGTTCAGCCTCACTGGCTATAGGTTTTGCATTCCAACCCGGTATGACACTGAATGGGCCTCCAAATCAGCATCATGATGGAGGTTAGCTGGTTAGGACCTATAGATCATATATCATCACTCTCTCTCTTTCTCAAATTATTTAATCAAGTTTGACTTGTATTCTTATTTGGGATATGAATAAGATTTAATGAATTTTATATTCTATCCCTAAGGAGAGAGAGAGAGAGAGAGAGAAGCGAGAAAAGATAGTAGGTTAGGAGAGAGAAAATAGTTTGGTAAGATTAAATGTGGAAAGAGAAATAAAATTTTAAAAGTATAAAGAAAGTAAACATGAATTTTTTTTTTTATAGAATCTTTCTTCATTTAAAAAGTAATCAACTTTTTTTTGAGACATCTAAAAAAATTATATAATCATTTTTTTAGGACGGAGGGAGTATTTCTGATAGCTATCAACGAGACGTTTGGTATCACAAATGCAATTCAGTGATTGTCCCGCTCACGAAGATGGACATTGTACTTCAGTGATTGTTATTCTCAAGGGCAATAAGTAATTAATTGTCATTAAATTGAGAGCGAAAAAACCTTTTTTTTTTTACTAAAGGTGAAACTGTAATTTTATTTGCAACTATTTTTGTGGTGGTTAAAAAAAAAAAAAATTCCATCAATATGAAAGTTAGAACCCCATTCTCTTCAACTACCAACAAAAAACTAACATCGGTTTTACTTTGCTGTAAATTGATTTAACAAGAAACTTTTTCAGAGATTCATAATCTATGAAATCATTACATTAGAATGAAAGATAGGAAATTGCGCATATACTCCTTGCCATGTTTACACTATTTAGAGGGTGTCAAACCTGATTAAATTTAGATTAAATAAGTTTTGAAGTATTTGGTAAAAAAAAAGTAAACTGATTAAATTTATTCGAATGTGCTCAAAACTAATTAAATCCATAATCCTCATTTTCTTGAATTGAAATTTAAGCAATTTTGAAAAATCAAGTTTGATCAGGAGATTTACCAAAATATCCTTACGTATAAACAACATTAAATGCTCGATTTCAGTTTGAATACACTATTATGATACAGTAAATCTACTTTAATCCCTTTTTATCCAAACACCTTCAACAACTTTTAATCTATTATGCTTAAAATAAATTAAAGTTGATTTTAAAAACTGATTCTGATTTAATCAAAATCTACTTTTAATCCCTAACGATCTCTTAGTTCCAGAACCAAAACAATGCATAACAAGCACACAGGGAAACCATTATTTTATTTTTGGTTTTCATTATCGTAGGGCACGTTCCTTTATCAAAAGCGTCAAACAACCCTACTATGACTTTTCACAATACAGCCCGGACAAAGCGAAAGCATATTATAGCAGTGCTCTGCTGCATCTCCGTCAAAAAACCTTCTCAAAGTATCGTACAAGCAAAATCAGAGTAAACGTATGATAATTATCAACAAGCGCTCTCATCTGTATCAATGAGAAGCTATATCATGTTAAATCCCGTGATACAAACAGACCGAAAATAGACAGCACCCCCTCCCTCCCTCCCTTCATGCAAAGAAGAATAGCAAACGTACATACATCTAGAATGTCTCCCGCGTAATGCTAGCTCAATTCTGACTTCGTTAAGTGAGGTGAGAAACCCCGAGGATGTACAAGCTCATGAAAAATCGGCCCAAGTTCTAAATCTTCTGTTTCAGTGTGACGTTGATGATCCCTATTGGAGATTTAGGTCGATAATGTTCATCCGTGTCTACCTCTTCAATTTCCTGTAGGTGAAGACATTTGACATGAAATGTAATCGTAGGATCTTAAAATAGCCAAGAGCAGCAAAATATTAATCCTACAAGACAGTTGTATGGATTTTACTGTATACCAAAAAAACAAACAATGATGAGACCAAACCAATTATACCACAATCATATAATCTACTGGAAAATTCCCTTCAATTTATTTTCTTGGGAAGCAAAAATATCAGGTTTGCATTTGGCTTGGTTGTTCCATAAATGATGAGATCAAAACTTCTTAACAGTGTAGAGAATAAGTTTTAAGCCGACTGCTACCCCTGGACTAATAACAAATGACGATACAAGAAGCCATGTTAAACTTTGTAGTCCTCAGCTCCACATTATGCATGAAATTACACTGCCGAATTGGTCGATCCACTCATTTGATTTCCTGAGGTGTTTCATGTGTCCAATCATGTCTAAATCCTCCTTTAGAGTGTGTGGATAAAAAATTTCAAAGTACCTTGTATTTCAAAATCCATTCATTTTAAAATTCGTTAATTTAAAATATTATGGAATTGCAAATTTATGTTTAGGCGATTTCGTAGATTGAGTATTTTATATGTGAATTTACATTTGAAAATTTGAACCAAGATAATTTGATGGTGTATATGTACAAATTAATAATAGTCTCCTTTTTTTATGGAAGAAGTTACCTAAATAAGTGGACTCTCTTTTTGTGGAAGGGATTTGACAAATAACTAATCTGGACTAGTTATTTCTAGAGGAGATTTTAGCACACCAAATTCCCTCTCCAAATCCCTCCTAAAATTTGGTAAATCCATCTTATCAGTATCAAAACAAGAGATTTTATACAATGTATTCCAAAATCGTCCATAAAAGTGAAATCCCTAATTCAATTACTTCATCCAAACACACTCTTAGCTTCTTAGTACGGAAAAAGGTTAATCCTATTCCCAAAGCACTATACAGCTGACAGACGGCAGTACGGAAACTCAAAAGTACGAGATCACTTGGGCAAAAGTCGCCTACTTCGGGAATAGGGCTAGCATAAATGAACCATATTAGGATGAGGAAAAATAAGAGACATGACCAAAATTGTTCCTCACCTGAACGACGTCCTCTCCCTTGATGACGCGCCCAAACACGTTAACCTTCTCATTCAGATCTGGGATTGGTGCAGTTGTAATAAAAAGCTTAAATCCTACAGAATCATGTTTTTCCTTGGACGTACCAAGCATAAACGCTTCATGCTTCAGGCTGGGTGGAGATCACAATAAAATTCAGTATCTAAGAAGTCTCATTTTATTAATTTGGGTGGAGTGACGCGCGGGGGGGGGGACTTTAGTTAAGAGCAATATGCCGTGGGACAAACCTTGTACTAAGTTGATTGTAATGCTTTCCTCTTGAAGTCCAATATTCTGCAGCTTCGTGGCTTTCAACATCACCACCTTGTATTACGAAGTGTTTAATTACACGGTGAAAAAGCATCCCTCTGAAGTGTCCATTCTGACTGCAAAATAATAAGTTCAGATCGATGTGCAGTATACGTGACGACATTAACTCGAAGGAATACTGCTCAGGATTGGATAAAACTTTTATTGTTACACTACAAAACTGATCCAACAATGCGATTACAATTTACAACTATACGAAGCATTAGAAGGCTATACACAGCTACTTTATTAAAGCCAATAACACCAATAGGAGGGAAATTTTCACCTAACTCTCTTGAGGTTTCCTAATACTGCACTCAAACCTCCCCCGTTTTGAAAATAGGTGGGAATATGTAAATCATCTAAGAAGCACGGATGCGGGTGCGGATACGACACGGGTGCGGATACTCGGATACGTCATTTTTGAAAATTTTAGGATACGGGTGCGGCGGGGGTAAGGCAGATTTTATAAATATTTTTTTAACTATATACACTTATTATTGAATTTGTAAACAATTTGAATCTTAAAATGTGTTAGATATATGTAAAAAAACATAAATATTCCAACTAAAATAGTGAGAGTTTGTTAAATTTAAAGGGTTGCTTCTTGAATTTTGAAGTTTTCTCCTAAATTAGTGATAATTTCTTAAGTTTGGACTGTTTTGTAAATATTGAAATTGTATAAGTGAGCACAATGAAGTTTTTATGTGTAATACTATTATTTCTTTGAAGTATTGGGGCTGATTTAAAACATAAGTTAATAAGTGGGTACAAAAATGAAATAGCAAAAGTCAAAAGTCTTTATTATCTAATAACTTTCAGGAACACCAGCCACCTCGGTAACATCGATGTACAAGGTTTGTACAGTTTCTCCTTTCTTCCAGCCACAGCGCCGCATGTGCAGCGCCGCAGCACTGCACGCCGCAGCGCTGCACTTGGTTCGCCGGTGAGATCTTCTCCTTCCCTCCTCCTCCGTCTTCTTCTTCTCTCTGGTCTCCTCTCTCCTCTCTGAGGAATCGCCGGTGGTCACGAATCTGCACGGTGGTCACAGCTCGGATACGCACCTGAGTCGCACCCAGTATTTAAGAAATTAAAAAAATAATTCAGTAAAATCGGACACGCACCGATGCCGCACCCGCATCCGACGCGTATCCGGTGCCGGTGCTTCACCCCAAGTGCCGTACCGGTGCTTCATAGTAAATCATCTTCTAACACTGAACCTTGGTACCACCACCATTGAACCACCGTCATCCTTAATCATATATCAAAACAATTGAAAATATTATCACTACTGCCGACAAACATATTTGCAGCCTATAGAAACTGATGCGCAACGCAACTGGCTGCTACTCCAATGATGGCCTCACCGCCACTCTCTATACTGAGTTGGTATCGATCTGCTTCTGCCACCACGCATCCATGCTCATCTGAGGCTGCAATGATCAAGTAATGTGGAAACAGCAGGAACAGGTTCCGAGATCTGGCTCTCAGATGAGGGAGAGACAAAACTGGAGAGGCCAACTCTCAGAAGATACTCAATTACACTCATGAACTGATTAAACTGGGTACATAATCATCATCATCATCATCATCGCCCAACCCTTTGTCCCAAACTAGTTGGGGTGGACTACATGAATCCTTTTCTTCCATTCCCCTAGTCAAAGCATATGTTTTCTGATAAATTCCTAACAATCAGGTCTTTTTTCACTACTACTCCCCAAGTTACCCTTGGTCCACCTCTACCTCATCTTATCTCATCCACTGAACAAAAATCACTTCTTCAAGCTGGGACCTCAAAAAGCTTAAAGGTTGTCATGTATCCAAGTTTCTCCCATCTCAAGCAATGTTCCCGCGTATGTTTTTCAATTGACACCACTCCCACTTTGTTGCGGATATCCTCGTTTCTTATTCTATCCTTCTTGTCAGGCCGCACATCTACCAAAGCGTTTGCTTTCAGGCTACATTCACCTCACGAGTGTGGTGATTCTTAGTTACCCAACATCCACCTAAGCGTTTGCTTTCAGGCTACATTCATCTTACGAGTGTGGTGATTCTTAGTTACCCAACATTTTGAAACAAAGAATATTGTTGTTCGCCTCACTATCGTCCAGAATTTTTTTTGCACAAATAGATGACTCTATATATCAGGCCCCAAGCATTCCCATCAAGTTGAGAGGAATGGCGCGATCACACACCAGACATAGACCTCCATTTTAGCTGATCAGCTCTTATTCTATTTGCCGCATCCTCGTCAATCTTCCCTCCTTGTGCATTATGCAGGCCTCATTTGCATCTACGCCTATCATAGACGAGAGGTGCATCCTTTTGCATCTTGATTCCCGTCATTTAACAACTGACTAAACTAAACACATTAAGGGTCCTTTAATAGGACAATCCTAGATACCAAAAAGGAAAGTAAATCAAAACCTTACGTAGAGATTCAATAATTACAATCCAAATCCCTAACTTATTCCAAACTTTCATTGACTTAATTACCAATCAAATCTCTGAATTGTTTCCTACGGAATTTAATCCTTAATCATCTCCGGCAGCTCTTGCTTGTATTTATCCATCTTATTTCTCTAAAATCATATGTCAATTGATTTTAATAAGAAACGGTACCAGATCATAAATCCTTCTTAAGACCTCTTTACTTGGACACCATCAATTCAGCTATGGTAAGTTCTAAATGCTAAGCATGATCTACACTGAGCCCATTCTTTGATAGGTTAAGCTCTTAGAGCAGATGGTAACTTAACATGGTACCAAAGCTCTTGTTTTGCAATGTCAAATTTGCCGGCTTGCCTTTGGTCACCTCTATATGTGTGCTTACTGGTGTGCACCTTAATTTGTTTCTCATTATTTTGTCTATACACTAGCAATCAAGGCTTGCACGTGAGTGCGTGTATGAAGCATAACATGCACTGTTGGGCGAAGTCTTTGATCGGTTAAACTTTTAGAGCAGATGATAAATAAAATAAATGATTTGGATGTGGTATTGGATTTGGCATGAGGTGTATGTTGGTTTTGGGTGGTTGAAGAAAAAGAGATAGCTTAAAGTCAAGTGGTGGATGTGGAGCTTAAAGGAGATTATTGTGGGCAATGATGGAATATGCAGTGGAGGAAGAGGTGATGGTTTACATTTCATTTAGATGCTTTTGTATGTATTTTTAGTGTTCTAGATGTAGACGTTATTAACATTTGAACTAAAACCTGTGGATTTTCTCTGCTACCTTCTAATACTGTATTAATCCTTGAAATTTGTTGTCGTTGTTATTTTTGACATTGCTACGTTTTGGCAATTACAAGGACAAAATGGGAATTCAGATCAAGTCAATTAGTCTAATTTGGGTAAGATATACAAACAGAATGTAGAGGATCAAAACCTCAAGGAAGGTCCCTGCCTATTTCCCCAAGAAGGCGGGTCTTAGTAATATCGGGAAACCATGGTCGTAAACCAAATTTTCAACAAGAAAATATGATTAACTTTTACAGTCTGAGGCTAAAATTTTCTTTTCTACCATTCTGACACAAAAAGTGGAAAATCAAGTCAACTATTCTTTCCCTATGCATGTTTTTGTTATATGCCTAGCAATCAAGACCTCTTCACTCCTTCAAAGTTTTAGCACACTATCAAAGCCATCCTTAGTACTTCAAGAGTTGATCTAGGGTACTTCATAGCATTACAATTAATAACAGCTATATTTCATTAAACTACTAGACCTAGCAATGATGAAGAAGGGAAAGACCATTGGTTGCCCTTGGAAATCCTTATGGAAGACCCTTGCTCCAAACACTGCAGCTTTTTGTTTGCCGATAAGGCATATATGGCTATTTCCAATGAGCGATTACTTAGAATGGAGAAAGAAGGTATACAGTATTTTGTGTTTCAGGTACATGATTATACATAAAAGGAACTTTCCATGTTGCTTGGTGGCTGATGACGTCACACTACTGTTTTGTGCTTGTCTAGCATCTATTTTGGTGGTCCCTAGAATGGTCTAACATTTGTTCTCCAGAACAGTCAAGAAATGTAAATGTGAGTCTGTTCCGCTTTGTGCTATCTTGGCAAACGTCTATAGCTTTTGAGGGTCAAACCTTCTACAGCCAAGTTAAAGTATTCTTCGTTGAACATGCTGTTTATTATCTTTATTTTACTTTTTTCATTTCCTGCTTTTTCTGGTGCTTGTTCATGCTAATAGACAAGTGACTTCTTATACATCAAGAAATCACGAGGTTGGGTATACCGTATACCATTTCATGCTTTCAAATTCATTTAGAAACATAAATTCATAAAAAAGGAAAACCTGAACATACTAAAAAGAATGTAGCCACCACCAACGTCACTGCATGAATAGCTTTCCATGACTGCGTAAAACCAGTGAACGAAAGAAGTTGAGCCCAATACTTACCATGAGTCAATAAATTCATCAACAACTTCGGGAGAACCTTCCTTGTAAAGCTCCACTGTTATTAGACCTTTGGAGGTGTTGAAAACCTGTTAATACACAACTTATAAGCATATACTAGAAAGGGAGACTAGAAAAAAAAAATGAAAGAACTAAAGAGAAAAAGGGGGAAATGACATGTAGAAAACAAAGAATAATTAACAAAAGTGTACCTAAACGATACTCCCTCCGTCACACATAATTTGATCAACTTTTTTTTTTGCATGCAGATTAAGGATATAAGTGATATATTGTGTGTTTCCTATTCTACCCTTTAGAGAGAGGAGGGGAAGAAAGTGGGCCAGGAGAGAGAAAATGAGTTAGTAGAGCGTTAAACGTGGGGAGAGAAATGAATAAAAAAGTGTAAGAAAGTGGGCCAAGAGAGAGAAAATGCGTTGATAAAGATTTAAATGTGGAGAGAGAAATAGAATAAAAAAAGGTAAATATGTAAAAGTATCTATAGAATCTTTCTTAATTTGGAAATGAGCAATTTTTGTGGGACGGAGGGAGAAATAGTTAAACAAAGAGGAGTAGTATTTTTGATAGACTTCGCTAATGGTGATTACTTTTAACATATTTTGTTTGATGACTGAATGTCGTGATAGAATAGAAAGGTGTACATGTTGGGTACATTGTTGTCATTCAAGCCTCTTTCTTTCTTCTTTTTCCATCTTAGTAATTGGTTTTGTTCAAGATCAAATACAAAAGTACAAAAAGATATTGGCAATGTTCTTTTTCCTGATTGCTTGGTGAACTTTCTTATACATGCAGAGAATCAACAAATTGGACTCTGCAGTGTTCACAAAATTTTAAGTCTTTGAACATAAGTTAGTCCTTTTGCTAAGCAACAAGAACCCAAAGGTTCCGGAATTTTAATGATTTGACTAAATCTTTTTTTCCTCTAGACTGATAGCTGGGTAGAAGAATATGTCTAAGAGAAGAATATATACAAACTGGCATTTTGAAGGAAGCTACTACAATACATAAAAGAGGAGGCTGAAAATGGCCTCAGCTACTAGAATGGAGAATAAACAGACATTGGGATAAATCATTACAATAGTTCTACTCATATTTTGGAAGATAGAAGCTTGCATCATACCCTAATGACCAATTGAAATGTTTAGAACTTCATAAAGAGCAGAAGATAAAGGAAAACTATCTTTCCTTCGGAGGAGCTGACTTTCAAGAAAACAAACAGAGAGATAGTAACAAGTAACCAGTGCCTGCAAAACTTACAGCATATCTGGGTACCTCAGGTCTCTTCATATCTGTAAAATCATCACCCTACAGCACATGAAGGAACACAGACAGAGTCAGCGTTAGATGATGGCTTCTTCAGGCTCCATGCTCAATAAAAAGGCAAACTTGCGTCATACAATAAAAACTTAATACCCTCAGGAAATATAGCAACAAAATTGTCAAATTTTATTGTACCTCGAGAACGGATCGGTCCTCTGTCTGTAACCTTGACCTAGATACACAAGTTAACATACAAATTATGAACTGATAAATGCAAAACTTATGGACGCACACTAGAATGTAGCCACATAAAAGCAGCTACTCTGTGATAGACTTGCATATTAGCCATAATAATTAGATCTTATTAAACTGGGTAGATTATACATGCACCTCCTCAGTTCAGGGAATGATACACTCTCTACTCGTCACAGTTCCATGATTGCAACAGCACCCTTTCCCTTGTGACTTTGTTACCAATGACTTAGTAATCCCTCGTAAATTGCGTAAAAATGTAGAAAATAATGCCAAGTCATAAGGGCATGGTTTCCATGTTTTTCTTGAAACTTTCTAAATGAAAATCCACAAAGGAGAACCTGTTAACCAACCTAAATGTAAAGGGTGTTAGTGTAATTATTAGAATGCGGATGCTAAGCGAGTGTATCGTTCCTCAGACCTAGAGGGTGAGAGGGCATTTTATCCTATTAAATCCATGTGATGAAACTTGTACGTGCAGTGAAACTTCCATCTACCATAAAAAGGTTGATAAAAACTTTGTATCGACTCAACAAGTGATAGTTACCTCTTCAAACTTAAAAATCATTGAGCAGACATATGGATAAGGACTACAACAAGAATTAGAAGCTGAAGCATATCGAGATTTATTCTGACCAACATTCACAAGGCTAAGACCACAAAAGTGTACTGGCAGTATCGTTCCTCCTCCATCAAAATAACAGGTATTGATGCAACTTGAGATTTCACAAACCTCTGAGACCAGTGTCTGTATGTAGAGAAGAGGAAAAACACCATCACAACCACGATTAAAGAGTACAACAGAATCGTTGTCATGCTAACACGACTAGGGCCCTTCTTCTTTTTGCTTTGTTGTAGTAGAGCTTGAGGTTTAATCCTCGCCATGAATCTTATAAGCACGATGAACAATGCAAGACGTACAAAACCTGACAATCAAAATCATCCAAAACTCAGGTCCAAGATCTCTTTATAACAACGCAAAAATAAGAAGATTCATTATAAGACATATCTCAAAAACCAAAAGTTCAAAAGTATCCATATTAAATACTCCAACCATTCTTGGCATTAACCATCATATTTCACATGTAAGGCAATTAACAATAATTAGTTGTCATGGCGCAATGCATGTGCAATGATACAAAGGGGTAGTTGGTTAAAGGGTAGTTATTTAGTGCACTTTTGTTAATTAAAACTTTTTACCTTAAGCTGCCAAGTCTCTCTCTCATATTTTCAGGGTGTAGGCATTGTAAATATCTTAAAAAATTGCCGTCAAAGTGCCCAGGCATGCTAGTGAAGTCCCTTCTCGATTACCATTTCCAGATCAGGACTGAGAAGCATGACAACAGCTCACTTGAGAAGCGACAATGTTCCTAATGAACACAGCATGGAATATTAGATGCTCGGCGAGGCACAAAAGTCTAACCACCAGCCCAAGCAGAAACTTAATGGGCTTTGGCTTCAAACAGAGCACATCAGCTTCTTACTAAGTGATATGAAGTCTAGTAAAAACTTAATGATCCTTTGTTGTTTAACTACCAATTGCTCAAAGAAATATCGAATTCCCAGTTGCTCAAAGAAAGAGAACAAAAAACAGAACACTTCGGGGTTGGTTTCGACGATCTGAAAGAGCAAACCAGAGAGGGAGAGGGAGGGAGGGGGGGAGAGAGAGAGAGAGAGAGATGGGCCTTGAATTTCACCACAAAAAAAAAAAGATAAAAAAAAAAGCTTATTAAGAGTTGGAAAGTGATCCAGTTTACAACGCCATTGTTTTTAAAAGCACGCCTAGGCGCAAGGCGCGCTCAGGCTCAACATCTGCGCCTCGCCTAGGCCTAGGCGCATCGCCTTCAATAAGGCGTGCACCTGGTGAGCCTAGGCGCAAGGTGCGTAGTGGCGGTGGAGGCGCGTGGTTACTAGCCATTGGATGTTGCATCATCTTGTTATATAGGCCGTCCGTTTTATTTCTGATTTTTTTTCTTTTTTAGCTTTCCTAATTAGCCCTAACTCCAAAATCCCCAAAACCCCAATTCCTAAATCATTTTCACGACTCTCAGTATCAGTATATCACTCTCACTCCTCGCTGGCAGTCCATCCCTTTCTCTGGTCGCCGTCAGGACCTGTCCCGTCGCCGTCGCCTGGGCTCCTCCTCTCTGCCGCTTCTCTAGTCGCCGTCGCCTGGGCTCCTCCTCTCTGCCGTTGCTGCCCTGCTCCAGTTCTCCACACATGGCTGCTGCTCTGCCGCTCCACCTTACCGGTCTCGCTCCCTCCCTCCCTCCCTCACTCCGTCTCCGTCTATTGCGCTTTTAATAACAATGTACCCAAGTACCCAACATATAAGAATGTTGGTATTTTTTATTGGTATTAATTTTGTACGTGCTGTAGATTTGATTCGGTTGATTTTTCAAAACAAGAATGAAGTAATCAATTTTGGATTATAGACTTACACTTACTTGATTTGCTGAACCATGGGTTTTCAGTCTTGTGCAAATGATAAGATAGATTTGGAAACTGAGTTCAAGGTGATATGTTGGTGTTTAAGGTGATATGGGTTTGCAGTCTTGTGCGAGTGATATGTTGGTGACTTGGTGTTTAAGGTGATATGGGTTTTCAGTCTTGTGCGAATGATATATTGGTGTTTAAGGTGGCTTGAAGAAAGGAAAGCCACCCAATTTGGTGTGCAAGATATCTATGTTGGTGAAGTGAAGATTTGCGTCCTACTTTGAAAGTCTAAGAAAGTTGCAGAATACATGAGCTGCCTTTGAATGCAGATGTAAGGGAAAACTGTTAGGATTACTGTTTCTATATTTGCTTGAATTGTAGCTGTAATGCTGTATAGTTGAAAAAGAATAGAGAGGAGCAAAGTACTATACCCTCCGTTCCAAAAGTGATTGAAAATGGATGTTTACAATAGACTTTGTACACTTAAAAACCAAAAAGGGAAATGAAGTTACAACTTACAAGCGAAAAATAAATAGATAGACTTTGTTAATTGTAATGTTCTTATTTTTTTTTACATATTTTTATTGTTTTAATGCATTATTATTTATTATAATTTTGCGCCTCGCTTCGAAAAGGCGCGCGCCTGCGCCTAGGCTCCAGGGACATTTTGCGCCTTAGCTGCGCCTGCGCCTTTAATAACTATGTACAACGCGATGGAGAATTCGTCTGGGCAAAGAGAGAGACGAGGCACAGAGAGAAGAAACTTACTGCCTGTTAGGTGACTTGTAGATGCAAACAGCATCTCTGGGCTCAGATAAACTTTGGCTGATTCATACTCAGGTAATATTGCTCTTTGTTTAAAGCATAGTCAAAAACTACTGCCGACCAAACTTTACAACCTGTCCAGTCGTGTGACACCTAACGCGTAAATGCCTAAACGAGAGCATAGGTGCCTCTCCACAACTACAATGTCCCAAACGTATACGTACAGAAAAAACTCATAATCGAAGGTCAATAGGAAAGTCAAAAGATTGCACAAGATTTTATAGAGTCAATTGCTCAATCGTTCAAGATTACAACAAAGCGACTCCAGGAGAATCCCATAAAGTTTGAACTACAATCACTATGGATGAAAAGATCTATGCAGTTTTATAGCTGATATTTGAAGATCATTTCCTAAATGAAATGGTGATCGAAAGATGCAATGATGTGAAGACTGTTTGTAAAAATATGTAGGTCGTAGTCATCAGAACCAGACCTGACTGGAACTGATTCAACAGTGAACTGGTGACGCCTTTGGTCTTATTGCATCAGATATGCAAGAGCACCAGACAAACATTATAAACCTCTCCACATAGACCAAAAGCACACATACGCTGCCAGGAAGAAGAAGGACTCGAACTCTGGCTGCATTCGGCTCGGCGCATGACAGCATGACTGCTGGGGCATCAACATGTTTGAAAGATAGCCGATCAGCCGCATATGTATAAATTTAACCATCCGCTAAGTAACTTTTTCATTTTGTATATCCACTTAAATTTGAATATTCCTTCCTCATGTAAACATATGACCTGTTGATGACCAGTGGTTAAACCAGTGACATGGAGAACAAGTTCCTCAAAAAGACACCGACCCAACATCAATTTGTAGATATTTTGAATATGACGCAATAATGCAAAGTAGAAAGAGATCCCTGGTACTTCAACTGGAATTGCAACCAGCACATCGATGATAGCAGCAACTAAAGTATAACGGTCATCATCATCATCAAAGTTGATCAACTTCATCAACTAAGCTTGTCTCAATCTAGTTGGGGATGCTACATTGAACTTTTTCCATTCTCCCCGATTCAAGCACATGTTCTCTGAAAAGTTCCTGGCGATCAAGTTTATTTTCAGTATCGCTCTCCATATTATTATTGATGGACCTCAAGCCTGTCTTACCCCGTCAACTTGACACAAATCACTATACAAAGAGTACCAAAAACTCCTTGAAAATAATTCATCTATCTAAAAAAAACCAAAGGATAAATCAGGCTATCCAAAAAGCCCAAAAATTGACCATTGAACACCAAAACACCAGCATCCCATTCTTTACCAAACAGGGCTCAGACAAATATATTTTTTGAACTAGAATACCCCGGATTCAGAAAGAGAAGAAATGCATCAAAAGCTCATGGATACATCCTCTTAGTTGTCAAATTGTTGTGTGAGAAGCAAATTCCACCAGTGATCAATTTTTGAAAACCTTTTAGAAATTTTTAAAAAAAATTGATTTGGGTTCTTGAAAGCCCATCTCTGATCCTGGCAGCCATGTCAACTGTTGTCTAAGTAAGAAACTCGTTCATGTGAATCTCTATTTCCCACATGTTTAATGGTTTTGTTCTGTTGTTCCTCTGGGATATAAGAAATACATGAAATGGATAAACAATACCGAAGAGATCTAACGTTTTAGGGTTTCTTGTTCTTGTTTTGGATGATGGTTATTTACGTCTAGGAGTGAAACTTTTCTAAAGGTGTTAAGGGAAAGATAAAAGGTTGGACTTTTGGGTCTTAGAATTTCAACATTTGGGGTTTCTGGTCATGAAGAAAGCTCTTTGGGTTTTTTGGAGTCAAGGTGTATTTTAGGAACTTTTTAGTATAATTTCCAATCACTATTTACATATTAAAAATCTCAAGGCCTATGTTGGATATGACCAGACCATCTCAAGAAACAAATTCACATTTCAGCTACCTCTTGCCTATCCATATGCTTTGGCCACCTCGAGAGAAAAATTGCAACCAAAATGCTGTCTTAGTTCTACTTCACACAAAGCCTTTGGATTGAATAGTATTTATCCACTATCTAACCAGCATTTAATTCCATTCTATGCTCATGTGGTAACACTCAGTCTGAACATAACATACCCCGCGAGATGTCACCTTAAAAATTCCCGGTCAGCTTAAACAGATATGGTCTTCAAGATGTTTCCTGTTGAACTTCGTATTGCAATTTAAAATTAAATGGTCATTTTATCAGTGTTCTCACACTAGTTACCGCTCCATCGAACGTGCTCTAAAACATACTTGGTAGGTGCTCTTTTCTTCTCTAGAACGCACCACATACTTTCCCTCATACCTTAGTGCATGTTTTTCCAAATCTATAAAGGCCATGTAAAAATCTTTTTGTTCTACCTCTCCATCAATTGCCTAATCAAGCATTAGCATCCACAGTGGAGCTCCTCATATAATTTAGACGCATTTCTTACTCCCTGTTTAATTACCCTCTCCAAAAGCTCCACAATGTATGACCATAAGCTTTAGTATCAAACTCTAGTTTAGAATAAAAGTGCAAAACTGAATATTACGCATTCTAAAAACTAGAGCTCATGAATTGATGTCCGAACAAGATTTGGGCCTTCTTATGGTTGGGTACCAGCCACTTTATGTTACTGGAAGATATGCGGCACTACAGAGAACAGCATACAAGAGGTACTGAAGACTGTTTCTATAGCGCCTCAAGCTACCATTTTTCTTGCTGCAAACGATAAATCACAACTTCAAGCGCTCTCGTTTCTTCTTTTTGGATTTCGGTCATAAACCCTAGTTTGAAGCATGCACATTGACGACAGAAGAAACCACATACTCCCTGATTAATTCTCTTCTATCTTTAAATTTTCTTGCTGTTACTATCCAACAAAACAGAAACAACAATTTCTCCAATCTCACCAATGTCAATTCAAACATCTAAGATCGAAGCGTACGGTCCTCACTGCTCAGTGTGCTCATACTGACTTCTATGATTATCGCTTCGACTCAATTACCAAATACTTCCATCTCATTGGAGTTTTTTTCCACTGACTATTAGGCTAAGTAGCACGGACACCACGTCCGACACCGACCGGGACACCGGACACCGCAATTTCCAAAAAACCAGATTTTGGATACCGCAGGACACCGCTGAATCTTTTTATATATTTTTATTATGTGTATATATATATAGTCATTAAATATCAAATACATTCTACATCTAAAATTGTAAACAATAATCAATAACCACAAAACAAGCAACTCAAATAAAAGTCATACTCAAGATTTAAATGCAATATAGCACAAAAAAACATGGTACATAACATAACAAGGTACTTCACTACACAACTCTTACTAAGTCATGCAAACAGGTAACAGAAACAGGGAAAGCGCCATCTTCTTGACCGCCCAAACAGAAACAGGGAACTCTTGCAAAGTCATAAGAAATTACTTAACTACTTCACTCTTACAAAGTCACACAACTATTATCTCTTTCCTTCCACCAAGGGCTCAATCTACATCAATTGTGTCATATTCGAATATAGCGAAACGAGAGAGAGATGAGAGAGAAAGAAGGAGACCTCGGTAAAGAAGGAAAAAAGAAATAGATGAGAGAGAAAGACGAAGGTACCTGTTGCTGGAATCCGGCGACGGCGGCGAGATACGAAGGCGAGATCCTCCGGCGACCAGTTTGGGTGGGTCGTCTGCTTCGTTCTCTTCCCTTGACGCCGTAAGAAGAAGATTCAGAAGACACAGGTAACGGGTCGATCTAATTAGGCTTCGTTAAAGTTTAGGATAAATTACACACGGCACCAGAAGCTTGGCCTAAACTACACACGGTTCTGTCTAAGTATTTCTATTACTCTCCCTATGATTTGTCATTGTATTACACAAAACTCACTTCTATTAGGTAACCGTCAAGAAAATTTAGGGCAATACAAATTTATTATGATATACTAAAAGTGCCCTTAGATCTTCCCCCTTCTTTCTTCCGTCCAGATTCTGCTCAATCCAAGAGCGTCGACGACTCTAGATTCCGGCCAAAGCACGCTAAGCAAACAACGCGTTCACAAATCTGGGTTTTTCTTCTCCTCTCTCCCATGAGATCCAACAAAGTACACCACCACATCTACGAAACTCCGTCGATCCACCACCACAGCTGCTAAGACTAACTTCTACAGCAACCGAGCAGTAGATGGGTCGTCTCTGACCGCTAGATTCAGGCAGTGGCGCCGAAACTAACTACAAACTCTCTCTGGAGACACGTACAAATTGGACTCCGCCGGCATGGTGATGGTCGGCGATCGGAGCGAGGCCTTCAGGCGCGGGGAGGATCTGGAATCGACGGCTGGCTGCTCCAGCCAAGGCGGTGGGACGCGATAGGAGACTGAAGGGTGTTGCCGAGTGGTGGGATTGTCGGTAGTATCACCGAACTGTGTTGTCGGGTGGTGGGTAGTGGTGGCTGCGATGGTAGCCTCTCAGTAAGGTGAAGGGACGGGGATGTTGGTGGTCGTGATTGGTCAGCGGAGCGAGTTGTCGGTTGCGGGAGGGTGTTGCCGGTCGCCGGTGTGTATGTCACAGGTGTGTTGGTGGTTCATAGGGGTGCGCGCGCGCGTGTGAGAAAGAGAGAGAGGGGGGATGGGGAGGGATGGGTAAATTTATTTGTTTATAAGGGGTATATAGTCTTTTCATTTATTCTGTTGATTATGTTAACTAAAAAATAAAAAAAGTGTAGCTTATTGTATTAATAATAATATTTAGGTGGAGCCGTGTGTAGTTTAGGGCAAACCTCAGGAGTGTCGTGTGTAATTTACCCTAAAGTTTATCTATATCTATACTACATATAAAAGTGTGGATCCTTGAAAATTAATTTTTGGACCACAATACCCTTGTTACATTTAAAAATCACTTCTTTACCATTCAACCATTATTAACATACTTTGAATCTAAATTATTCTAATAATTCTATTTATTTCACTACTAATAAATATTGCAATCAATGCATAGATGTCTCTCTCATTTTTCATAAAATTTAACAATAATAAAAAGTAGATATGTTAATTGTCATCCACAACTTGATCTTTTATATAAATTAGGACATGCAATACATTGATGATAACATCTTATGACATAAGTAGAATAATTATTTTTTCTCAAATGATAATTAGATTGTAATAATCTTCTTTAAAGATAGATGAATTTTACTCTTATGTTGTCTTACGGATAATTGGTTCAGCCTTTTAGTTAGGCAATGAAATTTGCTAATATGATTCAACAAACCAAAAAGATTAAAACTAGACATGATAAATCATTTCCCTCAGCTTCCCTATTGTTGGCTTTAAGACTGGATATTATATTTGTGTCCAATTACATATGTGTGTCTCTATGTATTATTTGTATATGTTTAACTATGCAAATGGCAGTTATTCTCCAACACAAACTTCAAAACATTGATCAACTTAACTTACCTTTTCTTACTTTGATTGTCACGGAGTACTCTCACCATCTTCCTATTTAGTAATAAATGTGGCTATGATTGAAAATTATGTTGTGGAATATTATGCCCTAATAAGATCTAGAAATTACTCCTTTCACATTATTTACTAATTAACTGTCGACACAACCTTTTAACTAAGGGTGACTCTAACTCTTTCGCTTCTCTAAAATTTGAATCTTAAAAATAAAGGTTAATGGAGATGTCTATCATTTTTTTATATAGGTATCCCAAAGTATGCTGATGAATACTAACCCATTATGCTTTTGGTTGGAGTAGTTATTATGATTTTACTTCTTATTCATTTTTATGTATACTACCATTATCTATTTAGATAATTTCTAACTAGATACTATATGAATGGACGGTTGTACATGTTTGCAATCGAAAATTTAACTTTAGAATATAACAAAAAAAATTTATACCACTTTTAATGTTGCCAAAAATAGATGAGAACAAATTAAATTGAATTCAACAATACAAGAATTTGGTTTTTTCTATTTACTTATTTTATCTTTTAATGTTGCATCTTCCTGTGACAACATATTGCATTTACTACTTTATCAGTAAGGGACTAAAGGATTCATCACTTAACGATAACAAGTAAAAAGAGTAGTTCATAAATACCACTAAAGGAATCTAGGGGACAAAAGATTATTATAATAATAGGATTGGAAGTATGGTTGTTGTTAAGTCTTTAACGCACAATCTTTTTTCTTTTAACAAAGAAATCTTAATAACAATATTAATTATAGAAAGTGATCGTGTATTTGCAAATAGATATGCATTTGTTATGTTTTTGGGTTAGAAGTTACTAAACTTTTATGGCAGCTTTTTCTTAAAAAGTAAATGTATTATATACTAATCTTATAGTAACATTTTTTTTGCTCAAATTAAATATAAAAAATATTTAATAAATTAAGGTGACAAAGGATGATTGTGATGCATTCACTACAACGATGTATTCATGAGGTTGGACTGTAGTAGATATAAATAGTAAAAAATGATTGAAAGCTTAAGTAAAAAAATCACGGCTATATGGATGCTGACATTAAAAAAATTAATTTATTGATTGTTAAACTTTATATTTTTAGGTTTAGAATAAATGCATCGATTTAAAATTATAGTATAGTACAAAGACCTTCAGCCATGAAAAGATCAGGCGGTTTAACTACTCCTTTTTTTCTAAAGTAATTATTTTTACTTCAATAGAATGACGGAATGACGGGTAAGACCATGATAGCATATAGACTATCATTAACATTAAATCGACTTACATCTTTTGCGTTTTATGAAAGTTGTGCGAGATAAAGGTAGTTAAAAGATAACATTATTTAGATGGATTCATAATATTTTTGGAGCAACTTCTACATATGAATCTTAATTTCAACTTACAATTTTGAATTCAATTGAATTAACATGTATATATGAACCATAGAAAATTGATTGTCATATTCTAAAAAATATATGGGGTTATGACTTTCTAATAATATAATCTTATTTTGTCACGTCTTATTGTCATGTGCATCCTACTAGTTTCTAAAAGAGCTCCAAAATTGTCAAAAACCCCTTTAAAATTTTGTAGTTTGGCCCCATACGTTTTGACACTTTTTGATGAGGTGTCATGAAGTGTCAAAGACGAATGCTTACTAGGCAATAAATGTGCAAAGTTTCTAGAATATTTACTAACTCTCTACACATGCATCTTGAACATAAGAGATAATTTTAGAAACTTAGAGGATAATTCTCGAAAGGTAGGAAGACTTGTAAATATCTAGATAATATTGTATATAGTTCTAGAGACAGAATATAGATAGGATAAAATGTATCTCCACCATCTGTTGAGAAGGTGGAGTAGCATAAATAGTTAAGGCCTCATTTGGCTAAGGCATGGAGTGATCCAAGCATTATAATATTCTCCAAGCAATATAGTGAATATCATACTCTCGTTTTTCTTTTGTTTATTTTCTCTTTAAAAGTTCATATTGATTTTTATCCAAGGAGCTTGTGACTCTTTTAGGGAGTAATTGGGTCTGCATAATATGATTCGGAATGGCAGAGGTCATCGATTGGACAAGGGTAGAACGACCAGCAATCAAGAGATACGTGGTTTTCCACCAAGCCAACTTGGACTGAATTGTTTTCAAGGTGTTATCAAACCGTGATTTCGAAAGTCTCTTATGAACCAAGGGTGTTCCCAAATATATGCCCATATCTTGAGTTATAGGAATGCCACATCGAATGCTAATGGTAACAGCCCTACTGTGAGGGATGTTCGGGGAGAGGAAAAGTTTAGATTTTCTTTGATTTACCTTTTGTCCCGAGATCTGACAAAATTCATTTAAAATGTGCATGACCTGTCACAATTTTATATAACTCTCTTTGTAGAAAATAACTAAATCATCGGACAGAAAAGATGGGAAATAAAAGGGCCTCTAGCAGAAGCTTTTAGGCCAAGACAGTTCTTTCTATCATTAATACTATTAATCATATGAGAGTCTTTTCCATGAACATCACAAAGATGTAAGGGGAAAGGGGATCGCCCTGGCGTAAATCCCTACCTAAGGGAAAAGTAGGAAGAGGTTCACCATTCTAGAGGACAGAAATGGAAGCTCCAGAGAAGCAACTCATGATAAGTTTGATCCAATTAGGAGGGAGATTAAAATCATGCAAAGTTTGTTCAATAAATACCCAACTTAATGTATCATAAACTTTTTCAAGATCAAATATAAAGATCATGCTACCCTTATTACCTTTGGACTTCTTGATGGTCTGGATTATCTATTGGGTGACTATGGAGTTATCGGTGGTATGGCGCCCCGGGATAAAACTACTCTGATTGGGGCTAATGACCTTATATAGGAGGGGTCTCAATCTTGTCACCAAAATTTTGGACAAAGCTTTATAACTCATATTTATTAGTCTTATCGGTCTGAACTGGGAGATCTCTTGAGGGTTCTCGATCTTAGGAATGAGAGTCACAAAGGCAATGTTATTCTCTTTAGGTATGTGACTGTTAGAATAACAGTTTCTAAGAAACTTGTAACATGATGGGCCAACTAGGTCCCAGTATTTATGAAAAAACAAGTCATTCAGTCCATTTGGACCAGGGGCTTTGAACGCCTTAATACTAAAGAAGGCACTTTTGATTTCACTGTCCAAAATAGGGACTTCCAAGCTATCAGCTTCCTTATCGCTAAAGTGGCGGAATAGGTCTCCTTGGTCATCAGTTTCAATTTGGCTCATATATAGAGGCATTTTTCGAGGTGAATAAAGTAGTGAACTAGTTAAGAACATCGGAGACATAGATCTAAAACGTTGGGAAGAACATGGTGATAGATTATTGCTGGGATCGAGTGGGTCTCCAATGGTAGATCTAAACCAGGCTCCATATCTGTTCTTCGTAGGTGTATTGGTGATTAACGATGTGGATGGGCTGATTGAGTGATGTAAAGAAGGGGGCAGATGTGTGCTCGCACAGGGGAGGCTGTAAGAAGTAGTATTAGGGTTCGTATCTTCTAATGGTACCAAGGTTTTAGTGTTATCTATAGTCTTTTTTAGGTTGAGGTCCAATGTCATCACTGCACAAGGCTGGCCTGCCTTCCAAAACTTCCCACAATGGGGCTATCTGCTGGTTCTATCTGGGCTTCTAGACTTATTAACTCTTGGACCTTCGGTGGGGGGGTCGTATCAGATTTGGGCTGAGGGATTTCAATTGGGCCTCTTGTTGCGGCTTTCTGAAGGTCTAAAATTTGAGTTAATTTGACACTGGATTGGCTCATGTCACTTTTCAGTATGTCCTTCCTCTTAAACTATTCACCTTCTCTTTCAGCTGGACCTTCAACTAGGCTTTTTTGTAACACTTAAAAAGGGTTAGCCCGTTGATTTGATCCCATGTTTTTTGAGGGGACTGGTCTTCAGGGTTTCCTTTTGGCTAGCATCCCACCAAATTCTTCATCAGTAGTCCCATCATGCGACTGTTTCCCTGTGAGTTCTCTAGACGTCCGTTACTGGTTTGGTGCATCGTTGTACCTCCACTGACGACATCCTTTTCGTCTTCACCAGGATTTTTCATCTGCAATTTCCTGGCCATCGGCGTTCTCATTTCTGGGTAAATTTCTTTTATGTGTCCCACACCCACAACTAAAACAGAGATTGTTGATATATTCATACTCGACTCTGTACTCCTCCCTCTGATGGTGAATGCCGGAATAATGGGTACGCTGAGGCTGTTTCTATACAAATTCGAGCATACCTACCTCTTACATAAGTTGCTTTATTGAGGTCTAGCTTGAGAGGTTTCCCAAACTTCTTACCAATCTTCACAAGAGCTTTCTCATCATAGTACTTGATGGGTAGCTCTAACAACCGTATCCAAATAGCCGTTTTAACTTCCTTCGCTTCCGATGGTTTAAAGTCCCGTTCCTATTCTCTGGCTGTGAGGTAATGGTTCATGATAATCTGAGAATGGTGCTAGTCTTCATTGTAATCAAATTTAAGAAGAAAGAAACCACCATCCAAATCAATCAACTCAAAATCCCCTTGCAAACTCCACAGGGCTCAGAGTCTGGTCATGAGAGCTCTGTATCCAATCGTTTTCCCTAAGAGTCTAATAATCAAAGATTTTTCCCACTTCATCCGTATTTTCCTGATAAGCTCGGTTGGGAGGACTATGTTGGGCTTAAGGGGGTTTTCTGAAGTAGGATCCTTTTCCCCCATGAACGCTTGCCGTAAGCCATCATCCTCTCCTTCCCCAAATTCCTCATCTGAAGAATCCTCCTCTATGGATTTTTCGAACGAAATATATTTATTTTGAGAAGAAGAGACCGCGTCTCAGTACGATTTTTATTTCTGAAATTCCATGGTCTGCGGCAACTGGGAAGACGAGTTGAAAGCTCTGTCGTCAACGTGCTCCGGTGGTATATGGCTATTTTTGGGCTTTTTAGATATACTACATGTCTCCTCCATTGGGGGAGAGATGGGCTTATTTGGACTCAATGGAACTGTCACTAGCTTGTGAGTTCAAAGACTACTTCCCCTGTCACGTCTTGATCAAGTTATAATTGTTCAAGTTAATTAATAACGTTGTAATATGGAGTCTTATTTGTTAACCTCGCAATCTCCTTCACGACGCTATTAAAAGTTGTCCTTTTAGATTATCCTCTAGCTCATAAAATGAGATGTGATAGTTCGTATGGTAGACACATACTCTAGTGAATAGATGAAATAATGTATTTATAATTATCATGATTTGAAATAAGTATTGAAACCTAATTAAACTTTTCGCCCATTCCCATTCGTATTGCTCACAAGACATTATATCATCCAGTTACAATTAATGGGGCAAGCTCTTTCATTTTTGTGGCATATCAAAATCTCTCTCTCTCTCTCTCTCTCAACCATGCCTCCAAATTCATTATGTTTGTTCAAGAAACTATTTGTACCATAACTCAATGATCATGCGGCTTAGGCATTAATGCTCATACCTAATTTCTCTCAAAGTAAAAGAGCTCTTCTTGCATTTCAAGCATCAAAGGTTCATGTTCTTGAGAATTAAAAAGTTTTAGTGTTCAACTTGAGAGAAAATGTTGAGTCAATATTATGTTGAAGACATTTGTTAGTGCAACACTAGACAATCTTCATTTTGTAAGGAACCCAGCGGTATGGAAGTGATCATTTGAGCCTCCATCTAAATGAAAACCTCGTTGATTGAAGCCTTCAGCCCTTGTTTGGAATTTTCCTCAATAAGGGTATCAACTGTGGCGTCACTCGAAAGAAGCCTTATCAGCGATTGTAGCTTAAAAGAAGTTGGCTATGAAAGCCAACGATCACCCCAAATACGAATCTGGCATCTATTGCCAGCCATTAGAACATCCTTGGCTGCTCAAATACTTCCCCACGTTAGAGATGGACAAGAACCTCTTTTGGCCTTAAAAAGGTCTCCATTCGAGGAATCAGTTCTAAATTTAACAGTTCAAATACTAGATAATCTGTAGAGTTGACCAATCACCAAGCTTGTTTGGCAAGTAACGCCAAGTTAAATGCCTCTAGGTTCTGAAAACCTATGCCTCCTAATCATCCTTCACGGCGCATAAACGTGTTTAGCTTGCCCAATGTAACTTCTTTTGGCCATTCTCAAATCCTCACGGAAAGTCGTCATAGAAGTAGTCAAAAACTTGAAATAACCCTTAGCATAAGTGGGAATGGCTTGAGTTAAGCTTTTTATTAACACATCTTTCCAGCTTTGCTAAGACATTTCAAAGTCCACCCTTGGAGCTAGTTCCATACTCTCCCTCTATTTTAGCTGGGTACTTCCTTCTTTGATTTTCCTAGCACAAGGCATGTCGAGGTGCTTTTCGTGAGACGAGGCCACTAAAACAATCAAGATGGAACATATTTCTTCGGTGTGTTCTTGCTAAACGCGTCTTAAAAACAGTAGGCACAAATAACTTCGGTAATTCCATAGGTACAACTCAAAAAAACCGTAGGCATATATATCTAGAAGGCCTACGGTATATCTGTAGACAAAAGTCATAAAACAGTAGGCACAGAGGGGAACAAGGCCTACGGAATATCTGTAGGTAAAAGTCTTGAAAACCATAAGCACAGAGGGGAATTGACCTACGGTATATCCGTAGGCAAAAGTCTAGAAATTCCTAGGCACATAAATGAAAAGGCCTACGGTATATCCATAGGCGAAAGTCTTCAAAACCGTTGGCCTAAGGATTTATGCCAAACTCAGCATATGTATGTCCTTACGGAATGAACGCTGGCTTATGTCTTTACTTCCGTAGGCATATGTCTATGCCATTGGAAGAAGCACCCACAATAAAGTGCCGTAGACATAGGCTATGTCTACAGTACCATAGGCATAGGCTATGTCTACGGTACTTTCTGCTAATGCCAACGCTTTAATACCATAGGCATCCGCTTCTCATGTAGTTCACTGCTAATGACTTCTAAAATCTACAAGTTGTCCAGAAGCCGTCCTGTAGAGCTCGAGAATAGATTTGACAGGCCTTGGTGTACCACGAGTTGTGTTGAAAAAAAGTAAACTATTATCGACAAAAATGAAGTGTGAAATAGTTACATCCCACTTCAATGCAATGGATCTGTCCCTTGTGCTTTGAAAAAACTTTTGCACGTATAATAGAAAGTAAAGCGATAAAAATTACATAGGAGTCAATTATAAACCCTTTTTAAACTTTCTTTAAAAATTAATTACTGCAGAGTAAGAAAATGTCGTGAAGATAAAAAAGAGTAAGAAAATGTTAAACCACATATTGAATGTACGGGAGCTGACAATCCTGCTCCTCTTTTAGATCGGGCCGCTTCAATAAAAGCCTATGCGGCTTCTTATACCCTCACATAGGGAGCTAATATTTTGAGGATCTCTATGTGGCTTAATGCAGTGGCTACGAACCATTGATGGCCATGTCCTTCACAGTTATAAAATGTGGTTAGGCCCTTGTAATGCTATCTGGCTTTCGTGCTGTTTGAAGCCCAGAGCATCCTTTTAGCGTAGACTGATCCTCAAAATATCAGTCTCTTTGTTTTAGAATAAAAGAATATTATCATTTAGGTACATCAAACGCAAAAAGAAAAAAAAAGTATGTACTTGGAGTGAAAAAGCAAGGAAGCTAACAATCATATAATCGGGATAACCGCTTTAGCGCCAAACTCGAGCTTGCAATCTCTACTTTTGTTACCAACGCTTTAGGCTTACCAGTGCAAAATAAACACGAGTAGATTTTCAGAAGCGACTTTAAGGCGGCACTTGGGGACTCATGTACTTACTTAGATTTTCTTCCAACCAAAGTCCACTTTATCATCAAGTGTGAACACTGAGGTATTATTGCAATCACTGTTTGAAGATGGCGTTATTCCTTGCGTGGGTACAACTTTCGGTGTGGAATTAATTTAATGCATGCTCACACCTGCAGCCAGGTTTTATCATTTCTAACATTCTAGACAAAGCCTTGTTGTTGGGTACCTCTAATTAAGAAGCCTCATTCTGATGACATTCTCCTAATAGTTTGATTCTTCTGGAAGAAGAAACCAGGGTAAAAAAAAGGAAGAGAGGAAGTCTGTGCAGATTTGAACCATGTCAAGCAAGAACGGTATTGCCACCTTTTACAGCAGTAGAGTTTTGTCGATTGTGATCCTGACCGACACTTTTCGATGTCTACTGGTAATACTTTTCGACCCTATAACAAAATTGTGGAGCCCAAATAGCAACAAACGCAAAGAGATTGACTAGGGGGCCATGACCCCCCTCCCCCCTCCCCCCTTTTGAAAATTTTCTTATATTTACACAAATGCCATTATCTTGTAATATTAATTAATAAGGGTTTGTTTGTTGTATTTTGAACTTTTTATGCCACCGGTCGTCACGGTCTTCTTCTTTCTCACAATATATATATATATATATATATATATATATATATATATATATATATATAGGGAGCTGATCCCTTGACAGCGCTGGCCAAATAGGATATCTTGCCAGCGCGATCTGGCCGTCCATCGCCCAGATCGTTTTTTTTGCGGCGCTGTCAGTCGTCCGCTAGACTGTCTAGCGGACGGACCTTTTTACCATCTTGCCCTCGCGAACCCGTCCGCTACACAGTGTAGCGGACGACATAGCAGGGGCCCACATCTTCCGACAAAAAGTAGTCCGCTATACTGTCTAGCGGACGACTGTCATTCTGACACAATTCTGACTTGTGTGTACTTTTATTTCTGAACTGTCGGCAATGATGTCCGCTACACAGTATAGCGGACAGTATTTCTACTCAATTTTCTTCAGCACAATTTTCTTCTCCTTCGGACATACTTCCATTTTCAGCTGCCTTCAAGCTTCGAGTAAATTTTCTTCTCCTTCGGACATACTTCCATTTTCAGCTGCCTTCAAGCTTCGAGTAACACTTGCTTCAAGCTTCGCTCAAGCAAGGTAAGTTTGCTTCAAGAAATTTGTCACTGTATTCATCAATTTGTGATTTTATACTCTAGATTTTTTGTGATATTCTAGACATGATGTTCATCAAAAAGGTATAATTTGTTAACTTTATATTTAATTCATTATAGTTTAATGCGATTTTTGGGCATGATGAAATTCGTCTATTTATCTTACTAATTTAAATTTGTTATGTTCATTTGGAGACACTTTTGAGATTATGCATACGGTATGTTTGTCATCCTAAATTGGTCTATTCGCCAAGGTAATTTTTAGGTAATATTTTCAGTTAGAAATGCCATTTGATTGTTAAGCGTAGTCTATTTCTACACAGCTCTTGTTTCACAATGTCTGATTTCGTGTTAAGCTTCACCGGCACCGTAGATGCCAGTGATCCGTATCTAAGACGAACATTTGCTACGTTGGAAGAAGCTGAAGAATGTTTTCGAGCGTATTCATTGAGGGTTGGTTTTGGCATTAGAATAAAGACTTCAAGAACGAGCACCATAACGAGAAAGATATGCTCTCGCTTATACGAGTGCCATAGGAGCAGAAACCCAGTGCAAAATGAGACACGCGTAGGCAATGATGACAGTGATGACGAAATAGGATATCCGCGTAGAAGACGGGACTGCTTTGAGCGCACAAATTGCCAGGTCAAGATGTTCGTAAGCTACAAACCCAAACAAGACCATTGGCTTATTACCAGCCTGGAACTGGCACACAATCACCCGTTAGTAACCCCTTCTAAGGTGAGTGAGATGCATCAACACAAGAAGATGGGTAAGGTCGCAAGGAGCCTGATTCAGACAATGAGCAATGCGCGACTAGGACCTACCGACATGATTAATGTTCTTGCTGAACAGGCTGGGGGAATTCAAAATTTGACCTTTAACACGACAGACGTTCGTAACGCGGTCCGAACCCATAGACGAGCCGCGTATGACCTCAATGATGCTCAAGCCACAATGAGCCTATTGAAACGGATGCAGATGGAGGACCCGCAGTTGACCTTCGATTATAAACTTGACGACGAGCATCGAGTGAGCACAATTTTTTGGGTCGACGGTCGTTCGAGGCTTGCTTATAAGCATTTTGGGGATGTCGTGACGTTCGACACCACATACCGTACCAACAAGTACTCGATGCCGTTCGCCCCTTTCACGGGGGTCAATCATCATTATCACTCCATCTTGTTCGGGTTCGCCTTGTTAAGGGACGAGACCGAGAGTTCTTTTGAATGGTTGTTTAGGACGTGGCTGGAAGCAATGAACTTCAAAGCACCCAAAGTGATCATCACCGATCAAGATTTGGCAATGAAGAATGCTATTGCGACCGTCTTCCCAGACACTCGGCACAACTTGTGCACCTGGCACATAAGCAACAAATACCCGGAACGGCTGCATCACGTGTATGCAAAGTATACAGACTTTAAACAGGATTTTGACAAGTGCGTCCTCAAGTCGTTAAAAACTAACCTATTTTTTGTGTATTGTGTTTGTTAGGACATACCGGAAGCCTTGACCAATCAATTTACAACAATTCATGACAGTGCAAGATTATATAGCCGCAAGGGGGCATGGCAGGTTGAAATCAAGCTGAAGCCCGGCCGACCCCAAAAAAAGCAATTCGCAGAGGGTTGGAACGTCTTCGTGCGCCAGCATGGCCTCGAACTCGGGGACTTTGTAGTGTTTGAACACCTTGGGTGGTGGGATTTTCAAGTTGTAATCTTTGATCGGAGCACTTGTGAAAAAATTTCTTTCCCCCAATGTGAACCCTAATTTATTATTAATAAAATAATTTGTGTTCTTGTTGATTGTGTATCGAAATTTTTCCTCGCTTAATTGTGCTTAATTTTTTCGTTTTAGATTCCCTCGACTCTTAGAAAAATTCTCTACTTCATTTTACAGTCGCTTTACAATGTAGCGGACGGCGCAGCAGAAACTCCACCCATCAGCACTTAGAAAATTTTGGTCTTTATTTTACGTCCGCCATACAATGTAGCGGACGGCGCAGCAGAAACTCCACGCATCAACACCACCCATCAACACTTAGAAAAATTCTGCTCTTCATTTTACGTCCGCTATACAATGTAGCGGACGGCGCACAGAAACTCCACCCATCCACACTTAGAAAATTTTGGTCTTCATTTTACGTCCGCTATACAATGTAGTGGACGGCGCGGCAGAAACTCCACCCATCAACACTTAGAAAAACTCTCTTCTTCATTTTACGTCCGCGATACAATGTAGCGGACGGCGCAGCAGAAACTCCACCCATCCACACTTAGAAAATTTTGGTCTTCATTTTACGTCCGCGATACAATGTAGCGGACGGCGCAGCAGAAACTCCACCCATCAACACTTGAAAAATTATGCGCTGCATTTTACGTCCGCTATACAATGTAGCGGACGGCGCAGCAGAAACTCCACCCATCCACACTTAGAAAATTTTGGTCTTCATTTTACGTCCGCCATACAATGTAGCGGACGGCGCAGCAGAAACTCCACCCATCAACACTTAGAAAAATTCTGTCTTCATTTTACGTCCGCCATACAATGTAGCGGACGGCGCAGCAGAAACTCCACCCATCAACACTTAGAAAAATTCTGTCTTCATTTTACGTCCGTAAGACAATGTAGCGGACGGCGCAGCAGAAACTCCACCCATCCACACTTAGAAATTTGGTCTTCATTTTACGTCCGCCATACAATATAGCGGACAGGATAGCAGAAACTTTTGTCTTCATTTTACATCCGCCATACAATGTAGCGGACGGCACAGCAGAAAGACTAAACTTCACTACTTTGAAAAATTTTTCACCGTTTCGTTTTCCACATTTCAATCATTCCCAATGAGGCCAAAAAACCAACAACTGAAATCAATCAATCAGACATCAACAACAGAAATCAACACAAATCAAATCACACCAATGAATCACGGTTTATGTAAAAAATACTGTTATGATACAATTTCAACTGGGGTCCGCATGTTGGGGCGGATTCTCGTCATTAGCCGGATTTTCTATAAACCTAACTGCTCTAGGCCGGCCTTTCATAATTTGCCAAGCTATTCTATATCTATAGGCTTCAACTTCTGCTTGGCTCCAGACGGCCGCCTTGAGGCTCTCAGAGCGACAAATGAAATCCATGTACATGCAAAGGAAGACGCCGCAGTCCGAAGTGTTACGTTGCTTGGGCCTCCTCTTCTTCAATCGCCTATCGAGATTTGGCCGCGCCGGTACAGGGACATTACGCGCACGATTGACCATTGCATAAAAAATATTCTGCGAGAAACAGAAAAATGCATAATACACGAGTTAAAATTTATGGCAAGATAGAATCAGAGCATTATACAGCGATCGTAATATTACCAATGAGTCCAACTGGGCTTTGTACATCTGCAGCACAGGCATCTGATGAGTATCGTCGTGGAGACTGTCGATCACCGATACGACTTTACTTGTTGGGGTGTAGCAAACCAAGTACCAGTGGCTGTGCCCTAGAAATGGGATTAGAAACACATCGGCAACACTTGCGCTCACCGGACTATCCCTATTAATATACGCTCCTAGGTTAAAGGACGGTCTCCAGTGGGCCAACTTTTTCTTCCCCCTATGTTCGACCCACTCCTGCCATTCAGACACTAGCATCTGATGAAAAAAGGCATCGAACAGAAAAACGGCCGGATAGGTCGGCTGCTGCCGACACCTTTCCTTCAGAATCTCCACGTAGGTGGAGACGACACCGTTGTCTAACCAACTCCCCGGAGCCAGGGAGGCCAGTTCTCCCCACGAGCAACTGTAATCCATGCCCTCCGGATGATCCACACTATACAACGCTTGGTCATACGGGTAGCCGCTAAAATAACGCTCTCTGATTATCTGGCATTTATGCGGCTTTAGGGGCTTCAACGGATGCCCTTTGCGATATTGCCCTCGGGGGTCGACCGGGGGATATTGCACTCCTTCGGGGGGGTCGACGGGGGGATATTGCACTCCTTCGGGGGGGTCGACCGGGGGATATTGCACTCCTTCGGGGGGGTCGACCGGGGGATATTGCACTCCTTCGGGGGGGTCAACGGGGGGGTATTGCCCGCCTTCGGCAATAGATGGTCCTGCCCACGGGACAATGGGCAGACTGATGTTTCCGAACATCCAGTCTTGCGTGACTTGACTCTGAGAGAGGGGTTGGGGTTCCGAATCCAATCGTAAAGAGAAGGAGGGCGCACTGTAATAATCCCACGGCGCTTGAGCCTGGCCCATGGTGCTTGGCGGTCCCCAATCACCACCCATCTCCGGTACAGAGGGAAAACCATATCCCTGGCTCACTCCCGAAGTCTGTCCCGAGGGATCGGTGCATCCCTCGGGAACAAACGGCCGCTGCCACCCCGGATAACCCATTCCCGGGTGTGGCTGTCCCGATGCTTGCCGCAAAAAATTCCCGCAGCCAAGCGGCAGCGCTCCAGCCTGTTCGCGACGCTCCTCGCCCCTGGCGTCCACCAAATCCTTCCGCTCGCTCAACTTCTGGAAGAAGGCGAACGAGGCAGTAACCTACATCCAGAGAGATAATAAATAAGTAACTCCGTACACACTTAGAATGGTCAAGTTCAATTAGAAGCACTGGTTGGGCAACTTACCAGATTGTATGCCATGTGCTCATCGATCTGACCCCTAGGGTGATACTTCTCCCCGCGTTCAAACCTTACTGGAGCTACTCTCCTCCGGGTGATGCGAAAGTACCACTCATTGTACTGTTCGATGCTGATGACGGGGTCAGGCTCCGACACAATGGCCGCCAGCGTGTCCTGCCAGGAATTCCAGACCTCAATTTCACGCGCGCACAAGTCGTGCGCATTCGCCCTGCCAAACAGTCCGACACCCGGTGGGTTCCTGTTAAGCCTCATATCTGGCGCGCCGGCTGGCAACCCCTGCAGGCAGTCAAAATGGCGCATAGCGCGATCTGGCAGCTGCCACTCTGCGACCTCGAAGTGGATCAGGGGTGTGCGTTACAACCCGGAGAGCGTGAAGACGAACGACTCTCCCACCCGTCGCGCCAAACGTTTGTACGGTGCCCATCGCATCTGGCCAGGAGATAACGAGTCGAGCTCCCCCCGATAGTAACCAATGTTGTGATGGGGATCGTCTCTCCTCTCGTAGTGGGTTTCCTTCCGGCTGTACTCCCAGGCGCACAACCGAGGCCACACATTATCTGTTCCGTCCCTACGCCTGGGTGCGCCGGTAGCAAGGTGTTCATAAGACCACACCTGAGAGCAAAGACATTAAAAAAAGTATCGTCAACATTTATTGTCCATTCAACAAAAAAAAAAAAAAAACAACAAAAAGCACGTAATGAAGAATTGTATGATATACCTGCAATAGCGAGAGACATGCACATATCGCTTTGGAGTCGGGCCTCGTTGCCTTGTGCAATGCTCGGTACAGGTATGCAAGAGTTGCTGCACCCCAGGCATAATCCCCAACCTCAGCCAGGTTACGCAAAAACGGTAAATATTTGACGCTGACTGTGTTCTTCGACGTCGTTGGGAATAATATAGCCCCCATCACCCACCAGAGGAAGGCTTGTGTGTACAGCACAAGGTCATGGCCCGTATAGTTTTCTGGCAAAACCCCGTAGGTATCTACCAACCACTTCAACTTGATACCACCACTGCTAAATCCATCCTGGGGTATCGAAGTAAAGAAGTCCCTAGCGGTCCTCTTATTCGTTGCTTCGGACGGATGAGCGATTACCGGCCGGCCCGTCACCGGTAACCCTAAGATGAACCCTACATCTTCTAGGGTAATTGTCATCTCCCTGAGAGAGAAGTGAAACGTATTCGTTTCACTTCTCCACCTTTCAACAAGGGCACCTATTAAGTGCCGGTCAAGTTGTTGAAAGATCTGCCCATGCGTGAAAATCCCAAACCCAATCCCACGCAGTAATCTTTTCTGGGTTCTGTTCAATTTCCAGGCGTTGAAATTATCGCTTACTTCTACCGTGTTGACAAGTGCTCTTTCCTACGAATTAATAAATATTATTTAAGCAAAATAAACGATATACAACGTTCGCAACTGAAATACGTAAGAAAAAATAAACGATATAAACGATAAAATAAGTATCTTACTCCACCATCCCATATGAGCGTACTGATATGGTTTGCTTGGTCGTATAATACGGACGGATCTTCTGGTCCAGGGTTGAAATCCATTTTTTAAAACTGAAATAATGGAAAGAGGGCAAGGTTGGAAGCGTAAACATTCCCAAACATACAACGCTAGCATATTCAGCGCTAGCATGTGATCAGATAATACGCAATACACATATATAATATATATGTATATACATTGACAAACGCTAGCATAGTGCCGATCTACTTGCCAACGCCGCAAGATGAACTCTAGATTATGAACAAAGAAAGGATTGGTTTGTGAACTTACGTGATTGATGAGACGATTAAAGGATTTCTTGCAAAGAAATTGCGCCGTTCTACTTGCCAACGCCGCTGGTTTGATTGTGAGAAGAAGGAATAGTTTGATTGTGAGAAGGAAGAAGGAATGAATAGAAGTTTAGGGTTTCGAAGTAGTCCGCTACACTGTGTTGCGGACAACAACACTCGTCCGCTAGACAGTGTAGCGGACGACAGCACGATAAAGTAGTCCGCTACACTGTATAGCGGACGGCATAACTGTCAGGGGGACGTGGCCGATTTGACAGAAATAGTCGTCCGCTAGACAGTATAGCGGACTACTTTTTGTCGGAAGATGTGGGCCCCTGCTCTGTCGTCCGCTACACTGTGTAGCGGACGGGTTCGCGAGGGCAAGATGGTAAAAAGGTCCGTCCGCTAGACAGTCTAGCGGACGACTGACAGCGCCGCAAAAAAAACGATCTGGGCCGTCCATCCCTTCGGGATGGACGGCCAGATCGCGCTGGCAAGATATCCTATTTGGCCAGCGCTGTTAAGGGATCAGCTCCCTATATATATATATATATATCCTAATTCTATATTTCAAATCTCCAGATTACGAAAAAAACATGAATTGATCAATGTTAGTTTTTTTTTTGGAAGTTTAAATTCTTATAATATATTAACTTATACGTGACTATTGTACTCGTACAGTTAATAATCACATTAATATTACATCTAAAGAGTAAGAATTAAGCTTTTTCATGCAAGATTATTAATTCGTTCTTGATTAACCTTAGCAAGTTAAATAAATCATTATGAGAAGCAAAATTAAATGATTAGTAGTCAAATTGCGCAATTCTATTATGTTAGCCATAAATTTTTTAATGCCTTTTGGCCGCTCTCGATTAGACTTTCTGGATCCGCCCCTGTCTGCCATTTTACCCATGCTGTGAAATACGGATTCTCAAATGTTTTGTTTTTCTATTAACTTTTTTAGTATAACACGGTAACTCCACTCAATGTACTATTGTGCGTGATTGTACTTTGCAGAAATAATGCACAACCAAGGAGTGTCATAGTTTAGTTAGCGTAGACTGTAGACACAAACTGAGTGTGCATCTTTCGAAGTTGTTAGAAGGAGCTAGTGTGACGTTTTTATGCGGTAACATGCTAATTTTTATATCACTGGATAATATGTCAACACATCTTTTATCACTCATATTCACATTCACAAATTCTAATGGCCAGATAGATGATTGAGATACAATGGCAAAATTGAAGGCGATTAAAAAGCAACCGTGTACAGCTAGATAGTATATTTTAGTTGGACCAAAAAGCAGAATTTACTAAACTAGTGAATTATTATCTCACAAAAATGGTAAATATGGTCAGGCATTGGGGCCTATATATATATTTTTTCTCAACTAAGAAGCCAAATTAGCAAAACTCAAGGTGAATACATTAAATGCCAAAATTCTGGTCGGAAGAAGCCTCGTCGCCCATAGTATTTATGTCCATTTTTGCCACATAACAAAAAATATTATGGTTGTAGCAACTCTCTCTGCCCCTCTATTGACAAATATTTGGTGCTAAGAAGTATTGATAACACTTGAGAAGTGGTAGCAAAATAATCGGTTGTGCTTTGTGGTTTACACGTTTTTGCACTTTGCCCCTCGTGTTTACAACTTTTGCAATAATGTCCCTTGAGGTTGACAAAACCATTGCAAATAACTCCAAAACCGAACGGCCGTTCAAATTCGGCCGTTAAGACCGCATGTGCACAGCACACGCGGTTTTGGCATGGATAGATAGGTAATTTCCTATCCCAATCCCTCTTAAAACCCTAAACCTCCATTACTTTCTTCTCTCTCTTCCTCTCCTATTTCTTCTCTCTCCCTGTTAACCATTCTCTCTCTCCCTCTCATTCGTCAGACCTGCACAGACCCAGAATCGCACCATCTCCGGCCAGCCTCGTCGCCGACCAGCCTCCATAACTCCTGAAACCATCTATACAGTTAACATGGTACCTTCCAATGCAATTTCGAGGAAGGAGTACCCCCATTTTCCCCCATGAAAACGGCCACGAACTTTTGCAGCAAAAACTTGCCAACTTAGCCAACCCAGCTTTAGTTTCCTTCTCTCTAACTCTTCTGTACCTTCGTTGTCACCACCTTCCTCACTTTCCACCATTGCTTCCTTCTATGTCCCTATTTAATCCCCCTTCATTCCCATTTTCCAAACCATCACCTTTGCACCCTACAGTATCATTTTTTTTCGTTACGTGCGTAACAAAAGCTAGCGATCAATAATGGCGTCGAAGAACAAAGTGGTTTTCGAGGAATTCTTCTCATCTATGGTGGAGAAACTGGGGACGCAGGGGTTCATGGATGAACTGTGCAACGGCTTCCGCGTGCTGATGGACGGCGAGAAGGGAGTCATTACGTTGGAGAGCTTGAAGAGGAACTCGGCGGAGCTAGGCCTGGGGGGAATGAGCGACGACGAGCTGAGGTCCATGTTGGAAGAAGGTGATCTGGATGGGGATGGGAGCTTGAATCAGATGGAGTTTCTGGCCACTTCCATCTGCCGCCTCCGTCACCGTCCATCCTCACCTGTATCTCCCACTCGCTCTCTACCATGTCCAACACTCCACCATGCTTATTTTCGTCACACAGGCCTGCTATAATTCCCCCATACCCAACATCACTCACACAGTTCAAAACATTACCTCACATGCCTACTGCATCTCTTTTTGCTTTCTTCATTTTACACTGACTTCTTCATCTAATACCCACATACACACCCAGCACTACAGCCCACCACTCATGCACTTATGAACACATTTCCAGCACTACAGCCCATCTCTCTTTGCTTTCTTCATTTTACACTGACTTCTTCATCTTGTACCGAGCTGGAAACCTTCAGATTTGAGTCAAGTAAGGACCTCAGATGCGGATTCTGCTGGACTACACAATGATCATCACCCATTGAGGTGTTCTGATGTGAAGAATGGTGTTGAACAGTCGAGCTTTAATGGATCAGTCATACCAAGTGAAGATTGGGATAGGAAATTACCTATCTATCCATGCCAAAACCGCGTGTGCTGTGCACATGCGGTCTTAACGGTCGAATTTGAACGGCCGTTCGGTTTTAGAGTTATTTGCAATGGTTTTGTCAACCTCAAGGGACATTATTGCAAAAGTTGTAAACACGAGAGGCAAAGTGCAAAAACGTGTAAACCACAAGGGACAGTTTTGTAATTAACCCTATATTTTAGTTGGACCAAAAAGCAGAATTTACTAAACTAGTGAATTATTATCTCACAAAAATGGTAAATATGGTCAGGCATTGGGGCCTATATATATATTTTTTCTCAACTAAGAAGCCAAATTAGCAAAACTCAAGGTGAATACATTAAATGCCAAAATTCTGGTCGGAAGAAGCCTTGTCGCGCATAGTATTTATGTCCATTTTTGCCACATAACAAAAATTATTATGGTTGTAGCAACTCTCTCTGCCCCTACATTGACAAATATTTGGTGCTAAGAAGTATTGATAACACTTGAGAAGTGGTAGCAAAATAATCGGTTGTGCTTTGTCGCTAAAATTGTTCAAACAAATGCCACTAAATAATGAACTTGAGCAACGATTAATCTTCAGTAATTAAGGGACGACAATTGCGAAATATTCAAAGCACGTATGCATATCATCCAGTTGTTTTGGTTTTAAGGTAACTAAATATATACCCCCCTTTTTTTCCTTTTCTGAATTCACATTTAGGCGGATATTGGCACGTCACAAGGTTAATTGAACAACCTAATGTTTTAGAGAAATAGATTTGGAAAGTACAATAGTATATAAAGGGAAGTGGTACTTAAGGTACTTGACCATCTTAAATAATGAAGAAAATTTCAAGTCCCCACTTCATGAACAAAAATAGAAACACAAATCTTCATTCCTAAATGCTATGTCTTGAAATCCATGAGTAAAAGTGTAAGAATGAAGCGGTGAACTTTTCTTCTTGACAGGTTGCTGCTGGGAAAACATGAAGAAGTCAGTCCATCATTACGTATTTTGATATTTTAATGAAGAAGAATATAACATTTAATTTTGGATTCACTAAAATACCTCCACTAGCCTGAAAACTCGCGTTAAGTAAAGAAGGGTTTTATTAATTTAAAAGCTTTGAACTGAATAATAAAATCTATTACATAATATTATATTTTTATTATTACTTCATTAAAGCTAGTCATATTTATTTTAAATGAAAAAACTTCCTTTTTCACGGAATAAATTATTTTTTGTAGGGAAACGTCAATAAGTAAGGCCCTTATGCATATTTGGTAAATGTGTAGAGGAATAAAATGTAGAACCTTATTTCATACACAAAAAGGAAAAAAGTAGACTCTATTGATACAACGTATTGAGATCAAAATTGTTACTGAATGAGACAATTTTATCGTGCTTGTGTTAGTAACTTTTGAAAAACGTTTGCACATTTCGATAACATACTCATAATATTAACTACATGTTAGACTGTTAGTTTAATTTCAATAGAACCAATTTATGTCAATATTTTTTATAGCATATGGTTTATAAAAGTTAACCGGCGTGAAGCTTTTAGAAACTTTTCAAAAGCGTTGAGCATGTGGTTTATATGCTCATATCAATATTCTTTTTATAAGGATATGGTGACCCTTTTAGAAGAAAACAGAAACCACCGATAAAAGTATACAAAGAAATAATAAGATCGTTATGTTTTTGCATAAGACAGTTATATAAGTTTAAAAAGTTTAATAAAGTTAACTAAATAGGAAATATGATAGCTCAAAACCTTGTAGTGACTAGTGAGCAAATTGTTGAACAAACTTTAATCAAAACTTAAAGAACTATTTGATAAACATGCTTATTAAGTTAGATTTATCTTCAAATATACTAATTAAGGTTTCAAATGTAAGCCGGAGACTAATTTTATTACAAAATAAGTATTATTGTTCTAGATTTTATGAGCAATTAGTTGAAATTAACTCATGCTTTATCCACTATATATGACATAACTACTTTAGATTATCGTTAGATTCATCGGAACGCCTATTTTATACCTCATATGTTTGTTCATGTCTTATTTTATGGCTTAAAGATAACGTGATAAAATATGATCTTAAATTAATTTTTTTTTATATTTATCTTCAAACATCTTAAGATCTTAGTTCTACTTTATCTTTTTCAACTATGTCATATAGAATTTGCATATTGTGATGTTTCCATATTTAACCAATTCAACGTGACTGAATAGGATAGCACAAAACCTTAAAGTATGAAAACCGTCGACCAACATATAATCATATACTTTAATCAACATGCTTAGCAAGTTAGATTTACTTTTGAATGTACCAAAGTTATTAATCGAGTTGGAATCTGGTTTAACCATGATATATTTAACTTACCTTTGTTTTAATTTTATCATATATATATAGGTGTATATATATATCCATTGTTCTTTTTTCATATTATAGACTGTATTTTACGAATGTATTGATTAAAATAGAGTCCAAATATATATATATATATATATATATATATCTGTCCATCTCTATGCTTAATAAAATTATAAAGCTCTAAAAAGTGTAATACTACATCGCACCTAACATGAGGTAAAAAAGAGTTTAGGGTCAAATACACGTAGGTACCCTAGAACTACCACAAAATCTCAATTAAGGCTCCCAAAGTTTAACTCTTACACCTAAGCGCCTGTAACTCCAAATTTGCAACAAATGAGGACATTCGTCCACTTTCTTAACGATCCAAGCTTTTCTGTCAGGGGCATTTTTGGGTTTCCATATTTGGGTGTTTCAAAAGCCGCCCACTCACGACCAACACCACCGACAACACCATCCGGCTACCATGCCGGCAACTGTCCCTGCCATCTTTCCCCCATCACCACGATCCACCACCGACCAACGCCATTCGGCGACCAACACCGCTCCCCCATCACCACGATCCACCCACGACCAATACCGCTCCCCCATCACCACGATCCACCGTCGACCAAAACCGTCTGGGGACCCCGCCGGTAGTGGCCTTGCCACTCCATTACCACGACCAACCGACAGCCACAACCACAGCGGCACACTTCCGGCCACCGGCCACCACCAATCATGCCAACCCACCAACAGCCACCGCCAGCGAACTAAATCAATCCAGATCCTGGCAAACCCACGACCACCCAAAACCTTACCTGTAAACCCACGACCACGACCATCAAAACCTTACCTGCAATCTGGTTCTTTATACCGTCGGCGAGACCCTCCGGCAACCACCACCCAACTGCTCAACACCTTCCGGCAAAGACCACCCACTGCTCGTCGCCGGTTCGAATCCTACGCCAATTCCGTCCGTTTTTCACGATCTGCTTTGGCCTCCATTTTTTGCCATCTCCTTTGGCCAATCCAACTCATGTGTACTAAAGACCCACCTGAAACAAACTCACTCTCTCTCACAATCTCTCTGTCTCACAATGAAACCCAAATATGGAAACCCAAAAATGCCCCTGACGAAAAAGCTTGGATCGTTAAGAAAGTGGACGGATGCCCTTACTTGTTGCAAATTTGGAGTTACAGGCCCTTATGTGTAAAAATTAAACTTTGGGACCCTTAATTGAGACTTTGTGGTAGTTCCAGAGTACCTACGTGTATTTGACCCAAGAGTTTAACATCCTGTAATAAGCAAACATATTTTTTGTTGAAGAATTGTTGGTGCAGAGAGTTCGCTTGTAGAAAGCATTATTTTTAACCATAAAGAATAACATTAAAACTAAATTTAATCACGACTAAGTTAAGTAAAATACCAAAATTGATTTCACTTGTACTCCTATTTTTCTCAAATTTGTATAGAACTGAAGCCTCATTAAGCTCTTTTGTAACAACTTCAAGTAACTATCAAGGCTCTAGTATTTGACTACGTACTTTAGTGAACCAACATCTAGCCTTTCAAACATAATCTCTCATATTTCCTCCATTTTCTCTAGTATGTAAGTTTTTTTGAAGAAAGAAAAGAAGAAAAAATGGAAGAAAGTTTGGGCTTCTTTCTCTCCGAATGATTCCTCTCAAAATTGGAAAGAAGCATAGAGAAATGATACCTTGATGAGTAATATTTTCATAATAACCATATTACACTTGAGATAATGAAAACTAAATTTTTGATGACTTTTAGGTCATAAGGTTTCGTACAATAACTTGTCATTTCACTTACAAATGAATGAACTCGTGGCTGATTGTTTTGCTTTTGGTGTGACCTTAAATACATTTGGATGTCTGGATGTATGTAGGCAACTAATAGCTCGTTTGCATGTTTTTTTGTGGCAATAATCAATAATGTAAGACTTATAACATCAGTATGGTATGAACTTCGTATAATGCCTTTGATAACTAATTTGTTTTTCCTTCACAACACATTCTTTTTTATGATCGTACATTTATAATGTTTGTTACAATTATCAAAACGTGGGGTGTATTTGTGGTGTCTTTTCTTTCTTTCTTGATGTATTCAGAAACATGAGAAATGATGATACTTTCTTTTCTCCTTTAAACTCACAAACAAAATAAAAAAAAATTGTCTACTTTTTTCTTATTTTCAGTTCTCTTCCCTTGTCTTCCTTTCTTTTCTTTATCCTCTCGAAACTTACAAACAGGCTAGTAGCTCTCGCATATCAATAATTAAGGTTTTCTTCTCGTCGCTACCATATTTAGATTTTCCTAAATGTTAGTAAATGTACAATGAACGTGGTCCGATACCAAGATTTGTTGTTTTTATATATAGATAAATTTTCAGGTTATAATTATAACTAACTAAAAGGGACTTGCGAAGCTTAACAAATATCCTTACGTTAGGCTCGTACTTTACAAACAAGAGTTAATCACACAATTGTTATTGAATTTACACAATAATCATCACCCATTGTTATAATTAAATATATTGTAGTCAAAATAAAGTTTGAATGCATATAATTGGTTCAAATCTATTAATTAATTATTCTTGTTTTTCATTAAAATCTAGGGCTAATTACACCTATGTCCCTGAGGTTAGGGGGTAACACTACAAGAAAAATCATCTATGCCGGCAGCCGGAAAACGCCGCCGTAAGCCAAATAACCACCGGCATAGGTTTAGCCGGCGCTAAGGAAGCGATGCCTTTAGTCGCGTTGCGCTAGACATATGTCGGCGGTCATACGGGTCTATCCCGGCGGTCAAGCGCCGGCATATCTCCTCCATTATCTGCCCTCTAACACTGCTTTTACCGGCGCTGGCTATCTAAGCCGACAGTCATTGGCGCCGCCGTAGCTAAATATTTTTTTAATTTAAAACATAAATTAAAAGATTATAGGCAACGACACTGACCGCTGCTATAGGTTTTTTCGGATTTTTATTTTCTTAAATAAATAGACTTATGCCGGCGACACTGATGGCCGGGACATGTTATTAATTATGTTAATAAAAATATTTTAGTGGCGGCGACACCGATCGCCTATATAGGTAATTATTTTATTTATTTGCAATTTATATAAAACAAGGGTTACGCAAAACCAAGATCAAAGTAAAAGAATAAACCACCTTCATCAACCATTAACAAAATGATCAATATCCATGATTCATAATTCAAGAAATCTAATACATCTTGTTAAAATGCATCATAGACTATCATACAACTCCAATTTGTTTATGAAAACCATCATTAACCCCTGTAGAAGTGTCCAATACTAGACAAATCCCATGCATTCCCAAAATTATCAAGATCTTGCACATCTGCAATGTCCTAAGTCTGGCATCTCTAGGTCCATTTGCATTCCCATCCATGACAACCTGTTACCAAAAAATTAAAAAAATGTTCATCATACTTGCAACAACATCAAACTGCTTTTAGCACTGTTCAGACATTTTTCTAGTAGAGTAAATTTAATTGACAAAATAAAGCTTTTTGAAGTCTTTATATCTCATCTTACAAGCTCAAGTTAAATCAGTTGCATAAACATACATAAACACAAACATGTCCTCCTAAGCATGTCTAGAAATAAAGATGCAGATAACAAAGGATCACGAGCTAAGCCCAAAAGAATATCAGGTTAAACAGAAAACTGTAAACATACATAGATGTGTCTACGTTTTGGTTTTGGCACCGGCGTGGCTGTAATACCTGATCTACTGCACCACCAGCAAAAATGTGAGGCAAGTATTCCGGCCGGCGTCATTGCGGTGGTTCGGGTTAGGAAATTTGTTGAACCTGCCGGCGTAGGGCGAGCGAGTGGGCTGCGGCGGGGGATGAGAGAAGAGATGGATGGGAAAGAGCGACGACGACGTCGCCGGTGGTGGATGTACTTTGTTCGGCGAATAACAGAAGGGACTACCGGCGTAGAAGGGGGCTACCGCTGCCGGCGGGGAGGGAAGGGCCTGCCGGGGTGAGGGATTGGGCCACCTTATCTGGTTTAGAGTTTGGCATTAATCTTTGGGATAATACAATTTTAGTCCCCTGAACTATCCCCGCTTTTTTATTTTGGTCCCTGTACTTTAAAGTTCGTTAAATCAATCCCTGTACTTTGCATCGTCATTAATTTAGTCCCTCCGTTAGCATTTCTGTTATAAATTTAGGGATATTTCTGTCAAGCCCTAGCCTTATAGTCCTCAACCTCTCCCCCTTACCTTTCTCTCTCTTCTCCCTTCCCCATCTTCCTTTCCTCCCTCTCTTCTCCATCCTAGCAGCCACCACCGAGGTCATGAACTCCAAATTTCATCCCTTTAAAACTAAACCCATCAATCATCTTCCACTACAATTACATATGACTCACCACATGGAACATCCCTTACCTGATTTAACATACCCTTCCTCCTCCCTCTCAACACCAACACCCCAATTACAGCAAAGGAAACTAGGAAGCCCACCCAATTCCTTCCATTCTCAGATCTGCAACGAAAAATGACAAGAATCTGCAAAGGAAACCCATGAAGGTCACCCATCTCTATGGATGGCTTATGCATTCCACCAATTGCTAGAGAAAAGGCAGAAGCGATGATGGTTGATTTACGGTGGTCGCAGCAGATGTGGGGGAAGAAGAATGGGGGAGAGTGGGGGGTTAATGGCAGGTATGATGAACATGTCTTCTTGTGGCTGAGAATGGTGGTGATCAAACGACTGGTGGTGATGGTTGATTTATGGTGGTGGTAGTAATGGTGGAAAGGCGGCCGCGGGGGGGGGGGGGGGTGGTGTGGGTTGGGGGAAGGCAGAAAGGGAAGAGATGAAATATTTTTTCATTATTTGACTAAAATACCCCCAAGTTTTAACAGAAATGCTAACGGAGGGACTAAATTAATGACAATGTAAAGTACATGGACTGATTTAACGAACTTTAAAGTACATGGACCAAAATAAAAAAGCGGGGATAGTTCAGGGGACTAAAATGGTATTATCCCTTAATTTTTTTTTAAAATGAAGTAATGGCATTAAAAAAATAAGGTTCTAACTTAGGGGCAATAATGTCTTTTCATTGAAACCGTTAGGGTTTTTAAGATTCCGTCTGGTCAACGGACATAAGTGTAATTTTACTAAACTATTGTCCTTACCTGTAATTACCCCCAAACCTCAGGGATATAGGTGTAATTAGCACTAAAATTTAACTCGGTATAAAGAAGAGTCTTGTTACTAGTCATTATATTGTAATCCTATCAAAAATAAAATGTTGGTCTATATTCGTTTAACATAAGTTTTATACGGTGTGCGTAAATAGGCTGTTAGTTTATATTCCTTTATTATATTCTCTCACAAACTAACTTGTCAAAATATACATGATATATGTTAGAATATCTTATCTTCTTATAGGCTATTAAAATTGGAGACTTGATTAGATCGTCATGCAATTGTTATGAAATACTTGTATATATGTATGTTTGCTTTAATTTCTTTGAACTATAAGTTGAAAGAACATGCCTAGTAGAAAGAGCAGTGAGCAGATTATGTTACCGTGTCATCCTTAAAAATTTGTCGTATTTAAACTTTTATTTTTGTCAATTAGCATTTGAAATAAATATTTGCATAGCAATTAGAGTAATTCAATAGTCCTAATAATAACTTATACAATTCTAGTTGTCATTAAGAAGGGTGCGCTATTCACTTATCCATTTTAAATACTTAAAAATAAATTAGGATAATTATAGCAGTGTCCCTAAGGTTAGGACACTAAGTTTCAAAATATAACATTCCGTGACCAAAAACTTTAAAAATGTATCTGCCGTGTCCATCGTTCCATATCCGTTAAAAAAGTACACTTTTTAACTGATGTAATTCTTGTGTATATTATAAATGCCAATACTACCCTTATGTTGTATAAACATGATATAGAAGAATCTAAAATCTTAATTTTTTTAATTAGGGTAAATACCTAATTTTCAAAGTTACTGGGTTTCTCTCTCCCCAAATCTCAAATCACAGCCGGCAGCCCCCCTACCCTGCTCCCACGCTGCCGGCAGTTTAACTCTCCGAAAATCCAGAGCTCCGTCGCCCCGAACTCCCCGGTCGTTAGCCTACCGGATCACATCAAACCTGTCAGATTTACTCACTAACACATACTCCAAAATATTTAATCTGATATCATCTCAAGTTCTTCAAATACAAGCTTACAAGACTGCCTCAAACTTAAACTATTAAAACTTTAAGTTCTTTACAAACTTGGGTCCTTATGAAACAAGCTGACAGTACTGACTCACGCAGGGGTTTCACTACACTGTAGTGGCGGGCTTACCGGAATCTCACACAGACTGTAACGCCCCGAAAATATGGAGCTCCACCGCCCCGAACTCCCGGGTCGTTAACCTACTGGATCACGTCAAACCTGTCACTAACATATATTCCAAATCATCTAATTCAACATCAACTCAGATTTCTCAAAAATACTAGATCACAAACTGCTTAGCTTAAATTATTACAGCTTAGGTTCTTCAAAATTCAAATTCCTAAGAACAAAGTGACAGTACCGACCCACGCAGGGGTCTTACCATACAGTAGTGTTGGGCTCACCGAAATCTCACACAGACTCTAAACCCCATTCCCGAACATTCTACAACTGACCATCACCTGCAGAGGGGAGTCAAACGGAGAGTGAGCTTTTGAGAGCTCAGTAAGGTCGTACAAAGACTACCAAAGAATCACAAAACGATTCCAAAGAATCCAACCGACGAAAATTTCCGGAATACTTCAAACGGGGTCAAGAACTCAATGATTTCCAAAATGATCAAAATTTATCATAAACAGATACCAGATTAAACAACATCAATCACAACGATTTCCAAAACAATCAACATAAGATAATTTCCAAAGCCATCAGTCCAAAATACAACAAAGATTTCTCGAAGGATTTCAACCCAAGCAGAAATCATTTCCAAAATCAACAAAGCAATCAGAACTAGATACCAAAATAAACACTTAAAGACCCTTTTCAAAGATTCCAAAACGATCAACAGAAGAAAATTTCCAAGTCGTCATTTTCAAATACAACTGATGGTTTTGCAAAAGGTTTCAAAACAAACGCAGAGACTTCCAAAGCCTTAGAAAAAAATGGTCTTAGATAATCACAAACAGTTTGATCACAGTACGGGAAAGAGTTTCAACTCAATCCCCTTTCATGCAGATATCCAGACTTTCATTTGAACATCATTTTCAAAACAGACATTGTCAGATACAATGTAAACAGATTCAGAAACGTTGACCCTGGGCAGAAGCAATGCCACTCAGGCAATGCACAGATGTACACATGCATGATGTACCAGAATAATTACTAGTCCTTCTCACTAAGGTACTAGCCCTGCATAATTCCGCAGGTTCAGACCAGCCTTATAACGCCTCCCCACAGAACATAATTCTCAGGTCAACACAGAAAAATCAGCAATATCAATGAGCATTTACATAAGCTCAAATCACCAAAATCAATCCGAATTTCAATATCAATAAACAGACTGAAATAAGTCTTCACTCAGAATTTCAGAAGAAAATCACAAATAAACAGCCAGAACGATTACAAACGGTTATCAAATTCAGGCACAACAGTTTAGAAGAACGAATACAAACAATTATTAAGTTTGCTCAGCACGCAATAACAGGCGAGCATCACAAGATTTCCAAACAACCGATTCCGGTTCAAGATTGGGGTTTCTGGGCACTAACATGGTGATATCAATACATAATTCAGCATTCGCCATTAGTCGTAAGTATATCAAAGGAGTAATTACGAGTACGAGTAATCAAATAAGGGTTCGGACGAAAGTCCTTACCCAGGGTTCAGATAGAATCCCTTACCTGCATCCGTAACTAGCTTATCCTAACCGGAAAGTCTTTAGCTTTAACCTAAATGGAATTATCGAATCATCAGAATACAGCCTACACTACGATATTATAAACTTAATACAGACTCACACAACTCCTAAAATGAACCTCCCTCACTGGGTATGTAAAATTATTAAAACGCCCCTAGGGTGTAAAATTACCAAAAACACCCATCGTACTCTTAAATTGCCCAAACGGCATTCCCCTAAGTAGAATCATCCAAATAACCTCATTGTATGTCAATCTACGCAAAAATCCCTTTCTTATGTCAAATTACCAAAATACCAAAATAACCCTGGGGTTTCCCGCACCGAAAAAATCCCAAAAATACTTTGAAACGCTATTTTAAATATCCTGAAATCATTCCTAGGTTAAAAAGTATTTTAGAAAATTTTCGCCCGAAAATCCCAAACCGGTGTCTGGACCGAGCGCTAAAAAGCCAGTTTCGCGATAAAATACCTATCGGCCTTAGAATGACACGAAATTTTATAACATGGAACATTTCAGTAAAATAAGGTTTCCCTTAAATTTTCAGATTAAAAATGCTTGGTTTGCTATGCTAAATAATTCGATAATTCTTATTAACCGCTACTTAATTTAGCGTCCTTCACGAGCACCAAAAATTCTGAAACAATTCAAACGGCCGTAGATCTCGTAAAAATAATAGGGGTTACAGTTTGTAACTTTGTCCAAATAAAGTCTTAAACATATTCTAAAAATTCGTAAAGAAACTGCTGGAATAAATGACCTTTAGCGACACTTTTAAGTTCAAAAAATATTAAACTCAGCTGTAATTACTGTTCACCGTCCCTGTCCTTCGGCAGAGCTGTTACCACACCTACAAACCCATTTCCATGACAAACCCACTCCACTACAACCTAAACACACACTAAAACAGCTTCACATATCCAAAATACACACATATATACTCATCACATACACAATTACACTCAACACACCCCCATAATCCCAAACCCAAACGTTACACACACTAAAACACACTCAGGTTCACACGCGGCACACCCACACACACACTAGTTTACACACCATTGAATCACAATCAATCCCCACCAAAAGTTTCCACTCACAAATCCCTAATTACAACAAAAAATTTGGTAAGAAACTTACCCAAAAGATTGGCTGAATTTTCTTTCCTTCTTTCTTTCCTTTTTCTGCCGACCCACTCCCTTTCCTTCTCCTCTTGCTTCCTCTTTCTTTCCTTCTTTTCCTTTCCTTCTTCTTCTCTTTTCTTCCTTTTTTTCCCATACCCGAGACCCCCCTGTTTTCTCTGTCGAGCCCATGTTCTTCATCTCTTTGTTTTTTTTTTCCTTGCTCTGTTTCTGTCATTGTTCCTGTTTACCTCCCCTCCCGAATTTCCTTTTTGGTTTTCTTCTTCTTTCTCTCTCTTTTTCTTTTTTATATTCCCAAAGTAATTAAACAATTCATTTACATTAGTCACCAATCCAGGTGGCTGTTACATATAATCTGACTCCCAAAATGTTGACACCAAAGTGCCATTTTCCAAAAATTGTGATTTGGCCCCCAAAGTTTCCATATTCCCAAAATAATCCCCAAACTTCATATAATTGCATTTAAGCCCCCGAATTAGTCTAACCATGATTAATTTCATTAGACATCACTAAAATATTTACTATCATTCACTTTACCATTTTTCATTATTAAAACCATAATTTACGTTTGTGCCCCCAAAACTTTTCAGAATTACAAGATGGCCCCAAAATTTCAAAAATTACAAAATGGCTCAAAAAATTTTGAAAATTACATTTTTGCCACTCAAAATTAACGCCCGTTTATATTTCGGGTCTCTGATAGCTATTTCTAAACTGCTCCCAAAGTTCAGGATATTACACAGATGCTAACCCATTCCCAAACCTGCTACATCTTACCATCACCTGCAGAAGGGAGCCAAACGAATGGTGAGTTTTTGAGAGCTCATTAAGGTCGTACAAGGACTAACAACAGCATTTGTAAAGTGATTCCAAAGAATACAACCAACGAAACTTTCCAGAATACTTCAGATGGTCAAAAACTCAATGATTTCCAAAAGGATCAAAAACTCATCAGAAATAGATACCAAAATGGAGCAGAACAAACACGACAGATTCCAAAAAAACAATAAATAATAGATCATTTCTAAAATAATGAAGATTTTCCAAAGGATTTCAACAGAAGCACAGATCATTTCAGATAATACTTTTCAGACATTTCCGTAATAGTCACGGCAGTATACAGAGCAGATAAAATCAGAAATCAACGTTGATCCTGGGTGATTGCAATGCCATTCCGGCAAAGCACAAAAGTGTACACATGCATGATGTACTAGAATAATTACTAGTCCACTTGGATACTAGCCTGCATTCCATGCAGGATTCAGACCAGCCTTATAACGCCTGCCTCAGAACAAAACAGATAACCCAGGTCAACACAGAAAAATCAACAATATCAATGAGCATTAACATAAGCTCAATCACCGAAATCAATTCAGATTCCAATAACAAAAATCATACTGACACAAGTCAGTATTCAGAATTTTCAGAAGAAAAATCACAGACAAACAACAAAACGATTACGAATAATTATCGAGTTTTAAGCACAACAATCTGGAAGAACGGATACAAATAATTGTCAAATCTGCTCAGCACACAATAACAGGCGAGAATCAAAAGATTTCTAAATAATCGATTCAGGTTCAATATTGGGGTTTTCTGGGCAATAACATGCTGATAGCAATACACAATTCAGAGTTCGGCATTAGCCATAAGTAAATCAATGAGTACTTATGAGTACGAGTTATCAAAATAAGAGTTCGGACGAAAGTCCTTACCCAGGGTTCAGATATAATTCCTTACCTGGATCCGCAGCTAAACTATCTAACCGGAAGTCTTTCACGTTAACCTAAACGGAATAATCGAACCATTAGAACACAGACTATAGCAAAATATTATAACTTAATACAGACTCACGCATACTCCCAAAATGAACCTCCCCTCACCAGGTATGCAAAATTACCAAAACGCCCCTAGGGTGTAAAATTACCAAAATGCCCCTCTCGGACTTAAATTACCAAAATGGTCTTCCCATAAGTAGAATCACTGAAATAATCTTCCCATATGTAAATTTATGCAAAAATACCTTTCTTAGGTCAAATTACCAAAAATACCCTTTCGGGGTGGCAAATTACCAAAATGCCCCTGGGGGTTTCTGGCACCGGAAAAATCTAAAAAATATCTTAAGAACACTATTTTAAGCATCCTAATATCATTTCTGGTCTAAAAAGTATTTTAAAGAATTTTCGTCCGAAAATTTCGAACCGATGTCCGGACCGAGCGCTAAAAGGCCTGTTTTGCGAAAAAAATACCTATCGGCTTCAGAATTCCTCTAAATTTTAGATACTGAATCATGTCAGTAAATTAAAGTTCTTCTAAAAGTTTCAGATTAAAATAACTTAGTTTACTGGGTTAAATAAGTTGCTAATTCTATTTTACCGATGCCACAATTTAGCGCCCTTCCCGAACCTCGAAAATTGCTAAACAATTCCATAGCGTACGTCTCATAAAAATACTGGGGGTTACTCTTTTGTACTTTGCCCAAATAGGTCTCTAAACAGGTTATAAAAATTGGAGGAAAAACTGCTAAACTAAAATACTTTTAGCGACACTTTTTGAGTTAAAGGTTAACCCAGCCCTTTTTCCTTCCTGTACATACTTCTTCTTCCTCATCAAAAACCCACTAGTCCCACGCCTTGCCTGAATACACCCAGCTCACAGACCTCTCACTCTCACTCAAAGCCACATATAATCCCACACCTTTACACACTTATACACACCATTTGCACAATAACCAATTCTATACTCACAATTACACAACCCCATCATCACTCACCCGAACACATACATATGTTCAAGAACACACACTCACCTTATACCGAAACACACACTAACTCACGGATTACACCCTCCCATCATTTGTTACCCACAAAATCACTCCTCTTTCACGCATAATACATGAATCACAGCCGTGGCCACCTCTGCCCCATGATCATCCTTACACACATACTGTAATTACATGTTTTAGAGGGTATGTCACATACCCTCTAAAACATGTAATTACAGATACATACATAAACAAGCAAAAGGAATTGGCTCCTTACAGCTTATATCTAGCTTTCTCTGATTCTGTTTCTCGATTGTTCCCTTTCCCCGAATCCTTTTCTTCTCCTCTGTTTCCTTCCTCTCTCTCTCTCTCTTTGCACTTTCTTTCTTTCTTGTTGCTCTTGTTGTTTGTTGTTTGTTTTTTTTCCTTTTCTTTCTTTCATCCGAGATCTCACGTATCCAAATCCCATATTAAATTGTTTCATTTGGCTTAGTCATGGAAGCTAGTAGGAGGTGGCAACAATTTAGAAAATTTCCTCTCACTTGACATCACGACGCAACATTTTCAAAATTACGAAATAACCCCAACTTTTACATAATTACATCAAAGCCCCAAATTTGGTCTAATCTCGATTAATTAAATTAAATGTCACTGAAACATATACTACCACCCATTTGATTATTTTTCATCACTAGAAACATTAATTTACAGTTATGCCCCCAGAATTCAAAATTACATTTTTGCCCCCAAAATATTTTTAAGCTCCTATACACTACTAAGACCCGAGCATTACTTAAATTTATCGCCCATTTCTTTTTTTTCGGAGTCTAAATGGTTATTTAACCGGCTCCCGAAGTTCAGGATATTACAAGCAGTCCCCTCCCCCCACCCCCCACGCCGCCGGTAGCCCCCCTCGCCCCACCACACCGACAGCCTCTCCCTATCCTACTCCACCACACCGGCAAGCCCGTCCCACACCCACGCCGCCTACAATCCCTTCCCAAACCCACGCCGCCGAATGCCCTCTCTAAAACCCTATTTCACCTCCTCACCATATCATTTCCACCCACTGTCCCAATCCCTAAAGCGAGCGAGCGAGCGAGAGAGAGAGAGAGAAGAAGAAGAAGAAGAAATGGGTCGGGCAGCGTAAGGGAGCAGATCTTTAAGTTGCACACCCACCGCCGGCAGTGCCTTCCCACACACACGTCGACGACAGTCCCTTCCCTCACCCACCTGGGCGGCAGCCCCTTCCTTACCCCACCACGGTTTTAACTGCTGGTGTTCTCTTCCCTTGCCACATCACAAAACCACTAGCCATCACCTTGCCAGATTTTTTGGCCACCATCGCCAGTCGGTCTCCATGGCCGGTGACCATCACAAACAACTATCGAAGGTCACCCACCATCCCCACCGTCTCAAATCACCGCCACCATGCAGAATCCAGTGACTGCCTGTGCTCTCTCCCCCCCACCACATCTCACATTATCCAAATTAGTGCTAGGGGAGACCGAATAAAGAGAAAAGGAAGAGAGAGAAGATCAAATGAAGTAATGGCATTTGAAAGAAAATAACATTCTAACTCAAGGGTAATAAAGTCATTTTATTAAAATCGTTAGATTTTTTAAGATTTCGTTTGGTCAACGGGCATAAGTATAATTTGTCAAAACTAATGGACACGCCTATAATTTCACCCCTAACCTCAGGGACCTTAGTGTAATTATCCCAAACAAATTTTGTTCTTTAGGTTTAGAGGACTTTTAAGGTGCTAATAATTTGATATAAGTCCTCATATGTTACTTAATGCTTTAGTAAAAATTTAAAAGAATTAGAGTTGCATCTTATTACTTCCAAATAAGTTGTTGACTTTTGCCAGAATAATTTTAACAACGACCAAATAAGTATGTCTTTTTAGGATCCTTGTAAAATTCCGTTTGTTGTGAGGACATTTAATCAATGAATATAGTATCTCCTTATTTTGGAGCGTTTGAGGTGTTAATAGTCAAAGTAAAACCTAGACTTGGCAAAATCTGATCCGGACCCGCGGGTCCATCCATACTTGCTCAAAAAATCCAGGTACGGGTATATATATATGAGACTCGATAAAACTAGACCCGTACCAAACCGAACTATAAATTTCAGTTCGGTCCGAGTCGGGTACGGGTTACCCGAACTACCTGAAATTTTCACTTATATAATAACTAGGGTTTTCATCCTTACCGGTCATTCTTTTATTTGCGCTTCTCTCAATTTCCCTCTCTCTCTTGCTCTCAGTCTTTTTCTCTCTCACCCACCATAGTTAGATCCCTCGCTCTCTCTATCTCTAGCAACCTTGCTCTCTCTGTCTCTTGCTCTCACCCATCATAGTTAGATCCACCAACGATCGCACTACTTGACAGTGCCCAATCGTCCCTCTCACGCTCTCTCGCAGATTTGCCACAGCTCCGTCGCAGCTCAGCCTGCACTATCTTTCGTGGGAAGCCTTAACCTTTAACCTTTGTTAACAATTTGATTTTATAGCCGATCTGACTATGAAATCAATCAGATCTAGTTGTATTATTCTGTTAATTTCTAAATGAATTTTTGTACTTAAGACTTGGGGATTAATTTTCTGGGAATTTTAAGATAGATGTGCTGGTTGTGTTGGATTTGAGAATTGAGATGACTGCATATAGCCAACAATATCGTTTAATTAATTGTAGTAACAAAAATGAAACGAGTCATGTAGATAATTGAAGTAATAAAATGAAGGGAAGGCATATACTAAGAAAAATACCCCATTGAATATATGCTAATAAAGGAATTCAAAAGTCATTTACCCACGGGTAATATGCAACCCGCATGAGTAGTGTACGGGCATTGAAAATGACTACCCAGGAAAAATGAGATAAAATTTCCTTGACCCTATTTACCCGAACCTGACCGGTTATTACCAGTACCCAGGTCTAGTAAGACCTAATACGTGAGTCATTGATAGAACTGATTTTGGAATGTTTGAATTCACTACCCACGTCTTATAGGTTGATCTGCTATTGTAACCAAGCTATAACTTTTACACCCAATAAATGGCTCTCGTGGTATTTTTCTCATGGACACTTATTTCATCACAACTTAAGTATGTTTTATATAGCAAATTTTGTCATGTTGTACTTGTTAACTGCAACGAGCTGGTAAAGTTTTAGCAAATATCTTTACATTATGCTAATAATTATGGATTTGAGGTTAATCCACACAATTGTAATTAAATGCAAATAGCAACCATCACTTTTTACTGTGACTATCTTAGAGACACAAATGCATATATGTATATCTATATACTGGAAGAATTATATTACTTTATCCCAACTGTAACAGTATTTATTCTTCTAAATTTGATATGTTATTTTCGTTTTTTAGATATATGAACTTTTGTATTCGTACTAGAGAGTAGTTTTAAGGATACTTTTGTCAAAATTAAGTTTTAATAAGTTAGTATATTGATTGTGTTATGTTTTAGAATGATTACAATTAATTTTTTTTAAACTATAAAAGGACTACAAAAATAACACTCATTATTCCTACCAGATTGATTAATATTTAAAATAAGGACCCTGTCCAATTTGTTTTGATTCAGATTTCATAAGTTATATATACCTTTTGGATATATGAACATAACTGTCATAGTAGAGAATGCTATTTGGGATATTATTGTCAAAATTAAGTATTGGTATGAATATATTGATTCAGTAGTGTTTTAGAATGTTTAAAATTAGTATTCAAATTGTGTGAGACTTATTAGTATAAAAATTAAGAAAATTAATCTAGAAATAATGACCCATCCAAAATAATATTAAAGACCTTTAATTAGCGACACTTATATATTTAGTATACAGTGTTTCTAAATTCTATTTCACAATGAAAATATAAAGTGATGATGCGTCGTTCGAAGAAGTTATCGTTGAGTTTAATTGCGTTTCACCCTTTGCCTAGTGTTGTTATCATTACTATTTAGCATTATCATCACATATGGGTTACTATGTTCTGTATTTTCCTGAAGAAAATGAAGATGAAAGTTTTTGCCGACGTACAAAATCCAGCTGTTATTATTACAAGATAAAGAGTTGTTTTGTGGAATTGCTTTTCAACGTACAACATGGAGTGGTTGTTTGTCTTCGGTCGAAAAGTCTCAGCATTGAAAAACAAAGGGTCCACCAACAAATGGTAATTCACACTGCATTTGTCGATTAAATAACAAGGAATCAAGACTTTTGATTAAGAATTAAATCTGGACAAGTATATATAACTGTGTAACTCAAAAGGGAATAAAAGCAAAAAATACAATTTTCCAATAGGTGCTTCTTATTTTATACGGCCTTTATAATACTTTGAAGTTCAAAGTATTATAAAGGCAGTATAATACTTTAAGTTTGAAGCCACGAGAAACGTACACTCATGGATGCTGTGGGTTGTCAAAGGGTGGAAAGTGTCGGTAATACGTACAAATTCTTAACAACCAATGAATCTGGGATTTGTAGAGAAGTGTCCACTGGGCATTATATTACCTCTAATGTACATAGGAGACACAAGTGTATTTCTCCGCTTCATTTAGAGCCAATATCTCTGGATGTAAGAGCAGCACGTACTGCTCCGTTAGCACAAGAGCTGTCTTATCTAGACCCACATTCATGCACGGTTTATATAATTGCATGAAGTACAAATCACGTGCATTAATTTAGCAATAAAGTGTGCCATTAGCCGATTGAACATAGACCCAAAATAGTTATGAATAATATTACTAAACTCCTCGAGGTTAAGGAATAATTACAGTCGGCCTTATCGACTTTCCAAACATTACATGTTAGACCTGAATCTTAAAGATTCCTAACACATATACCCTTATTTTTATAATATTAATTTATATATTTTTACTTATGGCAGCAGCACACTGTATGTTAAAAAATGTTCAAAAATGCCAATACAACTATTTGTAAGATACTCTTTACCCTTCAGCACTCCCACCGTTCCTTCAACCTTCACCTCTACAAATCCAAGCTGCTAGATTCAACCTTCACACGTTACACCACGAATAACCGCCACAACTGATCATAACCCACCACTGTCCCACTTCCATCACTGTAAACCTCCAAAAGATGCACCACCCACTACCGTAGCCCACACGAAGCATCTTAATCACCACTGCAACCGCAATCACTGACGCACACGCGCGCGCGCGCACACACAAACAAACACATCCCCCCCCCCCCCCGTGCGCGCGTGCTCTAGCACACACACTTATCGTTGCCACCACCGGTAATGATGGTAGAAGTGTAAATGTGCGTGTGTATGGGTCTGATTCAATCAGTAGGCACGCGCGCGCGTGATTGTGGGTGAATCTAAGCAATGGGTACATGTGCTAAACAAAGAAGTAACATGTTCATTTGGTTGTCTTCTTTTTCAACTAGGTGTGGCGACGACAAAGGTGATTGTGGTGGACTGGTGGTGGTGGATGAATTTTCACGACTTTTGAGATCAACTATTATTGTCTTCTGTGTGTGATCTGTGCACCCACACGCATACACTAACGCAACAACACACAAATGTAATATGTGTGTGTGTGTGTGTGAGAGAGAGAGAGAGAGAGCAGATTTGTGTACGGGTGTGTAGATCTGTGTATGATTGAGTGTGTGCATTCGTGTGCACCCTAGATTGGTGGTGGCATTGTGGTGATTTGTGTGTATGGTGGTTAATGGTGTTGGTTGGCAGTGCTGCGGTGGTGATGAGAGAAGGATTGAAAATTTGGTGAACCAAATCAGTTAGTGTGCACATACATGCGTGCATGTTTGTGAATATAATCAGTGTCTGTGTGTGAATTCAATCAGTTTATGTGCTTGTGTGTGCGTGCAGATTGGTGGTGGTGATGTCAGTTGTTGTGGTGGTGATGTAGTCGTGTTTGGTAGTTAGTGGTGGTGTTGGACTTGAGGGGAGAAAACTGGCGGGGGGTGGGGGTTGGGAGCGTGTCCAGTTAGGGGAGAGAAAAAAAAGAAAGAAAATGAAGTTTGAGGGTCACATGTAATAGGGAAATTCAAGTCAATCAAAGGGGTAGAATTGTCTCTTAATCTAACACATTAAGGCCGTCTGTATTCTATCATATCAAAATAAGTATTTGATATATTTTTTTTATAATCAATAGACACATATATAATTACTTCCTAATCTCTAATGTTGCTATCCCAAATAGTTATGGCCTGTAGTACTCTCACAGTGTCCCTTTCTTTCCTTCAATTTGCCTCCACGTTTATACCCCCACAAACAAAGCAAATGGGGCTCCACACGCACACAAATGAGAGGAGAGACAGAGAGGGGGGTGACGCTTGTAACAGTACGTTTGATGTGCATGTAGTTACGAAGGGCATGAAGGAGCAGTAAAAAGCATATAAACAGTGAAGTGCAGTAGCAAGTAGGGACAGTTTTCTGGTTCGTACTCAGCCAACCCGACCAGAACTCTCCCACCAAAGCAAATGCTGGGGTGGGTTGAAACTTCAATTTCTTTTGGCTTCCCTTCCCGAGGAATTTGACAAATTCACTCCATGCCCATGGGGAGTTGGATTTAGCATGTATGTTTTACTTACACTCTTCATCTCTTTCTCTCTCTGTGTGCGTGTGAATGTGTGCGTGTGTCCGTGGGGAGTGGGATAATGGGAGACAACCACCAACCCTAATTTCCTGACCTTTGTCTTGGCATGGTTCTTTTCACTGCTATTACTAATATCTTCAAAACCGGAACTCATAGGGATTTGTCTCACAATTTTCAACTTTTCACACCGTGTTCAATAAGGAGGAGCTTGTTCTCTCAAGTCCCAAGATTATCTCAATCTCATTACACCCTCCTTTTTTTCTTTGTTTTTTGTTTCCTCCGTCTCTTTGTCTTGTCTCGGCCTTGCTACTCATGTGTGTAGGCTTTTACTTTTTGTCACAATAATGCCATAAATATAACTATTTCACTGCAGAGGCAATGCTAAGCGGCATTACTATTGTATTCTTGGTATTGTCCATGTCATTTAGGCTAGAGCTTTGCAATGGGATAGTCATGCCCCTTTCTTAACTCACTCATTCACTGTAATGACAATCAATCCATGTAGTAATGATCAATCTAATTAACACGAAAGGGTTGATCTGTTGGAGAAGAAGGTTTGCCATCTTAATTTCTTAACTTTGGTGGTCTCAAATTAAGAAAATTCTAATTTTGATTAACGTAGAAGCCGACTTGAGAATATCACTTATCGTCTAAAATAGATGAGACCCAAAAATGCGCCAAATGAGTTATATTATGTATTATATTAACTAACCGTAAAGTTATGCTCTTTTACTAATTCAAAGATTTTATTATTGGTTCTTTTACTAATTGAAACTCGTTATGATTTAGTGCTTTTGTTCGGTCTTTGCCTTTTGAGCTAAACTTTTTAACCATCTGTTCTTTCCTTTAGGTCTCTCTCTCTCGCCCCATCTTCCAAAGGAACTCCAGTCCCCCACATTATATAAACTAACCCTACCCATCTATAGAACTGTTGTTAGATCCTTCCTACCTTCAACCAACCATGAGTGATGATCCCTATTCCAGGCACTACTTCAACCATGGATGGTCCAGAAACCCTATTTACAACTTCTCTTCCCCTCCGTCTTGCAACTACTTCAACTTCTACGCCCATACTAATATCCACAGCAACTCCTCTTTCACTCATCAATATGAGTATCCTTCCCCTCCTTCTCCACCTATTAAACAAGCTCTTCCCCTCCTGAGTTTATTGAGCCCAACAAGACAAGAAGCTCATCAAGATTTATCACACTGCAGCACCATCTCTCCCATGGATTTGGATACCATCGCCAAGGACAAAGAAGATGGAGAAAGTGTGACAGTAGCTCTACATCTAGGCCTCCCAACTCCTACCATCGCTGATGCTGATCTTATTTCAAGGCTTCAAAGGGAAGATTCTAAAGAAGAAGGAGGAAACGGAGAAGATGAAGTAACAACATCACTCAATAAGGGTCAGTATTGGATCCCTACCCCAGCTCAGATTTTAATTGGTCCTACCCACTTCTCTTGTCCTCTTTGCTTCAAGACCTTCAATAGATATAACAACATGCAGGTACATATTGTATCCTTCTAGTTTTTGTTCTTTGCACCAGTTTTGAAAGATTCTTTCCTCATAAAAGCTACCCTTTTCCTTTATGTATATGCAGTTTTTCTTTTGATTTTGCAGAAAAAAAAAGGTGAAATTTGAGCATCCCCGTCTCTTCTTGTACACACGCTTCTTTTCTAGCTTAAATTCAACCTTTCACTTTTTACTATAAGCTGGAGTATGTAAATGGGTCCCTTCATCTAGGGCTATCTTTTTCTTTATATCATCTTTAGACAAAATGAATAATATATAATCTTCACCTCATATTTAATTCTCTTACCCTTTGTTTTCTTTTGGTGTGATTAATGGATTTTTGGGGATTTTGAATGAATCTACCTGGTCCAACTGATCAGGGTATGGTCAGTGCCTTTCTTTATGTCTGATTGAACTAGACAAGCATTATGCTTTCTGTTCCTTGAAGTTTGTATTCGTAGATATATTTTATTGGGGGCTGTGTCAAAACTGAACATTTTACAGTTCTGTTCTTCTTGTGCTCAGATGATAATCTTCCTCAAAGATCAGGAAAAGCAAAAAAAAGTGAACACTCAACCTTAAGACCAAAACCACTACGTCTACATGGAAAGCCCTATGATCATAGCATTCCCTTTCCGGGAATAAATAAGTATTTAGTCTGTTTAAGCTGTTAAGCACCAAGTTGTTGTCCTTTTTCATTTGTGGTACAGTTACATGATGGGCATAAGAAAGATACCCATGTGAAGGAACAGACTCATGCTTTTACCTTAGGGTTCTTCATTTGAAAAACCTAACAGAACAAAGAGAGATGTCTCCTCCAGCGATTCATAGATAAGACTACCAATCGGAGATCTTTAATGCCACTTCTCGATTGCAAGTACCTTCACAATTAGCTTGTATAGTAATACTGTAGATATATAAAGATATTACTGTACTAGTTTGCTGCTATATACTTAAGAAAGACTTTGACTGTCGTCAACTATATCTTGCTTTGTTTCATTTTTTACTTGGAAACAAACAACATGATTCATAACTACATTTGATACATTTGTTTGTGAAGTGTGTGTGAAGAGACGGGGATGCTCAAATTTTAGAAAATAAGGGTGTCTGACAATATCCTTCTAGTTTTTGTTCTTATAAAAGCTACCCATTTGCTTTATATGCAGATTTTCTTTTGACATATTCGGGCAAAAGGGTAGACATTTTGAGCATCCCTATGCATTAAATTGTTTGTGATTATACATATACACGCACTAAATATTTGATGCTGCTTAATGATTTATGCTTGTAGATGCATATGTGGGGGCATGGATCACAGTACAGGAAAGGGCCAGAATCTCTGAGGGGAACACAACCAACAGCCATGCTTAGGCTACCTTGCTACTGCTGCGCACCAGGTTGCAGGAACAACATCGACCACCCGAGAGCAAAGCCCCTCAAAGATTTCAGAACCCTTCAAACGCATTACAAGAGAAAGCATGGAATCAAGCCATTCATGTGCAGGAAATGCAGCAAGGCATTCGCCGTGAGGGGTGACTGGAGAACACATGAGAAAAACTGTGGGAAGCTTTGGTATTGTACTTGTGGCTCTGACTTCAAGCACAAAAGGTCTCTTAAGGACCATGTCAAGGCATTTGGACATGGCCATGCAGCATATGGCATTGACTCTTTTGAGGAAGAGGATGAACCGGCTTCCGAAATCGAGCAAGACAATGAAACTTCGTAGATGGAAGAGTTATCCTTTCTAATTAGTCATCTTGTGCTAATGTATCATGGTCATTCATGACCCCATTTCAGTGACTAGCACTAGAATTATTTTGAGTATCCTTTGATTTCTTGCTTGATCTCCTTTGTCACAAAAGCATGCATGCACAAATGGCTCCAAGCACTTTCAAAAAGCGGTCCCAGCATTCCAGAATTCTTGAATCACATCAAGTTCCGGAAAATAACTGTTTGTAGAAAAGTATGGAACCTCTCCAGGGTGTGCGCACTGCACAGTATAGTATTACAATAGAATCGATCAAATTCGCTATCCCGTTTTCAGCATATTGCATTGGGCATAAATAATGGTGCAATTTTTTTAGAATATTAGTATCGGGGAGTTCCAATATATATATATTTTTTAATGAAAGGTCCTTTGTATTCATTTAAGCTCAAACAACATTTACAATCTAGTCTCCTTTTATGTACAGTTCCTCATGGTAGAGTATATTCTAATACTATGTACATCAATCTAACAAAACATGACTAGTGTCTAGTCCCCAAGCTTGACATAGTGCCTTGTTCCTATCAGTAGAGTAAGATTTCTTCCAGCTAGATGTTCTGTAACTCATCCATTGCTTTATCATCTGTAGACATCCTTCCACTGTGGCTTGTCTATTTTCAAATATTCTAGTGTTCCTTTCCATCCACACCCCATAGGTGATCACAGCAACTAGTAGTTTACATAATCTGGCTTGAAAGCTTTTTCCCCTGCATTTGGTTGTTATATCCCTTAGAAGGTGCTGCCATGAGATTAAAGGTATCTGCATCTTCATTTTACTGAAAGCTTCTCCCCATATTCTCTGTGCAAATGAACATTGTACAAATAAATGATCCTCTGTCTCAAAATGTTCCTGACACATTACACATTTATCCTCTTGAATAACATTCCAAGTCTTTAATTTGGCCATGGTCCTTAGTCCCCCTTTGCACAGTAGCCATAAAATTAATGCACATCTTGGTATATGTCCCTTGAACCAAACCAGCTTCCACCATGCAGTGTTAGTTTCTCTATGTCTTATCCCTTCCCAAGCTGTTCTGATACTAAAATCTCCATTAGGGCTGAGTTTCCATATGATTTGATCTTGATGGTGAATATTAGGAGCTCTTAAATTGGTTAACAAAGTGTTAACCCTTTTTAGCTCCTCTGATCTGCCAGGTAGTTGTTTCCAAATACCATTCTGAATAATGTCCTTTACCTTTGCATTAAGAGGTAGACCAGAGTCATACACTACTCTTTGTCCATAATGCTCAGTTAGAGGGACCTCCAGGATCCATCTATCATACCATAGCCATGTGAGCTCTCCATTCCCCACCTTATAGTGCATATACTTACTGAACATATCTCTAATCTTCAGAATTTCCCCCCATGTCCATGATAGGCAAACATGTGGTGTAAAGGTCCATATGTGCTTATTCTTTATTATGAAAATGTGGCACCATTTCACCCAAAGTGAATCTTTCTTATGAGCTAGATCCCATAAGTGCTTACAAAAATAGCAGCTTTATTCCAATCTTCCACTCTCTTGATACCTAGACCTCCTTCTTGCTTAGGTAGACAGAGGTCCTTCCATGCAACCTTAGCCCCTGTACACTTGATGTCTTTCCCATGCCAGAGAAAAGCTCTTAGCTTCCCTTCTATCTGTGCAATGATCTTCTTAGGAAGGATGAAAAGTGAACACCAGTAAATATACATACTGCTCAATACAAATATAGTTAATTACAGTCTCCCAGCATATGATAGTGACTTGGTAGACCAACATGATATTCTTTTTGTTAGCTTCTCCACTAGGACCTTGCAGTCTTTGTACTGTAGTTTGATGGAGATTAGGGGCACTCCAAGGTAAGTAACTGGTAAGTCCCCCTTGGGAATACCAATCATATTTACCAGCATTTCTAGTTACATTTTCATAGTCCATTCTAGCTACAAACATTGAGCTCTTATTGAGATTAGGAGACAGTCCAGATAGCTGTTCAAATTCAACCAAGACTTGTTTAATGAGCCTAATAGTCTTTTGTTCAGCCTTAGCTAGGAGAAATAGGTCATCTGCAAAGCACAGGTGATGTATCTTCAGATCCTTGCATTTTGGGTGATATTCAAACTCCATGTTATGTGCACATGTATTCATAAGTTCTGAGAAGACTTCCATGACCAGCAAGAAGAGGTAAGGAGATATGGGGTCTCCTTGCCTTAACCCTTTTGCACTACCAAAAAACCCATCCATGTTGCCATTAAGGCTAATGGAAAATCTTGCAGTACAGACACATTGCATAATCCACTCAATGAATTTGGGAGGAAATCTCATCACTTCCATTACCATCCTTAAGAATTCCCAGCTCACTGAGTCATAAGCTTTTTGCAGATCTACCTTAATTACACATCTAGGTGTACCTCCATCATTGTGGTAGTTCTTAACTAGCTCTTGCATTAGGAGAACGTTGTCTGCAATGGACCTTTTGGCAACAAATGCAGACTGGTTCATACTTATCAGCTGAGGAAGAACCCTTTTAATTCTGGCACATAAGATTTTGGATACACATTTGTATATCACATTGCAGCAGGCTATAGGCCTGAAATCTTTCATAGTATTTGGGCATGGCATTTTAGGTACCAATGTCAAAGTAGTACTATTAAAGAATTTTATGCACTTGCTCTTGTGGATTCTAATATTCGGGATTCCAAGTACCAAAAGTTATATTTGTATGTCAATTAATTTTTTCTTTTTACAAATATCGTACACATTATGACTTTATAATAACATACTTTACTCGTTCCTCTTTTCTGTTTTGTGGGTTATACTTTAACATTTAGACTCCACACAGAAATAAGTATAAAAGATCAATTCGTATACTGCTTGTCAAGAATCAAATTGACACGCTAAAAACTTGATCCTTTGTTTTTTATCTGGAAGTTTGGTATTGGTTGTATTGGGTAAATCCGTATTAGACCTTTTTATAGTGTGTTTCGGGATATTGAGGGATACTACCGAACGGTACGATATCACCAATTTAGACACCCGTATCTCTAGCACTGTTTGGAATCTTAAGCAATTTATACATACAAATTGGAACTTCTTTGTCTATAGGGGTTGTCTTTTTGGAAAATGTGCATGCTATCCTTGTGGGTATGAGCTTTGCTCTAATGACTTCCTGATATAGTCGGTTAACTTTTAACAGCGTTGAGTTACATACTTAACACTTCTCTTTATGTTCAAGTAGAACGAATCAAATCCAAGACCCTTGTATAAGTAAAATCTTATTTCGGTACCATAGAAAGTTACTATCGATTTTAAGAACTTGTACTCCTAATTAAATAATGAGCACAATAATGTATATTATGCTTAACACTATACCGTTGGTCAATCAAAGGCACATAAAAGAGCCTTGAAAAAAAAAATAGATAAGTTGGCAAGTAGGAGAAAGTTCTCTATACATGAATGTGCAGTTTTGACTGTACACTCTACGATGCACTTAGCATCGTAAAGTGTGATTGTTGAATACTTCCTTTGGTCAGTCACGATCAGTGGTTCATTTGTCGAACACAAGCGTTGGTCCATGTTTAATCACTATGTATTGGCGTGTTTACACAGGTGCTAATTTTGCCCTATGCGTGCTAAGTCAGACCAAATCACTACTACACGTATCGGTGTGTGTCCCTTTCTCCCATCGCACACAAAGGATTGTTAAGTGACGATGCTCATTGCAACTATTTCTTTAAACTTTCTTAGTTAAGCACACAAAAACAATGATTGCGATACTCAAACTCAATTTGAAGGACAAAAGTTAAGTTGTTGCTAATACCCCTAACAAGGAATTAAATTAGGGTGCAACCTAACCAAAATATGTATGAAAAACAATCTCTCTCTATTCTCATGATTAAAGCAATAAACTGGCAAATAAAACTGCGAGCCAAATGATTAGCACGGGGGCAGAGAGAGAGAAGCAAAAAGTTGGCTGAGATGGTGAGATACCACAACTGAAAGAAATTGATAGGAAGGGATGAAATGGATCTTGGTGGCAGCTTTGCAGAAAGGTGCTGTGACCTGAAAATATATAGAAAACAGAGAGACAGAAGAAGGGACGAGTCAAAGGGTTCATGAGACGTCATGTCGAGAGCTATAATTCGTTCAGGGGAGGTTTTGTGCAGCACAGTACATACAGTTTAGTGCAGCACAGTGCACCTGGGGCGGTAACAGTTTGTGTGTCGCGAAACCCTACCACAGCCACAGGCCACTGGTGCAACAGGCAGCAGAGAACAGTAATGTGACGAAACAAAAGCCTGTATTTGTGCTCTCTGTCCATCCAATTTCATGCCCAGAGGCATTGGCACTTGGCAGCGTTCGTTTAGTACAGCAAGACATGACTGTGCTTGGGATGTAAAGCAACAGTAGAGATTGGTGCAACTTTTGTACCACCATGCAGAGGGGGTTTGTCTTGGACCTTTGATTTTCTTTTATATATGAGTGATCTGCCACCCACCATCGTTAGAGTCGAAAATGTGCCGACTAGACCAAATTGGCTACTGAACCTCGTTTGGTCAAAGCGAATGCAGTTGAGTAACATTTGGAGGATATTAAAGGGTTGAAAATTTGTTTGCTGCCAGAGCTAAAACTTTAAAAGTCATCTCCCTTGAGGGTTGCCTTAAATACATTACATTGGTTTCTTGGAAATGGGACTTTATATTTGAAGTGCAATGCTAGCGTATAGTGCCTTTTCGTGTTGTTTTTCTTCTTCTTTTACACAATTTTCTTCAATAGTAATATACGTCAGATGATTTCAACTTGTGTTAGGCTTTGTCAACAAGTTGTGCTAAGAATATTAGTAGGAATCAGTTCTATCTGTATGAACAAGCTCGCGCAATCTCCAAAAAAATTTCATGTATTCCGTCGACAATTAGCAGTCTAGAACTGCTTTTAAATCGAATAAAAATCATTTCTTAGTGCCAGCCTATACGTGGAGGTGTTGTTATACATTGGTTGTAAACAACAAAGCATGAGTTTATTATGGATGATCCTCGGGATAGCGCCATACATTACTGAATGATGTAAAGAAAGTGAGTTTGTAATATACATGAAAGTGCCATAAAAGAGTATTATCCGATGTCAAGTATGATAATGTGGGAGAGAGTAAAGGTATGAATGAGTAAGGGCAGAGATCAAGACATTTTAGATAGCCTGAAAAATGGCAGCGTTGCGAGAACGAGGCGACTGTCGAGAATAAGTATGGAGCGACAGTCAAAAGTCAATGCTGAGGTGCAAATGTCAAGGTCCAATGCTTATGTTATTTCTTCCTCTATAATTCGCTAGCCATGAAGTTTTAAAGTGAGTAAGCGAAAGTGTGCAAATGAATTCCGTTTTTAATGATCTTAATTCCTTTTAAATTGAGCTCGGAGTTGCCTACCAGACGGAAGAAGAGTCCTTGTGCCATGAGCGATGGCCTGGGTGTAGTTAATCTGGCAAAGTGTATCTACTGTCCTCTTATTTTGTTTTTGTCAACGATACTCTCTCGCCACATTATGCTTCATCTCTTGAAAAATCTTAACTTTGGTCTAATCTCTCAACCAATTCCAAAAGTTCAGGCGGACTTTCATGTCAGTTTTATTGCTCATCTACCTGTATGGGGCAGTGATCATTAGAAGGGGAGCCCACTACGCGGTCCGCTATTTGTTTGAGTTTTTGTCAAAATTTGAAAGATATCATTATTTTAAGAAAAATCCTCCAGCTATATGTAGTTTGGTAATGGTTGGAACAGCAAACTCGGATTCGGCAATGGGGACTCAGGTAAAGTAGATCAGATAGACGAAACGTACTTCCGCTCGTATGGAGAACAAATCTTATCTCTCTAGTTTCGAGACTCTTGGTAAGCTAACTGAGTCAAGTGGTTTAAGTCCTTCAGACTACAAAAGGTTCAAAGGACCTGCCCTTCTACTTGGTCAAACCACGTACAGGACATGGATAGACAATATTAAAAAGGTCTGGGGCGAATATTCTTGCAAAACTACTCAGCTTAAAGGCAAATGGATCTTGAAGCTAAAAATAGTAGCTAACATTGCTCCTGCAATAAGTTTCTTAGATAAAAAAAAAAAAACTTTTTAAAGCGGGTAGGAGCTCTTTTCTTTTAGTCCATTGTATGATAGGGAGATTCGTTATCACCATTTCTGTTTATCTTTAGCTCTGCGTAAAGCTGATTAGCTAGTAGCTTTCAAGGTATTAGGGTGGGGTTGGTTGTGCATCCCCGTCTATCACGCACTTGATGTAGGTTGATAATGTGCCTTTTTTTTTTTCTTTGCTGAGAAAGATTTGATAGGGTTGCCTTCACAATTCAGCTTCTGCATCATCCTTTATTTCTAATGGCGTTGCTTCGTGATAGCAAATTAATTAGAAGAAATCAAGCCTTATCATTAGCCCTAACACTTTGCCTGTTGTCTGATCTTTGATTAAGCGCAGTTTTAACTTTCCGGCATAGTCTACGTTTAGGAAATATGATAGGGTGCAACTTAATGTATATACGTCTAGATATTGTTAAGCATGATAACAGTGTTGGGCACATTTTCTAATAACTCAAGCTTTTAGAACAGATGGTAACTTAACATGATATCAGAGCTCTGTTTTGACAAGATCTTAGGTTCGACTCTTCCCACTTACGTATTTGGTCTCTCTTTATTAAAGTGTTATTTGCTCTGTTTTGGCAAGATCTTGGGTTCGATTCTTCCCACTTATTAAAGTGTTATTTGTGTACTTGATGGTGGTGCACCTTTGCATGTGAGAGAGTTATCTCTTCACGTGCAAAGGGAGTGTCAAGCGCAATAATATTGTTGGACCCATTCTCTAATTGATGGTGGTGCACTTTGACTATCTATTCACTTGCAATTGGGGGCTTGCACGTGAGGGGGAGTGTTAAACAAGATCACGGTAACTTAACAGACATGATGTTCGTCGGGCTCTAGCTTAGCAATACATTGTGAAAGAGCTTGTACTTGAATAAGGCTGGAAGGGCCCATATTCAACCGTTGCTATCATCACTTATGATTCATTATCTGTCGATCTTTAGCTCTAGCTTAGCAATACAGGATCTCCGTAGATTGTGAAAGGGCTTGTTCTTGAATAAGGCTGGAAGGGCCACCCATATTCAATCGGTGCTATCATCACTTGTGATTCATTATCTGTCGATTTTTAAGTCTCAAGTACATTTTTTGGTAAATGCATTGATTAGATTTTGGCAAAGTTTTGGTGGACATGCGAATCATGTTGTCATTCAATTCACTGAGTGGCTTGGCATATTCTGTGCTTACCAAAGGCCAGAGGAGGTCTAGGGTTGGGATACCAAGTCTTGGAATGAGGCTTTACTTGCTAAGCAGGCTTGACATCTGTGGTCGGGGTCTAATGCTTTGGTTGCTTCAGTCCTATGTGGCAAATACTGTTGCCATAAAGACTACATGAGGGCTCTGGAGGCCTGCGCCTGGGGTTTCTTTGGTATGGCGTGGTATTCAGCTTGGTCATAATTTTCTGGCGAAAGAAAGCAATGGAAGGTCGGTAATGGCTCCCCTTTCTCTGTTCGGGATGACAGGTGAATTTCGCTCTTCGCAACTTCGAAACTCGCAAAATTGAACTAATTCACATTTTAGGGCCTTGGATTCTTTCACTCCTGATCCTTCTGTTTGAGATCATGGCCGGATCATTTATACATTCTGTCCATGCAACCATTGCGTCCAGCTAATCCTGACCATCCTTTCTGCTCCTTTGTTAAGCCTGGCAGGTTCTTTGTCGCAAAGGCTTTCCAATTTATTCAAAGGTCTTCTGTTGTTATTTCTCCACGCCATGCTGGTCTAAATAATAGTTTGGAGTACCCCTTTACGGGCAAAGATTCATTCTTTTCTCTGGCAATTTTTTGGAGACAATTACCAGCTCGGCCGGCCTTTTTCCACGACGGTGCATCGCTTTCTTTGATACCTGCCTTATTTGTTTGCCTGATGTTGAAACTCATGACCATCTAGTTTTGGACTGTGATAGCGTTCGAGCTGTCTGGATGACATCTCCTCTTCGTGTTCATTTACCAACGCATGGTTCGGCCACGACCCAAGACTGGGTGGCGAGCTGGCTCAAACGCCCTCTGTTTAAGAAGGAAGACGCTCTTCTGCTTTTCCTCTGAATGGCTGTTTGTTTGTGGAGCGTTTGGTTTGCTCGCAGTGCCTTGGTGTTTAGACAAGACCCCTATTTCCGGCTGGTGTTGGTTCATGAAAATAACAGATTGGTTGCTAGTACTGTGTAGACGCCTTGGTTTCTGAGAGTGCTGGCAAATATTCGGAAGTTGCCGATCATGCATGACCTACCTACCCTCTCCTTATCTCATGTGTGCCTTTGTTAGCCACCTCTGCGGACGCTACACTTGGCTACTTGTGGTTGTGGGCGGTGGTGACTCATTCTATTTTCTGTGCCACACCGGTGGTGCGGTCTGCCACCTTTTCTAGTTGGGAGATTGGGGTCCTAGTGTTCAACGAGGAATGGCAGCCAATTGGATGCTCCTGTGGAGAGATTATCATGGGTGCCTGAGAATTCTTGTGAGCATGTTATTCTTCAAACTAGCCCAGTAACCCGAGTTAAGTTCGGAACGATTTATAAAATACAATATAATATAAGGTCTTAAAGAGTGTATTAATATGTACCACATATCACGAGACAAAAAAGATAATAACATTATTAAAAAAATATATCTTATTTGGCTATAAATAATAGATAGCGATACAGTGGAGTCGGTAAATGCTTGTCTTCTTTAAACAACTTTTACTTTAAGTTGTCAAGTAATATTTTTTAAATGAATATTGACTTAGCACTTATAGTAGTATAATAGTCATGTTGGTGCTATATAAAGCTAAATAATAAATAGGATTGTGGTTGAAATTAAAAGTTGTGAGGCTGTGACGTATCTTTTTTGAATTATAGATGTTATATATGAATATAATTCTTTAACTTCAAAAGTTTTCGAGGTGTTATATGTTTTTCAAATAATTTTTTTTATATATATTTTTCTATTTTTTGTGAAATGCATGTGTGAAGACATTCAATTGTAAAAAATGTGTCATTTTTTTTTTCTATAGTGCTTTTGAGGTGTTAATAATCCAAAATAATACATGATCTGTAAATACATTGGTAAAGTATAGTTTAAAAGAGGGCAACTTTAAAAGGTTGATTTTGCTTTGCACATATTATAGGTCTACAATTTGTCATAAAATTATAGTTCTTACATCTAATAAATGCCTTTAATAGTATTTTTCCTTAGATACTTTTTTTATCGGAATATAATGTACCTTTTGTATACCAACTTATGTCGTGTTATTCTTGTTAACTACATTGACCTTGTAAAATTCAACAAATATCTTTATGCTAAACTAACGATTACAGGGTGGAGATTAAATAGTTCATATAATTGTTATTTAATGCTCACATCAATTATCACTCATAGTTATAATCGACTCTATTATAGGCAAAATTAAGTTTCAAAGCTCATAATTAGTCTAATATTTACTAATTGGTCTACGCTATTCATGTTAGTTTAATCAACTACAAAAATAATATATTTCATATTCGGTCCTATTAGAAAAACTTTGTCAGTGTATATTCGATTATAATAAGTTTTGTAAAATTACTTAAAAGAAATTCATTACTCAAATATACTAAAAATAAATTTGATAGAACCACCACATAAAATCCAATATTTTCATTGTGTGTGTGTGTGTGTGTGTGTTTCTTTAACTCTTGTAAGATGCTACTAATGATAAAATTAAATTGATGAAAATGACGTGTCCTTATTTTGAAGTATTTGAATTATTTTCTACATTTTTAATGACTTGTTGCCAAGTTATCGTTTTTATATCTACTAAGTGCACTCTTAGTTTTTTTTTATGAAATACTTAATTAAGTATAAATAAAAAGTTTTTTCATTGATCATAAGGCCATATGCAAAAACAAATTGGTTTAACAGTTTGTTTTGTAGAATTACATAAATATATTTTTACATTTTAAAGATTTTAAATGTTCTCAAATATAGTAATTAAGAATTATTTTATTTTAATTATACCTTTTTTCTGATACATGCGTGATTTTTTTCAAAATCTCATATATGCGATGTAGCTACTTTGATTATTGTGCGGTGTTATCAAAGCAAATTTTTTTTTTCCTATAATTGCATTGTTGATCTTATATGTTACATCAATAATTTTTGCAATGATTATGTTATGTGTGTGTGTGTATACACACACACATTTATTACATTATAATAAACTTAAATTAACTGTAACATATTTTTTTCTTCTAAATCGCACATGTTATTTTTGTTTTCTAGATACATTTATCATCGTATGAGAAAGTTAATTTAAAGGACACATTAGTCAAAATTAAATCCTAATATATTAGTGTATATATATTTTTAGAATTATTTCTCAAATTATATAAGACTTTCTAATATAGTCCTCATATAGTTCCTGCAAAACTAAATAAACATAAAAATATGAATCACGTCAACAATAATATTTGCATACGTTTAGATACACTGATCTATTTAGTATATAGCCTTAAATCCTTTTCAATTATCAGATTTATGAATAAGCTTTATCATTATTACAATCTTAATTCATAATAATTAGACAGTCATTTGTTGGTCGCATCCAAAAAAAGATGGTCAATTTTTTATTTTCCCAAAAAAATTCTAAAAGCTATATATTGTATTTGATAAATCTTTACATCGATACGGTAAGTATATATTCAAATAAATAAATATGAATAAATTATTAAATTATTTGTATTGCTTCAATCTTAATTATAACATCATTTTTTCCTCTTTGAAATCTAATATGTTATTTTCGTTTTTTAAATATATGAATTTTCATATTTATATTACAAAATGCTTTTAAGGATACAATAATTAAAAATAAGTCCTAATAAGTTAGTTCATTAATTAGTTAGAGTTTTAAAATAATTAAAATTAGTTTTTTAATTATAAGGCTTACTGACATGCAAATTAACTTGTCAAGGAATCGAGACCTCATTCAAGACAATTAAGAACACCATAGTAATTAAGAATTATTTGATTGGATTGCACCCTTTTTTTTTTCTAATAGATATGTGATATCTTTTCAAAATCTCATATTTTCATATATGGCTACTTTGTTGATCGTCCGGTCTTATCAAAGCAAAACACTATCCTGTAATTTGATTATTGATTTGATATATTATATATAATTTTTGCAATGACTATGTATGTGTAAATAAACATACATTTATTATATTAAATTAACTGTAACATAATTTTTTTCTTCTAAATATCCTTGAGTTATATTTTTTTAGATACGTGGTATTTTGTCTTTGTAAGAGAAACTTAGTTTTTAAAACATAATATTCAAAATCAAATCCTAAAAAATTCGTATAATTAGAGTTTTAGAATTAGTTGTCACATTATATAAGGCTTTCTCGTATATCCCTTATGTAGCTCCTACAAAATTAAATAAACCTAAAAGTGGAGATCACATCCAAAATAATATTTACGTACTTTTAGATATATTGACATGTTTAGTACTCCCTCCGTTCCTTTTTAAGTGATCTATTTCATTTTGCACGTATATTAAGGAGTTAGATTATATATTGTGTCTTTTCTATTTTACCCTTTAGAGAGAGAGGGGAAGAGAGTGGGCCATGAGAGAAAAAATTAGTTGGTAGAGTGTTAAATGTGGTGAGAGAAATATAATAAAAAGGTGTAAAGTGGTGGGCCATGAGAGAGAAAATGAATTGGTAGAGAATTAAATGTGGTGAGAGAAATAGAATAAAAAAAATGATAAAAAGGGTAAATATGTAAAAATACTTATAGAATCTTTCCTAATTTGGAAGTGATCACTTTTTGTGGGACGGCCCAAAAAGGAAATATGATCACTTTTTAAGGGACGGAGGGAGTATGTAGCTTTAAGTCTTTTTTAAATATCAGATTTATGAATAAGCTCTATCATTATTACAATTTTAATGAATAATAATTGTACAGTAATTTGTTATTTGTGTGTCAATTTTTTATTTTTATCAAAAGGATTCTAAAAGCTATTATACTATATTAACAAATCATTATATCCATTTGGGTAAGCAAATTTAATAATTTAAAAAAATATTTTAAAAAATATTATATTATTTTTATTGTTTCAATCTGAATTGTAGCATCAATTTTTTTTCCTTTCTAAATCTACCATATTATTTTCGTTTTTAAGATATACAAAATTTTATATTCATATTAGAAAGTGTATTTAAGGATGCAATAGTCAAAATTATGTCATAGTAAGTTAGTTCATCAATCAGTTAGAGTTTTATAACGTTTAGAATTAGTTTTTCAATTATCTAAGACTTACTAATATGGAAACTAACTTGTCAAGACATAAGAACCCTATCCAAGATAGTATTCTCAATTGTAGCATCATTTTTTTTCTCGTCTAGATCTAGTTATTTTCGTTTCTTATTAAATAGATGAATTTTTATCTTCATGTTAGATAGTTATTTTAATGATATAATAGTCAAAATCAAGTCCCAGTAAGTTAATTAGTCAATCAGTTAGAATTTTAGAACGTTTAAAATTTGTTTTTCAATTATATAAGGTATAAAGATATGAAAATTAACTTATCAAAAATAAGAACCACATCCAAGATAATATTCTCAATTACAACGTCATTTTTCTTTCTCTTCTAAATCTAGTATGCTATTTTCGTTTTTAATATATAAGAATTTTTATATTCGTATTAGAGAGTGGTTTTAAGGATATAACAGTCAAAATTAAGTTCTAGTAAGTTAGTTTATCAATCAGTTAGAGTTTTAGAATATTTATAATTCGTTTTTGAATTATATAAAGCTTTGTAATATGGATATTAACTTATCAAAAATAAGAACCCCATCAAAGAAAATATTCTCAATTTTAGCATCGTTTCTTTTTCTCTTCTAAATCTAGTATGTTATTTTCGTTTTTAATATATAAGAATTTTTATATTCATATTAAAGAGTGATTTTAGGATACAATAGTCAAATTAAGTCCTAAAAAGTTAGTTCATGAATCGGAGTTTTGGAACGATTATAGTTAGTTTTTCAATTTTATAAGGCTTAGTAATATGAAAATTAACTTATCAAGAAATAAGAACCCATCCAAAATAATATTCTCATTTGTAGCATCATTTTTTTTCTCTTCTAAATCTAGTATGTTATTTTCGTTTATAAGGTATCTGAATTTTTATATTCATATTGGATAGTGATTTTAAGGATAAAATAGTCAAAATGAAGTCCTAATAAGTTTGTTCATGAATCGGTTAGAGTTTTTGAACGTATAGAGTTAGTTTTTCAATTATATAAGGCTTACTAATATGAAAATTAACGTATCAAGATATAAGAACCTCATCCAATATAATATTTTCAAATATAACATCATTCTCCTGTAGATATAGATTCCTTCACCTGTTTTAATTGACCAGTTGACAGCCAGTGCTGCTCAATTGCTGAGCTTAGGCCCCAACTTGATGGATATCGCTGATCGTTGCAGATTTTTGCACTCTATACATATTGCTCGAGGTAACAAGAGGTTTCTGTGTCTGGCCCAGGCGTGGACAGATTATGCTGGTCAACACGGGTTTTTGATGCACCAACAGTGGTATGAGCGTAGGCAGGATGATGCTTCTGCTTCCTTCTCTTGCTGGCTTTTTAGTCTCGTTGCCTTCATTTTCTTAAGCTGATTACATCGGTGTTTTACTGTTATGGCAGGGGTCATTGTAATTTCTTATGTGTTCTTTCTATTTTACTTTGCTACTGACCAAAACAAAAGAAAAAATTCAATTTCGGAGCACAAAATTTCAGAATATAAACACAAAACGGAAATACTTATATGTTAATTGATGATATCATTAAGTAGTTCATCTGTAACAAGTTTCGTAAGGGAGAAACAAGGCAGCTAATGTTACACAAGGACAAGAATAATACTCTTACATCTTTTGTGCTTTGCCTTCCTTTTCTGAGGTTCAGATACTGTTGCATTACACATGAAAGCAAGTCCAAGGGAGCTTTGCCTTTTCTACGCCTTTTGGCCAATATCAGGTTGGCATTCTTCAGAGTGCTGAGAGACATTATGAGAGCTCGCTACGAAGTAATCAGGCGGCATGTAGAACGGGCAACCAATGCGCTAGTTACAGAATTTACAATGAACCAGGCTACAAGCTCATCTCCGCAGGTAAGCTGATTTCAAGAAAATACAGGCTGCAAAACAAGAAAAATACGTTTGGAAATAAAAGTTAGCGAAAAAGAAACATTTAAAAAGAGGAATCCAAGAAAATAAAGTTTGTTATTAGCTGATACATTTAACCCAAAAAATGAGAATGCAATAATCAAGTCAGAAAGTAAATGCTAATACAGCTGAGCGAAGGGAAGAGACTAGCGTGCGAGAAAAAATTTCATATTTTTTTTTTCCTAACAAAGACAGTATTATATCATGAAGAATAGATTGAAGTATATTTAACAGCAAACATGCAAATTAAACCTGTTTTGAATATCTTAGTATTTTCATCTAAACACGGAAAAGGTTCTGAAACAGCTTGTATTATAATTTCTGCGATACTAGAGTTGAATTACCTAGCAGACATGAAAGCCATTCCAAGAAACACAGCCTTGACAGCTTGCTTTGGTCCAGCATAATCAAATGCCAATGGCAGCATCTCATGCAATGTTAGAAAAGCCATCACTCCACCAACTGGACAAGGGAACTGTCACAAGTCAAGGAACTTTTTTTCCCTCCATTCATCACAAAAAGAAAACCAGCAAAACAAAAAAAAAAAAGCAAAGGAAGAAATTCCCATGAGAGAACAATAATTGAACCTGATCCTAGCAGGCCCTCAAGAATTTCAGGACTCAGGCTACTGGGGAAGAGGTAAGCTGCAGTGCAACAAAAAGGATGTCTTGAAACTCATAAGCATAAACATATATTGCGCATCAACTGTGAGGGCCTTAATGTCAACCGGCAATAGATAAAATTTCATGGAATACATAATCTGACTAGCTTAGGGACTGAAATAACTTTGAGGGAGATACATTCCTCAGCTCTATAATAATTTCTCTCGCATTAAAAGAAGAATCAGTTCCCAATGGCCAGTTCACAAGGCTCCGCAATTGCGGAGTCCAGGTAAGGTTGATGTATGCAGCCTTACCACAACTTTTGAACCCGTGAGCTACAGGCCACAAAGGAGCAACCTTTGCCATTGCTTCGGGACCTGATTTCCCAGAAGAATTAGGCATCACTTTGCTTACCCAAAAGGTTAACCCTTTTCTTTTGCTGACGTAAGTGCCATTGCAGCCTGTAATTATAGGCACCCATTTTTTCCTTTTGTTTTTTAAAATCTTTCGAACATATCTGGATATAATTAGTCAACTCAATTTTTATATTTGGTTCATATGTTGGGTGCCTTTTGACTCAAATGCCTCACCAAACTTTATATAGAAAGGTCAGTACTACAGTATTTATTTGGGGAGTTAAATGTCATGATCAAATCAAGCACAACAACAAATACGACACACATTTATTAGATATAGTTACTCTCACGCAAAAACCAGGGTGAAGACAGTCTCTAATCAGCATTTTTTGAATGATCCATAGAGCTTTACTCGTCGTTAACACCCATCGTTGTGGGGTTTAGAATCTATGAGCAGAGACATTACTTGACGCGTCCAACCCTAGACTTTTAGTTTAGGTTTGGTGTATCCGACCGTAAGAAAGCCAAGTGAAACATCAGCATAACATTTCATGACACAGTGTAAAAAGCAGGGGACATACCTACAATAATTACACCCAGGGGTTCAGCAAGGCCAGAAAGTGTTGCCAGTTTGAATGCCTGCCATTTGCTGCGGTGCGAATATAAACAAATGATGAAATAATCTACATGTGATTTCAAATACTTCCAGAATAGCGTTTCAAAGCACCATACAAACTTGCTACGACTTTGAGACAGAACAACTATAAAAACGAAAGAAAGAAAAGGACGGCCAAGTTCATGAGGCTCACGCTACTGCAGAGTTTAGGAAGGTTTGGTGTACTCAGACATAACCTACTGAGGAGAGGCGGTGCCTGTGTTCCTAAGCCATGACTTCCATGCCAAATAGAGCCTTAGAGCTGGGGCAACGCACCCTTTAAAGCATTAACCAAACTCCTACAGGCAGTTGAGTTTGTGGTTCTATAACTTTTAGTTGGATGCTATACCCATGTTTCATAACCATGACTTCCATGCCACAACAGAGCCTTACAGCTGTGGGAATGCACCCTCTAATGCAAATAACCATTAATACAGGAGGCTGAGCATTTTTTGCCTAAAAAACTTTTAATTAGATGCTTCATGCTATGAAAATAACACTCCTGTAGAGATCTAAAATGTCAGGTACTAAAGGTAGAGGTACACAGCCTAGGCTAGACAAAAGCCAACCTTCTAGGTGTTATTTAAGCTCTTTCAATAAGCAGTGAAAGAGGCTTAAATATAGCCCAACTTGTTGAATTAGACTTGATCATTAAGTTGAGAACTCTGACACCCAAATAGAAAAATATCAGCACTAGATAAAGACTAGAGGCAGCATGTCATGTATATTGACATAGTTCTGTCACAACTAAAGAAAGGTTAAGCATGGGAAGAATGTTGCCCGTTTCTCTAGTAGATGGAATAATACATATTTAGTTTACACCATTGACAAATGCTTTCACCTTACTCTATAGGAAGGGGCTATCTCCACCCCATCCAATGAGGTTATACCCTCAGGTGTAAATGTAAATCCAAACACACATCTGACCACCTTTAACTTGCCATAATGCTTTAAAAATCATGGCCAGACTCAAGTGCCGAAATGCGTATGGTTGTTCATGACAATACAAGGCCAAATGATTTGGATGAATGAAAATCATGTTTAGGTTGGAAAAGCCTGCGTGTTTGAGAATTTGATGGCAACGGTAGCTTCACTGGGACAATTGGTGGTTAATCAATTGCTGGTAGTCGCGAGTAGCAAACGAATATTTCAGAAGTGGAAATCTGGAATTCAGATCAACGTTTTAGTTCGGCAGGGGCCTATGGTACATGGACTCTTCAGAATGAGTGAAGTACTTGTGTCGGACAACACTTGGACATGGGTATGGGATATGTAGAATATGTCACTATGATCACTATCTTATAGTGTTCCGTTTAATTCATTATTGCTTTGAGATAAGACAAGTTCCCAGCCAAAACCATGTGCTTCACATAAAACACCATTTTACCTAGCAAATAACCAAATAGTAATAATAGGTATGAACATTTTGCTATGTCCCCGACTCTCTTGTTCTGAAAATTAGACGAATCTGACACTTGGACAAGTATCCTAACCGGACACTCGTACAGAGCCATGTAACATAGACGGCAGCTACCGGAACGGATTAACGCCAACATATTGGCACGGCCAAGACTCTAAACCATGGGTGGGAATGAAAGGGTAGCATGAAAATATTCTTATCCTTTACCGAAAATTAGTTAATCTGGTTCAATATTGGCTTTGCCATACCTTCATCAGTGAGCATAGGAGATGGACAAATAGTCAAGCGTTAAGATATTAGGTGGGTGACGTGGTCCTGATATTGTTCCAGCGGGTTAGAAATCTCAATAAGTGACCGTGGTAGGTTAGCATATTAGGGGGCGAAAATAGCCTTCGCTAAACTTTAATATCAAATATGTCCGCATACACTTTCTTCAGACAACTCTTACCTCTGAGTTGCAAAATAGACAGGAAGTGCAACAGCAACACCCTGTAAAATGAGAACCGGTGTGACTGAGGACAACAGGTGAAAGAGACAAAAGGTGCAAGGTAGATGGCTATTTTAAAGGATCTGACATATACCTCAGGGATGTTGTGCAAAGCAATGGCTAACGCCAGGTTGAGACCAACACGAAGACCCTAGCAAGAATAAACATAAAAGAAGAAATTTTTCAAGCAAAAAGAAAAGAAACTATGGTCCCTTGAGGATAAAGCTTAAATAAATGTCAGTTAGTTCTATATCACAAGTTTTTTCTATAGGACTGACTATATACCACTTTAACCCCAAGGTTTGTCCGCACGTTTCACTTGACCCTGGTCTTAGGTTTTTGGGCAACTGAACCCAACCTACTAATTCTTTTCCAGTTGGACCTACCATCCAGTGATGATACTGAGTTGACTCAGTGGAAGAAATTTACTGTTTGGCTTTTGACTTTTAGAATCCAATAAAGCTTTTTCAGATACAGAAGTGTTAGAAATTACAATTAAATCCCATTCCGTTTGAATCCTTAATGCCAATGGATGGTAGGGTTCAATTGGAAAAATTAAGTAGGTTCGGGTTTGGTTGGCCAAGACTAAGACCAGGGTCTAAGTGAAATGTGCGGGCAAACCTTTGGCTTAAATTGCTATTTAATCCTGAAGTGTACTGCAAATTGTTTTTCAGTTCAACCACATAAGGTTTTAATGGTACAAATTACAATAGTTTATCAGTTCAACCAAGTAAGGTTTTATCATTACAAATTCAATACAAATATTTTTAATGTTTCAGCCAAGTACCTAATCACATCTAATTTTCTATTTGCCAAGAAGCTAATCTCTGATGTGGATGACAAAGTCTTGAGTACAAGATGTATTCATCTTATAAACCTGGTAATGGAAAGCAGCATGCCGTACAAAACTTGTAGAACTCATTACTAACAAGTTTAACTTTAAGCTCCAAACTGGAATACCCACAGATTTTTGTGCTTCATCAAAAAACTAATGGCATGTGAAATGACTGAGTTCTGAGTGGAATTCAATGCAAGCAAACTTGCAATGCATCAGAGTGATGAGAAAGGTAGACTAAGCTACAACAGAGTATGATGTTTGGCTTGCTGCTTTTGAATCCTATTTGGCTAGTGGAGTAGTTGAACGAAGACCCACACTATTTATTGGGTTCTGGTTGATTCCCCAAGACAAGAAAAGTAATAAGAAAGAAAAGTGGAATGGGAGGGGAGACTCATGCAAGCACACACATGTAGCCCATTTTGCTGCTATAAAGATCAAGCGTGAACATTCCATTGACCCTCCCCGGACCCCACAATGGCGGGGAACCCATGCACGGCCGCCCTTTTCAGCAAACATGAACTTAACATAATTCTTGAACAAATTGCCATTAAGTAAATTAACTCAAATTCTGAATGTGACATAGTAAGTGCAATTATCAGTACTGTGCTTGTGTTTGAATAGTTATTTAATTATAAGCTTGATCATAACAAAGCACCTCAGAACCTAATTCTTTTTTACAGAAATCATGATCTCATCCATAATAATTCAAGTTCTCTTAATCATGCCTCTCGTGGCGCCCTAAAATAGAATCAGTATGGCTAGAAGTTTCAACTTTGGAGGTACCTTGACAGATCCAAGAAACACTGCCATCCCCTCTGGAAAATTATGCAAGCTTATGCCTAAAGAAAAAACACAAAGAAGCATTCCCATTAGCCAGATCAATAACATTATATCCTCTTACAGAGTAGAGGCGGTAAACTTAAGGGTTGTGGAGTTGGAAAGTACTATTGGCATAAACAGCACGCATTCACCGACCTCATTAGAACAGATTAAGAGAAGTTTACTTCAATGCATTTGGCATGAGGGGAAAACGTAAAATATGTGAGGATCTACCCAAACCATTATAGATAAAAGAAGTAAGACGTTCAGAAAAGAGCTATTCAAAATATTGTTTCACAAGGAACAATTGTTAAGGCACAAACAGACTTTGATGTGGCCTTACATAGACCCTACTCTCTGAGATTTGTCAAATATTTGGCAAAAAAATGGATTACTTAAAGATGAAAGACAAAGAGCTTGAACTTACCGGTCAATCCCAAAATACAAAATAAAGAAGAAAGGTGAGGGAAACTACAGCTGTAGCATGCTCAGACAGCTCATGAAAGATCCTGAGGAAGAGGCTGACCAAGTTAAGACTTGGTGATTCATATGTACGGATTTTATTCAGCAGTTATCTGTTTGTAATTCTAGGTTTGTCAATGGAGGCATTAAACTAGTCAAGTTATGATACTGGTAAACCCGGAAGCTTAGTGGAGATCCCTTGAGTCAACCTTCCTTTGTCTCTTCTTCTCCATCATTGCGCACTATTACACATCACGTAAATAACAAACTCAAAAATAACAAAAGTCCCCCATGATCTATATTCACCTGATGGACTGACCCCACAATGTGACAACTCAAATTGGTTACATTGTTGGGCCCATTCTATACAAGCTTAAGATTTAGATCAGAAGGTAACTTAACATGGCATTAGAGTTCTCGCTGCGTAAGGTCTTGGAAGTTCCCGCTTGTATATTTGGTTCCCCTTCATCATAGTGCAATTTGTACTTTGTTTTTTTTATGTACTTGGTTGTGGTGCACCTTGATATGTCTCTCTACATTCAGTCAGGGGCTTATACATGAGGGGGTGGAGTGTTAAAGCATGATATATATTGTTGGGCCCATTCTTTACGAGCTTAAGTTTTTAGAGAAGACAATAACTTAACAATATATGTGCCAACTGTACGACCTCTCAGCTTTGTGCCACTCCCTCCAGGGTGAGGAAACTTGAACTTGCAACTTTTGACTATAGAGGAGTATAAAATTTGCATCCCCTCACCATTTGCCACCGTTTCTTGAGACGACCATTTCACCAATGAGTCCCATGCCAATAAAACAATAACTTATTGACCTGATGGACTAAAGCCACAATGTGACAACTCAAATTGGTCTCATGATTAATATGTGCCAGCAGTACGACCTCTCAGCGTTGTGGCAGTTCCTCCAGGGTAAGAAAACTTGAACATGCACTTTTGCTTTCCGTTTTAGAGGGATACACAATTTGCATCCCCTCTCCATTTCCCATCGTTTCTTGAGTTGATTCCACAAACGAGTCCCACGCCAATAAAGCCATAACAATAGCCTTAACTTCCTTGTGACCAATTTTACCCATTGAACTTGGTTTGATAAGTAGTTATTCTTTCGTTTCGAGAGCAAATTGTAGTGGACTTGACAATAATCAGGTTTCTCAGAAAGCAATCTTAGCTACTGTCCCGCAATAACCATATCAGATATTTGATTTGTGTGCCCGAAATTGAGTACCTAATAAGTGCGTCACAACTTAGTGTTTGGAAATCAAGGTTTAAAAAAAAAAATACCGATGTTAAGTAGTACTCAAGTATTACAAGGCCATATATACTCCGTTCCAAACTTTAGTCTCAAGAGAATATGAAGTCCACAATAATGGTGAACATTTTCTTTTTCCAAGATATATCCTGTACCAGTGTATCAAACGAAAAAAAAAATGAGAAGTATACTCTAATTCCCCCGCTCCATCCCAAAAGAAAAACCAAAAAAATAACATAAGGTCTTCTCTTTTGACACGTTAACTAATGTGTAGGTATATTCTGAATACATCCCACTGTTCTTATAAGAACAAGGATTTCATTTTCTATTTTTCTCCTTTTGATTAATTTGAGGCACACCCGGTCTAATCAGTCAACCCAACAGTTGAACCAGTGAACTATTCACTGGTCCTTGGGTGTGCGTTTCACCTAGAAAATAACGAAGTTCTCTCCAAATGTTAACTTATATAAATCTGCAAACTAGTTTTTAAGAAGGTAAAACAGAGCAGTCAGACCTATTGCCGTAACGATTCCACTATACAAAACTTGGCGCCGATGCTTTTTCATGGTGTCCTTTCCTCCTCCATCTCCATTTTTCTGTTCTCAAGCATAGAGCAAGTGTTCTAATTATTCTTTATCCCAACCATGAGGGTATCAAATACCAATGAGCATTTGTAATAATTAAAAGAGGAGAAAAAAAAATAGAACCAATTTGCTCCTTCCCACAAGTTGATCATACAGACCTTTTTACTTTTAGCATCTGAAATGGGAGCAAGAGTTGGTTCTGGAATAAAATTGGCAATGATAGCAAAGAAAATGACACCTGCAAAGAACTAGGTGACAGATGAACTGATGATTAACTGCCAAAATAATACGAACCTATTTACCAAAAATAGTATGATTTGTGGTAAACAAGATGTGTTTAGGTTAAATAACGTGAAAAGTTCTGCTCACCCAAAGATTTCCTTTCAAGAAGCCAATCGAATTGATAGCATTATGAGCCAAATCTAAGAAAGATATGCTTAGCATAAGACCTGCAGCAAAACCCTGCATAAAAGAAACCTACAGGTTAAATAAAACTCACCAGTCACCACTAATAAGCTCAAAATCTGTGCATTTATTGTTTACGTTTTGGTTCCTAATTTCTAGGAGATGGATCTGACGACATACTGGCATCCTCAAAAGAAGAAGACCCCTTAAACAATAGAGAGTTGAGTCCTTATGAAGTACCTGTAAAAGCCCCAGCATCTTCAAATTTGGAGCCTCAGAAAGGACTACAACAAGTGCACCTGATTACCAAGTAAACCCGTATGATCAGATTCTGGAATCAAAACTACTATTCTCTAATCATCGAAACCTCTAAGCTACAACAAAATCATTGGATGTATGTTCAAATTTGACCAAAGCAATTTTTTTATACGAATCAATCTCCCTGTACTTTCAACATTGGGGTGATAACATGCCAGCAACAGAAGGTGATCGTTCTCATCACCAATTTTTTATATGTTCATGCAAATGGTACAAGAACAGAAAGGACAAACTAAAAAAGGTTAGAAGAAACTTGGCTACCAAAATCCAGAAAACATGTATTAGGAATATACAACTTTCCTTTACAACTTGTTCATTATATGGTAAACCTTTGACTAATAATCTTTTTGGTGAAAAGCCACACGCTTATGGTGATTTGCAAAATGTCAACTAGGAATTTCATATTTTAAAAAACAAGACGCAAACTATGAGATTTCTAGAGTATTTACCCTTAGCATACTTTATAAAATATTGGGGGTGGGGGTGGGGAGATTGAAATTATGATATCCTTGATTTGCGCTTTCTATGTCATCTGATATGGGCAAGATCCAAGGACTTTAGTTTCAGATCCTAATCATTTTGTCGAGTCTATTCATGTCTTACATTTAGAAATGATTAGACAACTAAAAAGAGCATGATGTGGTCTATCGTCTGCACTACAGCCCTATGTTACACGGACCCTTCAAAATGCGTGAAGTACCTGTGTCAAATGGGTATGGGATATGTGACAGACACATCCCGTAATATATGTCACTTAGAACACTATATTGTAGTGTTTCTTTTAGTCGTTAGTGATTTCAGATGATCTGAGTTTTGAATTGAAACGATATGAATAACATAACACACCATGTAAACTAAGGAATAACTAACGAACAAGAAGATATAGGAATATTTTTCCGTGTCCCCGTGTCTTGGGTTTTGAAAAATAGACGAATAACACACCATGTAAACTAAGGAATAACTAATGAACAAGAAGATATATGAATATTTGGCCGTGTCCTGATGTCTTGGTTTTAAAAAAGAGACGAATCTGACACTTGGACATGTATCCGAGTCTGAACTCGTACCAAGTCCATGTAACATAGCCACAGCCACCGCGAGTCACTTCGCCATCTCAACCAAGTCCACGCTTTATCTTGGCTTATTGTCACAGTTACTCTTCCAGCGAGAAGATTGTGGTTCGTCAAGAAGCTTTAAAAAACGATATTTAGTTCTGCACATTTTTAAGGGATGAATTTGTTCTTTAACATGCTTAACTGAAAACAGTTAATCAAGAGGGCAACACGTAAATTTCTAACAGCCATTTTGAAAATCTATTCTGGTAAACCATATGGCTGTCCAAGTTCATAAAAGATGACACCTATATCATTTGTTATTAGTTGGCAGCTTTGGGGTTTAATCGATTTATTCTTCAACTCAAAAACTTTTTGCCAAAAAATGATGTCAACCATACGTTTTAAAAAAAAAACAACCTACTGTCACCAAGAAAGAGAAAATGTATTTTTAATCCCTTGCAAAAACACAAGATCACACCCCTTCTAATGAAAATTCAAAACTTTCTAAGCAAAACCTCCTACAATGTTCAACAATGATACTGAGGGTAATTAGAGTAATAGCAGAAAAAGGATATCATATCATAAAAGGACAAAAAAAAAATGCTTACAGGTGGCATAAATGCTTATTATGCTTAGGAATCATCTACAAATTCATGGCAGAGCAAGAAACCCATTTTTTCATTTTACAAGTATAGGAGGAACCCAGATACAAGCAAAGGTGGAACAAGAAATGTACTCCTATAGTGGTCCAGCCATCATCTAGCAAAGGTGATTTTGATAGGCATGCCCTTAGTTGCACAAAGCCTGGGTGGGAGCGGGAGCGGGTGCAAGGTTCTGAAGCGGGAGCGCGAGTAGTATAGTGGGTTTTTCGGTGGGAGCGGGAACAGGTGCGAGAGTCGGGAGCGAGGTTCCAGGGCGGGAGCGTCACCAGAATTGGAGAATCCTGCAACTAAGGGCATGCCCAATGCCCTTTCCTACCTCATTTTCACAAGAATGAGCCTTCAAACTTCCCTATCTCAGCTCCTTTGTTAAAAAGGATATGGTAGTTGTTAAGCAAGTTATACATTGTTGGCCCACTCTCTAACAACTTAAGCTTATAGAACATAAATTTAATATGGTATCAGAGATCTCATTTCGCAACGTCTTGGGTTCAATTTTTCTCTCTTGCATATTCGGTCTCCCCTTTATAATAGTGCAATTTGCATTCAGTTTATTTATGCACTTTTTGGTGGTGCATCTTGATTTGTTTCAAATTGGTTCGTCTCTTCACATGCAATCAGGTACTTGCATGTGAGGGGGAGTGTTAAGCAAGATATAGGTTGTTGAACCCTTTTCTCTAACAACTTAAGCTTTTTAATCTAAAAACTACGGATTTTAAGAGTAGCCAAGCTTATCTAGTGAAGACAACTGCTTCGCCAACAAACTCTATCGAATTCGATAACTAAGGGTCTGTTTGAAATCACTTACAGTTTTGGTTTTCAGTTTCCAAAAAAACAAAAACAAAAACCAAAACCAGTTTAGTTTTTATTTTTTACAAAAACAAATGGGTATTTGATTACCCAATTTTATTTTCAGTTTTTCTTTTGGGTGTTTGATTACCCAGTTTTTATTTTGATTTTTTTCTTTGGTGGTAGTGGTGGTGGCGGTGGCGGCGGGGGTTGGGGGTGGGGGTGGGGGGTGGGGGGGCGGGGTGTGGCGGCGGCGGTCTCAAAACAAAAACCAAAACTGGAAACTCAAAACTCCAAAATGGGAGTTTTAAAAAACAGTCCTATTTTAAAAACTTGTTTTCAAAACTGAAGAAAAAAAAATGAAAAAATTGATTTTTTTCTCCAGTTTACAAAACTAGAGAAGAAACGTTGTCAAACGCTACCTAAGATATTGGACACTCTAGCAGCATTAACAAGGTGGATGGCACAATGAAATTCTTTAGCTTCCTTATAAATACAGAGATAGAGCAAGTAGATTGTGATTTGCCATCATGTTTCCTTATCTAAGTACTAAATTAGCTTTTTCTCCACCACTAGCTTTGCCATGATGAACAAGGTTCTTTCCCTCTGTCTAGTTGCCAGTTTGTATGCATTAAAGTTGCATGGGCAAGGCAACCTGACTAGGCTGAAACTCGAGCAAGCCAAACCCCAGTCTGACCGAGCCTTATCCTTATTCACACCCAATCTGTCAGTCATGCACTCCTTAGCCACAAATAAGGAGTGGATCATGAAAGGGTGCAACATTCAGTCTCTTTAAGCATACATATCTATACATATATATGATGCACTTTGAAATTACTACTAAAAGACATCAAGTCTCAAAAGGAGTTAAGGAACTTAGCATCCAGTCTGTACTGTTAGTTTGGAAACATGCAATGTAAAAGTACGACTACAACGTCGTGCATATTACAGTCTCTCATAAAGATATAAGAAATTATTCTTGTCATATTATGAGTCTAACAACGAGATACTCCACCATCTGAAAACAGTAGGGAACCGAATATTCAAATCACAAGCCTCCAAATAAATATTGGAAATAGGAAAACATCCTGGTCAAGAGTCCACCAACGCCATTCAATACAAACATATCATAATTCGAGATTTAGAGGCACACAACAGTGCAAGTTTCATTCCCATCACTCTATATAAATGGTGAAGTAAACACAATTACATAATGTACAAATTTGGCTACAATTGCACATTTATGCCATAATGCCTAACCGTAATACAGTACAATATGATGCACGAAACTTAAAATGACAAGCTACTTGGAAGAAACAGGTTCACATTTATTAGTACTCAGTATCCACAAAAAACGTGGCCCAAAAGATGGGGAATTTTGGATATCCTTTTATGCACAATGACGACCCTCTCATTTGTCACCAAAAGGGTAGAAATTGTCACTAGAATGCATCTTTTGTCACAAAGAGGAATGGGAAATCATACCCGTGGAAGGGTGTGTGTGTGTGTGTGTGTGTGACTGTGTGTGTGGGGGGGGGGGAAGGTCACTACGATCAGCAAAAGAGTCACTCTGGAGCATAAGGTAACTATTAAATTAACCCAGACCCACACTGGTTCAACTAAAACCTCTATATACAGAGCTTAATAACCAACCATGCAGAAACTGGAAATTGCACCCGTGTCCTAATGCAAAGAGAAGGAAGCAGCACCTTGCAATTGTAAATAGTATACCAGAGAATAGACATAGATTGTATTGAGTAATCATGTAGTGAAACATTGTAAAGTTGATTTTGAGCTTAAAGGGAATAAAGGACATTTCACCAACAAAAAAAAAAAACCTCTACTCTCACTTCAAATTGGAAATAGAATTATCAACCTATACAAATAAGAAATTGGGGCTAAAATGCATGTTAAGGGACTGGTAGAACCGGGAAAAAAAAGAGCCTGAAACAACTTTCAAATAAACAAAAACAAATAAGAAAATGCAATAGTTGAAATCAAACCCATTGTACATACTGCCTCCCTTTCATAATATTTGGTGAATTCCTAGGATTGAGTTCAAACATCTAAACATTCAATAGAACTTATACAATCATCCCGTATCATATAAGTATTGCCTGATAAGTCATACTAGGGCAAAACCATTGATGCAAGTCATTGTTTACAAGTTCAAATTTTATTCTAAATATCCGCGATAAGTCAAAGGTAGGATTATTATGAAACAGAGGGAGTCATAAACTTTGAATGGCTGACCTAGAGAAGTACTGAAGCCACCCACAAGAGAGAGAGCAAGAGCAACCAAGACCTGAGAGTCCATTATGAGGCCACTGCTCCAATTTAGTCAACTGCAAGCACACTCATATGTCCCCATTTGATCAGATGGTTTATATACACCCAAAAGAAAAAAGTTTAGAACTTAATCACTAATCTAATGAAATAGTGAAACAAATCATCACCGGGTAAGTTTGCTAGATTTCAAATTTATGAAACGGGGTCTTTTGGGATTTGCAGGAGAATCGACTTACGGAGTAAACCCACTTGAAGAAAGAAAGTGAAACGGTTTAAAGATTGGATGGACTATTTAGGACTCAGTCTGAGAGCGATGTATGTTGTCTTGTAGGTACCCAACTACGCAAAGACAGGGACAGAGGCAGAGTATATGTGTAGTGAAAGAAAACGGTAGTTGGAAGGAGTGGTTCAAGCAACGTTTAAACAATGAACAAACTTTTCTTTGCATTTAGGTTGCAAATGGTATTGCTCTTAAAGCATTTCCTCTTTTCTTTTAACATTTCTTGGTTGTATATGTAAGAAACTTAATAACCACACCGCACTTTATTTAAGGGTATGTTTAAAATTACTTTCAGTTTGGATTTTCTATTTAAAAAAAAAAAACCAATTTAGTATTTATTTTTTACAAAAACAAATGATGTTTGATTACCCAGTTTTTATTTTGATTTTTTTCTTTGGTGGTGGTTGCGGTGGCAGGGCGTGGCGGTGGCCGGCGGGGCAGTCGCCGGCGATGTCTGGTGACAGGCAGTGGCCGACGGTGATCGGCGGTGGGCAGTGGGTATGGTTGTGGGAGGGTGGTTGTGGTCTCAAAATAAAAATCAAAACTCAAAACTTCTAAATGGGAGTTTTAAAAAACAGTCATGTTTAAAAAACTGAAGAAGACAAAAAAATGAAAACTGTGTGCCAAACGCGTTTTTTTTCTTCAGTTTACAAAATTGGAGAAAAAAATAGAAAACCAAATGGTTTTCAAATTGTTGCTACAAATCTTTGATGCCAAGGAAAGTGAGTTCGTACCTACGTGGAGGTGCCACAAAGGCTGCAGTCCGAGTCAGATTTTCCAAGTATGTTGATGTGAGACACAACAAGGGTGGAACAAGGGCAAAGACCAAGGGCTTCCCAGACAGAGCTTGAGGGTGCGAGGGCGATAGCGCATGATAAATACACGACAACAGTCACAGTCCGATGCTTAGGTCCAGAGTCAAGGTCATGTATGTTTCTCTCTCTAGGATTCTAGAGTGAGAAAGTGAAAATGTTCTGAAAATGTCCAACCGTCTCGAATGAATTCTCAAGACCTCTATTTATAGAGATTGAGATGATGACGTCATTAACCGACACGTGGCGCTCCCCGGGAGTGACACGTCACTGGGGGGTTCACGGGTGCCGGTGCTCCACGGACTGTCGGATCGCATATTCAACTGGCCTGCCCCGCACAGCGTCGCTCTGTTTGTCTGGAAAGACTGGCTCCCACAACGCCAGTATGGCCAGAGAACCCCCTTGATCTAGCCTCCAATCCAAGCCCTTGCAGAGTCCCACAGGCCTAGCAGCGGTGGGAAAGACCCGACGCCCAACTGCCAGGTGAACTAGGCGTGATGCTCTTCGAAGACCTGCTCCCGTCTCGGAGTGACCCGGGGGTCATAGTCCCTAGGGGTGCCAACGCAAGCCCCCAGTGCCGGAGCACGTAGGCCAGTCACGCAGGCACCCTGGCGGAGATAATGTCCCGGAGGAGTCGCCTATTCCGCAAGCCGAGGTAGCATCTCGGAGGAGCCGTCTACCTGGCTGGCCAAGGTAGCATCCCGGAGGAGCCGTCTACCTGGCAAAATGGGAGTCTTCGTGCCGGAGCACTTGGAGCTCCCTGGCAGAGATAGTGTCCCGGAGGAGTCGCATATCCCCGCGGGTGAGTCCTTGTGCCGGAGCACTCGGAGCATGTCAAGGTAGCATCCCGGAGGAGACGTCTACCCGACTGGCATAGGTAGCATCCCGGAGGAGCCGTCTACCCGACTGGCATAAGTAGCATCCCGGAGGAGCCGTCTACCTGGCGAAAGGGGAGTTGAAGAGCTCCATAGCGGAGATAGTGTCCCGGAGGAGTCGCCTATCCCCGCGGGGGAGTTCTTGTGCCGGAGCACTTGGTGCATGTCAAGGTAGCATCCCGGAGGAGCCGTCTACCCGACTGGCCAAGGTAGCATCCTGGAGGAGCCGTCTACCTGGCGGAAGGGGAGTTGAAGAGCTCCCTGGCGGAGATAGTGTCCCGGAGGAGTCGCCTATCCCCGCGGGTGAGTCCTTGTGCCAGAGCACTCGGAGCGCGTCAAGGTAGTATCCCGGAGGAGCCGTCTACCCGACTGGCCAAGGTAGCATCCCGGAGGAGCCGTCTACCTGGCGGAATGGGAGTTGAAGAGCTCCCTGGCGGTGATAGTGTCCCGGAGGAGTCGCCTATCCCCGCGGGTGATGTACACTCCGGAGAGTGGGTCGAAGCATGTTCCACGACCAAGGCAAGGTGCGCATGGTGTGGTGAATGAGTGTGGTGCCCGGGGGCATGGTAGTGACAGAGAGCCTGGGGGCACGGCTATATCAGCGGATCGACGCACGAACGCGGCGGAGTATTGAAGTGCGGCACCCGGACGTCGGCGACGGGGGTCGCGGAATTGTGTCCGGGCGACGGGGTCGCAGAGTTGTGTCCGGGCGACGGGGGTCGCGGATGATGTAAAGCCTCTTGAAGAGTAGTGAAGGTGCTAAGGATGAAGGCCAAAGGCCAACCCTTGGGGGAAGGTCGAGGCCAACCTCAAGGGGAGGCCGAGGCCGACCCCAATGGGAGGTCGAGGCCGACCCCAACGGGAAGGCCAAGGCCGAGGCCGACCCCAACGGGAAGGCCAAGGCCGAGGCCGACCCCAAGGGGAGGCCAAGGCCGAGGCCGACCCCAAGGGGAGGCCAAGGCCAACCTTATTGGGCAAGTGCCATGGCGCGCCGACGGGCGAAGTGCGACAGTCAAAGCGTGATGCGGCGTCTCACAAGGATAAGTTTCTTAGTGACGAAGTCACGTCACGGAAGTGAGAAGTGCACGTGACTTGAGCGTGCATGCTTTGCCTGGTTGTGAGCGTTGAAAATGACTGTTGCTTGTGCGGATGTGTCATGCAAAATGGGACCACAGTGGGCCTTTGGGTGTGACCAGAATAGGTTGGGAACAATCTTTAGTTGGTATTCTTAATGGAATTCAATCGACCTTTTTGCTTAATACAGAAAATGAGATGTTAGTGCCGAGTAGTGAAGTGTGTTTATCGGATTTCCTTTTCTAAAGCAAGTCCTAATGTCAAAGCATATGTGACTGTTACCAGAATAACACGCAGTGACGTGCTATAACTCAGGTAAATATGCTGCCATAGCAATTGTTGTTGTTGCCATCAGTCAGTTGCAAACTAAATTCGTGGCAGACTTCTGGCAGCCCTCATCCATAATTTAGGTAAGTTTTTGCCCGGCGAGTTGTGGTGGTTGCACACGCCATCAACCGAATTTGTGGACTTTGAGCCACCTTACCTAACCAAATGGATTTACCAAATCTAGGTAGTGTTTGATAGAATTATTTGTTTTTCTCTAGTTTTGTAAATTTGAGAAGAAAAAATCGCTTGACAGACAGTTTTAGTTTTTTTTCCTTCAGTTTTGGAAACCAGTTTTTAAAATGGGACTATTTTTTAAAACTCTATTTTGGAGTTTTGAGTTTTTGTTTTTGTTTTGAGACCTAACCATCAAACTTTATTAGAAGTAATTTGATATCCACATTTTAAAAAACTCATTCTATTTCATCACTTTCACCATAACCACTACTTACCCTTTAAGCCCTCACCATCACTACCACCAGCAGCCAACCGCCGTCAAGACCCAGCCGCTGCCCTAACCACCTCACTGTCATGCCACCACAGAGCTGCCCCACCGTCACCACCCTAGCACTATCACACCAACAGATCTCTTACATTGCCATCACAATCTCGTCGTTGCCACCAACATATCTACCTCACCGCTGCCACCCCACAGCCATCGCCAACACAAAAATCTGCTCCACCATTGCGTCGCATCAACCAAGCAGACAACATCGCAACTACCATCTTAACCAGCAAGCACCACCACCACCATCTTAATTGCCGAGCACATCACTATAACTGCTGACGATAGATCAACGTTAGACAACACCCCAATCAGACAACATCACAAACATTATCGATCAACGTCGACGCCGTCGATTTCACCACTCCCAACCACCCGTCTTCGATCTCGCCACTGCCGTCGACCCCATCTTTTGTCACTGCCGTTGATGTCATCAGATCTGATTTTTGGGTAGCAGTAACTCCGTTGTAGTTTTGGTGATTTGTCGTGATAGATTGTGGTTACTGGCTATGGGCGGTGGTGATACTGTGACGTGATGGTGTTAGTTGGTGGTAATGGAAACTGAGGTTTTGGGGAAGAAGGAACATAAAGGAAAATAAAATCCTTTTAAAAGAAACAAAAACTGAAAAAAAAATCAAAACTGATCTATCAAACATCTACTTGTTTTTTTTTTTCACAACAAAAACTACAACTAGTTTTGGTTTTTATTTTTTAGAAAATCAAAACTAAAAACTACAATATTGTCAAACACACCCCTAATCTATTTACAAATGGCTAGCTTTTTTATATACATCACGCATGACTATTAATCCAAGTTTAAAATTCATATTGTTTTGTCAATTATATGTCTGCTTTGGAAAGGTAAACTCAACCCATCCTACTTTTTATATTTTTCTTGAGTTGAGTTGATTAAAACATGTCGGAACGAACCCAAGTTGTAGGGTGTGTTTGATAACGCAATTAAACACTTAAAACTTAAAACTTAAAATTTTCAATTAAGTGTGTTTGATAATGCTTAATGATGTATCACTTAAAAAATTAATTCTTATAAAAAATAGACTAAAATTTTAAGTTATGGTGGACTTACTGGGTTCGTTTGACAAATTTTTTTTTTTGGTTTTCAGTTTTTAAAGAGCAGTTTTTTAAAGAGCAGCTTAATTTTTTTTTTTATAAAAACAAGTGGGTGTTTGATAACCCTTTTTTTTTTGAGGTTTTTTTTTTTGGTGTTTGGTAACCCTTTTTATTTTGACTTTTTTTTTTTGGTGGTTTGCGGTGGCGGTGGTGGGGTGTAGCGGTGGTGGTGGTGGTGGCCGGAGGTGGCTGCCAGCAGTCGCCGGCGGCCGAAGGTGGCTGTCGGCAGTCGCCGGCTGCCGGAGGTGGCTGCCGGCAGTCGCCGGTGGCCGGAGGTGGCAACCGGCAGTCTTCGGCGGTGGTCGCCGGCGGCCAGTGGTCGCCGGCGGACGGAGGTGGCAGCCGGCAGTCGCCGGCGGCCGAAGGTGGCTGCCGGCAGTCGCCGGCGGCCGGAGGTGGCAGCCGGCAGTCTCCGGCGGTGGTCGCCGGCGGCCAGTGGTCGCCGGCGGACGGAGGTGGCAGCCGGCAGTCTCCGGCGGTGGTCACCGGCGGCCGGAGGTGGTCGCCAGCGGCCGGAGGTGGTTGTCTGCAGTCTCCGGCGGTGGTCGCCGGCGGCCGGCGGTGGTCGCCTGAGGTGGCTGCCGGCGGTGGGAGGGTGGTGGTGGTGGTCTAAGAAAAAAAAACCAAAAGTGAAAAAAAAAAACCAGTTTCTGGAGTTTTTTTTTTTACTCTTCAGTTTAAAAACTGGTTTTTAAACTGAAAAAAAAATGGTTACCAAACGCTCCTTTTTTTTTCAGTTTTTAAAAACTGAAAAAAAAAAGAGGAAATTTTTTTTGTCAAACCTAGCCTTAATGCTTATTACTTAATTTTAAGTGAGATAGTTAAAAGTCGTTGAACATAATGTTACATAAAAAGAATAATTACTACCATGATGCCACCTCAAATAATTTGCTCGCAACACCACCTCTATCACACTAAAAACCACCACCACAACCAATATTCTCTTTTGCTATCATCGACCACCACAATTATCACAACTTAGGCATTACTACCACCACAAGGACACGGCCACCTCCATCACCACAAGGACGAGACCACCGCCTTCACCACGTCCATATCCTCCAAAACTATTTAAATATCCACCACACTAAGGATACGACCGTCATATCACTGCATACCATTACCACCACAATTACAAACAACACGTGTTCATGCACTACTACCGCCGCCATCAACACCTTTATGCCGCCACCGCCTCCTCCACCACAAACATTATTACTCCATCGCCATTGCTGATGCCATCACCAACAACACGATTTTGACAAAATAAAAATCATGAAAACATAAATAAATGCATAGTTTTGGTAAAACGAATAATTTTGTAAATGGAACAATTTTCAGATATTTTCTTTCGGTTTACCAGACAGGCTAACTTATTTTTTCGTAAAAATTCAGTCATTTAAAATTTTCAGTCTTAGGAATTCAGTGGTTAATATTTTAGCACTTAAATTTCAATTTTATTGAACAAGTCCCGGTAGTCTTACTTCACCTTGGCCCAGTTCAGCCTAACTCATATGATACAACCAATTTTAGCCATTGACCCATAATAGGCTAGTCCTGCCAAAGCAACAATCATAAGGAAAACAGTTTAAGAGTTAAGTGTAGGTCTTTAAGACGTTTGGATACTCATTGTAATTATTAGATACTTTTATCATAAATATATAACTCATGTTAATGTCAAAAAATTGTCTGCCAAATACCACAACAGAAGTGGAACGAAAAGCATAATTGTTACAGTTAAATGTAAGTTTTTAGGGCTCTGTTTGATAACACCTTTTTTTTTTGTTTTTAGTTTTCAAAAAAAAATAAATAAATTAAAGAGTAGTTTAATTTTTTTTTTTACAAAAACAAATGGGTGTTTGATAATCCAGTTTTTATTTTGAGTTTTTATTTTGGGTGTTTGATAACCCAGATTTTATTTTGTGATGGTTTGCGGTGGCAGTGGTGGGGCGTGGCGGTGGCCGGCGGTGGCTTGTGGCTGTCGGCGGTGGTCGCCTGAGGTGGCTGTCGGCGACCGGCGATGGGAGGGTGGTGGTGGTCCAAAAAAAAAAAAAACCAAGTTTTTTTTTTCTCTTCAGTTCAAAAACTGAAGAAGAAAAAAAATAAAATGGTTACCAAACGCAGTTTTTTTTTTCCAGAAAAAAAAGGTGTGTCAAACCTACTCATGCTAATTATTAGAGGCTTTTAGCATTAATGTATAATTCACATTGATGTCAAAAAATTGCTTAGGAAACACCACAAAAATAAGTGGAACGAAAATCATAATCATATGGAGTATAATGAAATGATATCTTAGGTTTTTCTTTTCCTCCTTTTTCATCTACAAAAAAATGGTGGCATCAATTAAGGATTATACTGGGTTGCATAACCTACCAACCCAACCCAATCAAGCCTATTCAATCATTCCTTAGGTGATGTCGGCCTGGGTTTTTATAACATATAGGTATGATTGAGTTGGGTTTCAACAATCCAACCTAAGCAACCAAGTTGAACCCTTGGTTAAGGAAAGTTAAGCCATATGCTTTGTTGGGAAAACAACTTATGAGTACCCATATTCTTAGAGTAAAATACTTGTAGTCCGAGGTGATAATAAAAGGCACAATTGGCTATGTAGGGGACTTGTTTTGTATTGTAATCGATCGCAGCGCAGCATGCGTCATTGCATACTCGGTAAATATTAGGAGCACGTGAATTTCATAACATGTGAATGTCATAGATGAATGTAACTAAAGTCATACAAGAGGTTTGTCCCACAAATATAATAGTACGAATTTGGCTCCCATTACTTGTATGTCCATGTCATTGCTTAGCTTGATATACATTCTCAGACTTATTATCAGATAACTCAAGTTTTTAACAACACGTTACTTGCACGCTAAAATGCAATAACAAACACAATTATTCATTTTTGTGCTACATGTGAGAATTGGTATTAAGCATGATTTTACGTTGTTGTGAGCTTTTAGGATAATGAATGTACCAGAACATATTGTCTACTATCATACATAATTTTTATTAATAGGATAACCACTACAGTAAATACTATCGGCCTCTGTTGAGCTTAGAGCTTGAGTCTCTATTGGGCTTATGTTTGTTTGTTGACAACCTTTTTTTATCCTTAACAACTTTGTCTGCCCCTAAATAAGTTCTTGGTATCTGTTGTTCATCCTGTAACTTTTAGGTTCATGACAGTTTTTAATGCGGAGCTTAGAAAACACAGGTCAAGTGGTGAATTTCAGTGTGGCAGAGCTTCGCCTTCTTCCTTTGGTTGTGAGTTTTGTGTAGTTTCTTGTGGTGCTCCTCCTGTATGTTATCTTCCTGTAGTCGGGTTTAAGCCTTGGTTTGCTTTGTCTTTAATTTATTGCCTGGTTTTGTTCATAACTGGTCATTTTTTTTGTTGGGTTTGTTTGTGACGTTTTGGTTTGTTGTTGCTCTATGGCGTCTGTTAGCTTGGCTTCTTCGAATTTGGTTGCCTCTGACCAACTAGCAAGGTATGACGAGCTGGTACTTATTCATTTGTGGATGTGATTGGCCAAGGCCAGCTGTAGGGAAGTACCCTGATTGGTAGGATTGTTGATTATAATTTGTTTCTTAGAGTCTTTTGCAAAGGGTGGTTGATGATTTTTGGAATCTAAAAAGGTTTGTATTGTGATCTTTTTTCTCTTTCCATTTCATAAAGCGGGTGGATTTGGAACGTATACTTCAAGACAGTCCCTGGAATGTGTCGGGTGAACAGTTGGTGTTACAGTTGTTGGGTTCCCTTTACGGATATATTGCTCATGTTAGATTTTTAATGGTTGATTTGTGAGTTTAGCTTCATCATATTCCTGTTGAGTTGTTTTCCTATGATATGGCAGTAGCTTTGGGAAGTGCTACTGGAGATTTGTAGGAGTTTGATTGGTCGCCTACACGATAACATGACCGGGATTGTTTCCGTGCTTGTACGTGTAGTGTTGAATGATCCTCTTATGCCGGGTGTCTTTATCCAACCATATGCACGGTTGCAATTGCGGACTCAAGCTCTAGTAAAAGGTTGTTCATGTGTGCTTTCAGTGTGAGGTAATAGGTCATGTTGATGTGGACTGCAAAGTTCCACTGGGGCATGTTCACCATAATTTTGAATTTATTTGCGTTGTACCATCATTGAGCAAATTTCGATGATCACGCAACCTGCAGAGGGTATCTTTATAGCAGAGCGTCGTGCTTTTTCCAATACTATTAGGAAAAGAACTACTCGTTTGATTATCCTGTATGTGTCTGATGGAGCTAAGTTGGTGTATGGTACAAATTCCTCCCACAGTGCGGAACCAAAGGGGATTTAGTTACTGAAGTTGATGGTGTATTTGTGAATTTGGCTATTTCACCTTCGTCTGCTTCACCGCCTTCTTTAGTCGAGATTTTTACCAAGCAGTAGATAACTTCACCAGATAGGATTATCGGTAGTGAGGATCCCGAGATGGTGATTGATTTCGGTCAACCTAATCTGGATAATGTTTCGGTGGAGCGCTTGGATTCGGTGCATGTAACGGGTTCTCGGGCATGTGACACGTGGTGCCAATTTACTGAGTCATGGACAACCTTGGTACTATAGGCTGGTTACTCTTGTAAATCTTAAATTTCTGGTGCAACCTAGCTGATTGATTTAACCAACCTATTTATCTCCCTCAAATAGAGTGCCCCAAACCCTAGTCATAATAAGTCCAGCATGTAAAGCACATGTGATGGGTATAGTACTGAGAGAGCCTATTGTAGAGACGGCTCTCGGGCGTGGTCGGCGTCACGGTGCTCGGTCGGGAAGACAGGCATAGTGCCGATGGCACATAAAGTAGAGACGGTGCTCAGGCATGGTCAGGCATCGTAGCACTCGGGCACAACAATGGAGATCATGGAGCAACGAGTGACCAAAGAGGCAGGCAGAGACCATGTAGTATACACCAAAGGCAAGGACGCATAATGCATGCAAACTTGCTGGTACAATAAGCATGGAAAATCTTGGAAGAAAAATGAAGATGGAAAATACATGTCTTTTAGAACTTTAGGGTTGATTATCTAAAAATTGGATAAGGTTACTGGTAGATAAGAAATGGATGGCAATGATTTAATCCTAAGCGACCCATATATAAAAGGAACAATTGTAGATATCTTCTAGGGTTTCAAACTCTTTCACCTCTACACTTTTTCTTCTTCATTCAAGACATATATAAAAAGGGTGGCCTTGAGAGATGGCCAAGGAAGAACCAAGATCTAGGGAGAGATGGGTAAGGAGAAAGTGAAAAGACACAGGGAAGCCGATCGTTCATATAGTAGAGGAGCAACGGGGGTTGGCACTGGCCCACCACATCATGGGCATCAAAGGTAGAGGTGGTGTGATGGGGGAAGGGGGAGGAAGAGACTCAGACTGAGGGGGGAAGGGGGAAGGGGTCAGGCCGATGGTGATGTTAGAGAGGCGAGGGGTGGGGGTCTGATTGGTAAGGGTTTGATGGGTGTTGGTGTGGATGCAAGAGTGGCCGAAAAGAGAGGTGAAGTGGTTTGGGCCGAGGAGGAAGGGGTGAAGGTGGGGTTGATTGAGGAAGGGAGAAGAAGAGGCATGAAGGAATACAGCCTACTGTGGATAAGGAAGTGCAAGTCATGACCATGTTTGGTCGGGCCACTGTGAGCAAGGTGGGAAAGTGAGGGAAATAGAGGCTGATGTTAGGCATCAGGGGAAGGCTTTAGGCAATGATGGGGATCAAGAAGTTGATGGAACGATGGTGGGTGGAGGTAAAGGTGACAAAGGCAAAGAGGAGACAGGGCCGAGGGTACTGACGATAGGGGAATGATGAAGTGGGTGACTATGATTAGGGGCGAGACATGTGGGCGCAGAGCGCGGGTGCACTGGCCATTGAGAGATCACCCACTTTTACCTCGGAGAGATGATCTCATACCACAGAGGAGGCCTTTCAGAGTTGGTGCTCAGACACATAATTCGATTTTGACATTTCAGGAGTTAGTGCTGATGAGTTTTCATTAAGTTGAACAATAAGAGTACCACCTTTATACGGTCGGATGCAATAGTGCCAAGGGTGCCTGATAGAGCCTTTAAGATGTGGTGCCTGGGTGGCGAATCACGAGTTTTTTGTTCTTTGGAACACCTTGCCTCCAGGTGAGAAGCCGATTTTACCATCAGCTTATCACAAAACCCATGTAGTTTTGTTACACCTGTGATAGGCCCGAGGTTGGTCCTGAGCTTTTTGGTGGACAGACTTAACATGCCTTGGTCTCTTGTGGCTTTCAAGGCTTACAACACCATGGCTTTCTATTAGGACCTTTAGCAGTAGTGGAGCCACTAAATTCAAGCGTCTAGATTCTGTCAATTTCGATTGTTAGGGTCATCTCCTCCCCAAGTAATTGGATCAAGGTTGGTTCACAATGTTGGCGAGGAAGAATGTTAGAAGGTCATAAAGGGCCTGACTACAGAGAGCTGTTGGAATCTTGACAATAAGGCCGAACTCGACAAGCATGAGCAGTCGTCAAGCAAGGCATCCAAACAGGGCTGGTTGGGTAAGCATATAGAGGAGAGGGATCAACCTTGGTTACGAGGATGATCTGGTGTGCCAAGAAACAATGTTTGAGCTTTTCGGAGGTGTAAATTGGAGATAGACAAGGTTTCTCCCGCTTAGAGTAAATTGGCTTTGGTTGGTTTGATCAACTGGCTGAGATTATAGACAGAACGCTCCACCTCATCCACTTCTTGGGCTAGCAAGGCACTTACGGACCTGGGCATGGAGGTCAGGTAGAAGAGTACGGGTATGCCCTTCTTATAAGCCACCATAGTTCAAAGGCTTGTTGCTGGGTTCACCCCAGTTCCAAGGGGAACTCTTCCATACTGTTAGACCCCTCATATTTAAATGCTTAAAAAAAAAAAAATTTAGAGAGTTTGGGACGTAATGGGTATTTTGAAATTCTATTTGTTTTAGGAATATAAATATATATATATTATTTTGGTGTCTGATAGTTACGTACATTCATAGGAGCACACCAAAGTTCAGAAAAGTCTCCAGGAAATCATTAGGAAGAGCCTTTTGAGAGTTTGATCATTGTTCGAGGTAAGAATTTATTTTTGGGTATCAAATTGAGGTTTGTAGTTGGAATCCTTACGAATTTTTGTTATTGTTGGAACCCTAATTTTAACTTTTGGGTATATTAATTTTTAGGGATTTTGATATAATTGATTCAGGAGATCAAAGTTTTGTGATTGAATTGCACAATTGGAGGTAAGGGTTTACTTTTTGAAATCTGAATTAGCGTTGGACCGATCATCTGTTTAAAGGTTTAATTATTCAATCTAATTGTCTTTGGATTCGAGAAAGATTAAATTTTCTGTTCGATCAATTCAATTTTTTTGGAACGACTGTTTGTAAGCAATTGTGCTTAAAGGTTACTGTTCTGCTGCCTCAATTTTCGTTACTAAGCACCGTCTAGTTTACTAAAATTCTCGTTTGTCGTGCCGTGAAACCGTTCAGCCGTCACCATGGCCGTTCTCTCTTTGTTTTCCTTCCTGTTTGAGTTTTCGTGTGAACTGTGTATTGACCTCGTCGTGCGTGCCCATTGAGTGGCGTATGCTGCATCATCACGGCTTTTGTGGGTGTGAGGTTCTGTTGTTCCAATTCATTTAGCCTCATGATTTCTCCACTCATACCTGGCTTCTTGCATGTAATGGACATGCATGACTTTTTGTGTATCATGCATGTTTTATCATCTCTACTTGTTTTCTTCTGCTGCCACACGTGTTGGCTCCCATCCAATGCAATTAAATAATTCATTCTTCAGTTGATAAAGCTACAGACTTGGGTACTTAATTTGTTATCTCATTTATGTGCCCAAGCAATATTGTTTCTTTGTTTAGTTATAGTTTGCTATCACAAACTCTCTGATTGGTTGCCACCACTTTCATCAAATACATTTGTGATTATTCTTTACAGTACAAGTGTACTTCCGACTAGTTTATAAAATTATTGAAATACTCCAGTTGAATCGCTTCGCAAATTTTCGTAAAGTTCTGTCACATGACTTTGGGGTTGCGTGACTTATAAGTACACTTTTGTGAGCCGTAGGCCACAAGGTGTAGTTGATCCACTAGTTTACATGATCTAGGCAGCTTGTTGGTGTCTCGCCTAATTTATTGAACAAAGTGTAGAAAAAATTATGTGAGCCATGTCACAGTGTATGTCGTTTCCGTTTCCGACTTACCCACGTGGATTGGAACGTGGGCTAGCTCAGTGGGATGAGCTAGAGATCGCGATCTTATTATCTGAACCTGGTTCCACGTGCCAGTGATGGCATGTGTGACCTTATTCTGAATGGCTCTCTAGTATCAGTTTCTGTATAAGAATACATTTTGAAATTTTGTCTTTCTACGAAACATATTTTGTATTTTGACAATTCTGGTTCGTATACGTTCTGTTAAAATTCTGTACGTTCGATCTTGTTTTCTCAGATATCTTTGTATCCCATTTTGATTGGTCCGTTGAGCGACCTTACTGGGCATTTGGCTCACCCCCCTTATTATTTTACTTTCAGGTGATCAGTAGAGGAGATTGGATTACGGGCCTAGCAAATTTGACTGAGAGCTAGCGGTTTAATCTCAGAGCTACTTTGATTATTATTTTTTTTAGAAATTATAATAAGAGGAAATATTTGGATTTCGATGTTTCATTTGGAACTCCTGGTAGGAGTAAATTCGGGATTAAATTACTGTTTAGGCCTATTTGACATTTAATTGTGTAAATTGGAGATTTTCTGATTAGATGCTCTGAATAACCTATTTGGGAGACTTTTGGAAATTTGAGGTTTTCTGACTTTATTTATTTGATATTAACGCTCCGAAAATTCGGGGCGTTACACATACCAAATACTAAAAATGAATGATGAGTTCTGCCAGGGTGGGGATGCATTGATGAAGATAGAAGACTTTGCCAAGGAAGCTCTTTGACTGCTTAGTGCTTTTGGGAGGAGGCATCTCATGTATGGACTTGGCTTTGGAGGGATCAACAATGATGCTCTACCAGCTGACGAGAAAATTGAGGAACTTGCCAGATGACACCCCAAAGGCAAACTTCAAGCAGTTTATTTGCATGTTGAACTGTCTGCAACGAATAAAGACATGCCTGAAGTCCCCGAGGTGATCACCCTTTTTCTATGATTTGTCAATGAGGTCGTCAACATAATCGTAAAATGCAATTAGATCATGTCAAGGAAGATGGTAGTCATGACCCCTTAATAGCTAGCACCACCATTCTTGAGGCTGAAAGGCATGACTTTCGAACATAAGTTACACACATGAGTTATAAAGGTTATCTTAGCGGAGTCAGCTGGTGCATTGGCATATGATTGTAGCCTGCAAAGCCGTCCATGAAAGATAAGGAAGCTCTTAGTACTATGTCCTTGGGGTGGAGGGCGCAGTCGAATATACCTCACGACTTATAGAAGATCGAGCGACCATTACCCTCAAGTTGGTAGGCTGGTACAGTCGTGCGAGTATGTGTGGTCTCAAAAAGATGAGCAAACACATTAAAAGGATATATGCTCATAAATATATAAAACACATTAAAGGAGAAAAATCAACAAAGTAAAGGACAAGCTTATTCCAGTATAGTTCCCTTAATATAGTCCTCAGTCGAGTCGCAATTGTGACGACATGCATCCAAAAATTTGGTTTTTCGAGTCGCAATCTTATATTTAGGGTTAATTATAATTTAATTAACATGAAAAACATTAACAGGAAAACAAGAAACCCTTAACTTATCTCTCTTTATCCAATTAAGCTATTTCATATATGAAAATTGAGATTTATATTTGGGGATTAAGTTATAAGAGGCCAAGGTCTTAGACACCTCATCATACCCTTAAACGGTATTTACTTGTCTTTATGCGATTTTCAATAATTTTTATGCAAACACAAATAATAAGAACAAACTGCAAATTAGACCTAATTTATTATGAACTCAACAACGAGAGTTGAATGGACTACGTATTCGATCAGACATATCAGGGTCAAAACCTCATATTTTTTACACTAAAGTGGCGCCCTAAATATTAATCTGTGGTTTGAAGATCTAAATTTAACTAATTCTTCTAGAGTCTCACTTTTTGATGCAAAGCGAAAAATTTTCAATTTTTTTGATCTCTAGTGTTTCACATGACCTTCGAAAAATAGGGAGGTCCCGTGGAGTTTCGTGCTCCTAAATTGGAAGCTCTGCACTTGTCTTATTTTGTTCCGAAATGCAATGCCTTCAAATATAAACCTAAAAAAAAAAAGGAAGAAGTGTCACACTATTCCTTCAAATGTGTTTCTCAAAAGTACCTTTAGTTAGTAACAAGTACGACTTGAAAATTTAGAGGCCATACAAATTACACATCGCTCTGGCATGAAAATAATTTATTTCCTTATATCCTTGAAATCTTAGCAACAAAAGTAATTTGTATCCCCCCAAAGCATAGGTAAAAAAAAGTAACTTAAAATAAAGTCTCTCTCTAGAATTTTTCCTCAGACATCTCTCTAAAAGTCTTCCACAGTAAATCCATCGTGGCCGCCCCACTGTGCATTAGCGCGAGTGGGGCGGCGGCGGGAATTCGGCCAAAGTCTAGATATTATTTTTCGTCTCTTGTTTTCGTGTGGTTACACTGTGGATAGGCGACTATAGTGGCCGGCGGAAGATCGAGGGTGGGCAACGGTGAACGACGACGATGCGATGGCCGGCGCCATCTCCCCAACCACGATCGGGGATGGCGATGCCGTTACCTGCTGCGATCACTTCAGATCTGCTCCGATTTCTTCAGATCTATGTGTTTTTTGGGTATTTCTTGATCCTCTAGATTTGATAGGCTTAAATCGTTGTGTGTTGTCTTGGGTTGATCAGTTTCTATGCTTGATTGAAGAGGCGTCGTTGCCAGGGTTAGATCTTTTCTTCGACGGCGGCGGCCGGAATCTTTTGCCGAAAGCAGTGAGGATTTAAAGCTGGTTGTGGGGTTGTCCTTTGTGGTTACTAGGTAGTGTCTAGGGTTTGGTGTGGTGTCCTGGGGGTGGGTGGGGTGGGGGGGATAGGGGCCTCGGGGGGGAGGGGGGCTTGGGGGTTTGGGCATGTGTGTGCGTTGGGTGGGGGGTGGGAAGGGGGGGTTGGGGCCCTGGGGGGGGGGGGAGGGGGATTCAGGGTAACCTGCTCTAGGGGTTTTGTGCGATTGGGGGGGGGGGGGGTGTTTAATATTCTGTCTTATTCCTGGTTTTGTTGGTTGCTGCCCGGCTTTACGATGGCTGTGTTTCTGGCGTGGAACTGCCGGTGGAATATTGTAAACAATACATGGCTGATTGCCTCTTGCTTTGCGCTGTGATTCCTTTGACTGTTGAGGACCCCTTCGATTATTCGTCCGGTTTCAGTTGACTTTCTCAGTGTAATATTTGTGTTTCTAAATTTACTTTGTTCCGTCTTTATTTTAATAGGTGGTTTATGTAACCTTTAGACTTCTACATGTTACTTAAAGTTATACTAAAGTGTAGCATATACTCTGCTTTAGTTTAATTGTAATTTGTATCGAGTCTATAGATTTGTTGTTAGTTTCTGACCTTTGTGGTCTTGTATACACAGAGTCACGGGAATGTCGTGACCTATACATGCCGTTGGGCAACTTTGTAACCTTTAATTTTCAATGCTATTATCTTATTTACCAAAAAAAGAAGAAGCATATGCAACGATTCATGTTCACCCCCGTGTAACTTTTTCCTTACTAGAGGGGCTAATGCAATAGATTTAAAGTGGAAAGGAGAAATTCGCTCCAAGGCGAAGTACAAAGGGGCAAAGTGGATTCCGCCTCAACAATAGTGGTTCAATATGCTCGCTCACATGTTTATCTTCATTCTTGTTTTGGGACATATCTCGGGGTCCAGACAATGAAAAATTGGAAAATGTTTGTTGTCCTTATGAGAGTGAGGGCAACTTCTGAACGAGCCTCAAGACCAAAGCGAACATGAACTTGTATGCATGATAGATAAAAATTTCCTCCACCATTTCGATTCAAGTGGTTAAGGTCAAAGAGTTGATTATGTTCAACCGTGTTATGGTTCATCACTATAATTGACCTATACTTGTCGATAAATGGTTCTTTGAAGTTTAGGTGTTTATTGTATATTTCGTGTCTTGGCATCATTTGGTTGTTTGCATGTAATTTTCTCTGATAAGAATGAAAGATACCGGTCCTTTTACCTTACCGAAACGCAGTGCTAAATGAGTATTCAGGATCCAGATTTTCAGAAGTTACCCAATGCAATTCCAGATATTGAAGTTCGATTTAGTGGGGATAGCCGGACAGGACTTTTACGGAGGAATTCACTGTTGTGGCTAACAAACTCATCACTTCAGTAGTCTTTCCGCAACAAAGTAGCGACTAAAGCAAGTGAATTTGCAGGCACCGGAGTACCAACTTCCATCAGCCTTCGTAGTCAAAGTTGCTGTGTTAACTGAACAGAATACTGAAAAAGGCCACCGAAACTGGCATCACCATCACAGACATGAAATAAGAAGGCAGGCACACAAGAAAGAGTACCTTTATCCGCGGCCTTTTACGCCTTTAAACAAACACTCTTTCTTCCAACTAACAAGCCAAGATAAGCATAGGAAACCAGACAGGTACTCATTGACACCAAATAGCCGAAGCAAGCAGAGTACATATCAGGGACGACACCAACAGAAATATTCCCTCTTAGCCTCATTAATTGTCAGGCCGGAGCAAAGCTGAAAGAACAAAAGCAAGAGCTGCACTCCTCTGCATGACAAAACACAATTATGTCACCTGCAAGTAGCAAATGTGAGACCTTGATTCCCCAACCTTGCTCTACCCAGCAAGAAAATCTCTCAGAAAGCCTCCTACCACGGCATGATCCAACATACAGCTCAACACCTTCTATCCCAAATAAAAAAGAAAAGGGGATGAAGAACCCCCTGGCACACCCCTAGAAGGCCGGAAGGAACCAGCTAAAGAACCCATTTATCGTAACTAAAATCATAGCTGGAGAAATGTAGAACTGCATCATCTTGTAAACTTTTTCAACATATAATATCTCACCCGAGAATCCACGCATTCGTCAGCCATAAGCATAACATCTCAAATCTGCCTAAGCCCGACAAAGGACATTCTGACATTCAGAAATCACATCTGCAATAGGATGCTGAAGCCTCCAAGCGAGGACCTTCGATAGCAGCTTATAAACAACTCCAGCTTTATTGGGGCCCAGGGCTATAAATGTGGCATTAAGGCTCCTTTCCAATTGCGCTACTCAAAAAAGGCAACAAAAACAGCAAGAAAATCATCTTTAATCACAGGCCATTAGTGCTGAAAGAAGGCCAAGTTACGCCATCAGGACACGTAGCTTTATTACTGCACATACCCTTCAAAGCTCCTGAGATCTCTCGCAAGAACAGCCTCTCTAGGAAATCACTGGTCTCCTTTCCCAGTATACTAAACACAAAACCATCCAACCTATGCCTCTACTGATCCTCCTCTTCAAACAGAGGGCTATAAACTCCACAATGCTGTCACAAACCTCCTCACAAAAAATGAGAGACCCGTCCAAATGAATCCTGCCAACCTGGTCAGACCTTTTCTTCTCATTCGAGAGCTTTTGGAAAAAGATGGTGTTCCCATCCCTTGCCTTAAGCCATGGCAGAACCATATTCCTTCTGATAAGAGCAAACAATTAGCTTCTACCAGACAGAAGCTGGGACAACCTTCCACCTCATAGCTCCTCCACCACTCCCCCCATTTTCCTGAAAAGAAAAGGAGATTTACCTGGGGCTTGGGAAAGCTTGAACCCAATTCCTACAGTGATGATTATTAGTGCAATTGAAATTCCTGAAGAGTTATAAATTTGTGTATTGATAAGACCATTCACTATTTCCTTAAGCTCGATTTCTCCCCGGATGAACCATGTAGCCAAGACAAACCATGAACCAAAATACAAGATCTTGCCCACCCATGAGTAAATATTTCACAGTAGCCTCATAAGACTTCAAACATCTTTCTAACTTTCTTTGATACTTGTGCTCGATTCTAAGCATCATGTTGGGGGATATTCTACAAAAAACATTGTAAAGCTTTGCATCTAGAATTGAAGGAAAGATCTAATAATGGAAGAGCTATCAAGACTCCCGATTCTCTGGGCCCCCCCACCCCAAAACACAAAAACAAAAAAAGAACAACAATAGAGGTAATTTTCCTCATAGATGCTACGTTCTCTATTGTGTGTTGTTTTGTTCTTTTCTTTCTCACGCACTCCTAACTGAGCATAACCACCTTTTGGCATTGTTCTCAACCATCTTATTGTCCTCTAGTTCTGAATAGAAGAGTCAATATTGTGTTCATCTATACCCGACAAAACGAAATTCTTATTTCTGATCATATAAAGGATTTACAACTGTTGATAAGCCAACTGAAATCCCAATATGTGTACAAAGGACTAAATTTCAACCTAATACGCAACTTGGCTAAAACCATGGGGACCCTTCAAGGGAAATTGTTGAACCAGTTTCTGAAAGTGATAACCGATTTGGTAACATTATTTTACTCAAGAATTATGAAAAACCTCTCACTGCTCAAGTGGCAGTCAAACATGATCAGAGACCTTACTGCAATTCTGAAGAGATGGTGATAGGGAAGCAAGATATGTCAAGTATAGAATAGGATGAACTGGGTTGTACATGTTCCGACTCAAAATTGTAAAAGCACTGGGCAACAGTAGGAGTCCCAAGGAGGAAGGGGGCAGGAGCACTCGACCCTTGCATTCCCCATCGTCGAAATACAACCTTTAAACCGTGAGCAGTAACTTTGTGGTAAAGCGCAGCTAAGAAGCAGCTTCTATGTTATGAACACATGCTATTGGTAATGATTTCATTTCCCTTTTCTTAAGTGAAAGTTATTCTCAAAAGTCGCTCCGCAACCAAGGGGCGAACCCATCAAGAAAAACAGTACAGTTACTATTAAAGCACAGCCAGAAGCTGTATAAAAGAGCTACAAAAGCATAATGGAGGTTTACTCCTCCTGGGGCCGTATATAGGGAACTAGCTTTTAAGTTAATTCAAGGAAACTCCATATCCTCAAAAGCTTCCTATGTGTTTCCTTCAAGATGCACTCTAATAGGCAAGGCGTATAACAACCTCCACAATTTCCATCTCTGCTTGAACAATGAAGAAGATGATCACCATCTCCAATTCCCAGCTATGGAGATCTTAATTGCATGGAGCATGGTGGGAGGTTTTGGAGCGGGAACATCACCACTGTAGTGGATTTGGGGTGGGAGCAGGTGCAAGACTCGGGAGCGAGGTTCCATTATGAGATCGTGACTAATTTGGGAGGATCCTACAACTTAGATGAAAATTCCTCCTAAACATTGGGAGCCAAGAGGTGCAGCTTTAACCCACAGGTAACACCTCAGCCTCACCATCCCAAGCCCAAAAGAACCCAAAAGAGCTTCAAGGAGAGTGTGCAAGATCTAAAAACTTTGAAACAGTTAAGGTTTGAGTTGTACACTGTTCCAGTTATCTTCTATCATTTTCTAATTAATAATCTCTCCAACATACAACTTCTGCTCGTCCATCTACAGCATCAATTACTTGCACCGCCTTTATGAGGCAGCACTAAATAAGGATCATAAAAATGCTTTATGACGTAATTTTACGAAAATGGATCATCAGCAGTAGACGGGAAAAATAAGTACACACCACATCCCAACTTCTCTAAAATTCTGAAAGATAAAAGAGTGCAATATTAGAGGTTCCCAAGTACAAAAATTAAAGCAAAGGTTACCCATATGGCACATTAAAGTTGCGCAACGACCACCCAAAAAATTTATGCTTACTCCCCCTCCAGCGACAAAGCCTCAAGCGATGAACTGATACTCCCTCCAGCAACATCGTCATGTACTCATCTCTCTTTTTTGAAAATAACATGTTTATGCAGCAGCATATGTTTATGGAGCAGTAGATACTATGACAAGCAAACAATTAGGACACAGTGTCAATAACAAGATACCGCCTGATAGTCTGGAGTCTTCAATCATTGAATGACATAAGTGCAGTCTCAGAAAAATCCCAAGCATTAAATTCAAAGCAGGCATTAATAGTAACATCTACCAGCTAAATCCCCAGGACATGTAAACAGTAGCATTGTAACATTTCACATATATTGCGAAAAAATCAACACCATATGAAGCTCGAATCAACAATGGCACTTATTCATTTCTCTGTTAACATCTTAACCGACACCAATTTGTTCTATAATTCGTAAATACAGAATGTCTCACTACAACAAAGAATCGCCTCAATCAACCAACTGTTGATGTTTCCCTCTTCAATGCAAACTAATCAGAACAAAAAAGCCATTTTGAACTTCCCAATCAGTAATGTAACTCAAAATTCTGTAAACAAAAACCATGTTGTATAATACCGTTTAAGCTATGCCTCGCTGGCAGCTGCAGTAATTGCCTCCTCCTTACCATGCTCCCCGCCTCCTCCTCCTTCAGCAGCAATCTTCTTCTTGTTCTTCTCGATCGCCTCCGCCACCTCCTTCGGCATATACTTCTCATCATGCTTCGCCAGAACCTCAGTAGCCGCAAAATAACACTCCAACCCCCTCGCCTTCTCAGTACTCGCCTTTCCCGCCCCCTCCTTCCTCATCTCCTCCGTGAACGGCCTCACGAACCCCTCCACCACCACCGAGTGCCCCTCTCTAAACAAATCGGGCAACGACCCCTGGTACCTCACCAGAATATCCGTGATCAAATCGGTCACCACGAATTCCATCTCGGGCGAGCTGGCGGGCTGGTTGGTGCTGCCTTCGAGGACGAGGCCGCCGAGGCGGAATTTTGTTTGGTTGGGGTTTGCGGCATGTTTGGCAAGGGCGTCGGTGGGGGTGACGTAAAAAACTAACTGGTCTTGGAACTGGTTGAGGACTATGACGATGAAGCCGGCGATGCAGCTGAAGGTGAGGGCGTAGGTCCAGAGACGGCGGGTCTGAAGCTGCCGGGCGCGGGCGGCGATGTCGGGTCGGGCGGGTCTTGCCGGGTGGCGGCGCGCGGTGGAGAAGAGGCGGAGGGTGAAGGGGTGGATCTGGTGAAGATTGGGAGTGAATTGAAAAATGGGAGGTGTAGTGGCGGTGAAGATTCGGGAGTAGAGGTGGTGGTGGTGATAGTGGAGGGAGCGGTGGAAGGTGGTGGTGTTGCGGAGGAGATGGGCCGCAAGTCGGGACGTAAGCCTGGTGGCCATTGGGATTTGAAATTGATTTTGCCTGAAAAGAACAAAATAGGATTTAAAGGAAAGTGGGGAGCATTCTGGGGCCGGGGCGGCTCTGACAGAACGACGAAAAGCTTACTTGACTACTTTGTCGCTAAATTGTTCGGGAGTTAATGAGTAGCCATGACGCGGTATCGTCAAACAGAGATACAGGCTCCGGTCGAGCTTCCACCGTCCGGCACCTAAATTTGGATTCCATCTGTGGAGCTAGTCTATTTTTTTGCCGTCAAAACTTCAACAAACGAATTGTAGGACTGCAAATAAATGAATACTCAGCCAGGGGCGGACGCACGTTGGGACAAGGGGGGCTGAAGCACCCCCTCATTTCTGGGGAAAAAATAATTTTTTTTTTTGGAATTGCACTGACCCCATTCCCCAATCCCCGATACCCCGTTCCCCGAGAGACCCACAATCAACTCTCTCTCTCTCTCACTCTTTCACCGGCAACCGGTGGACAGTGAACCGACCGGCGACCAGATCCCACCCACCTTGACCTTCACTCCTTCAGACAGTAGCTTCGACGACGATGAGGGACAACGGAGTGACGCCGTGAGCCCGTGACCGGACGACCAGATCTGAAATCTTGACCGCCGAGGCACCGACAACCCCTTGAAGACTTGAAGAACCAGTTGGCAGTCAGTCCAGTCACCCTTGATTCCTTCAAGAACCAGATCTGAGATCTTGTCATCTTGACCGCCGACGACCTCCCGTAGTCTCGCGAGTCCCGCGCTGACGCCGACGCCGACGTCGGCTGCTGCTGCCTAACTGCTGGGGCCTGGGAGTGCCGAGTGCTGGCTGCTGTAAATTTTTCTTGTATAACTGTATAAGTGTGTCTGCCTTATTGCCTTAAGTCCTTCGGCCCCCTCACTGAGTCACTGGACATTTAGTGACAAAAAATTGAGAGGCTCAACTTTTATCATTTCTTTCTTGTTTTTGATCTAAAATTTTGTACAATGGTCAATGCTACAAAATACTGCTTCACTGCTTGTAGCTTGTCTGCTTCTAAATTCTAATAATTTAGCAATTTTGCTTGTAAACGCTCGGAATATAATTTGTATTTTTTTTTTTTTTTGTACTTGTAAAGAGTCTTTAATGACTCTCGTGAAACTAAATAATATTTTTTGTATGCTTTATAAGTGCACTTTGTTTTTAATAAAAAAATTTGGTAACGGACATATAATTTTTGCACCCCCTGAAAAATATTCCTGGTTCCGCCCTTGTACTAACTTGTTAACTGATGCCTTATGAACTCGCTTTAGTCTATTATGAGAAAGTTTATGATCGTTTAATGTGTATCAGCTTAAAATTCATACAAACGAACACAAACTTTACTCGACTCGGGTCGTAGAAAGAGAGTTTTTTTTTTAGAAGTTCAAATTTCAACAAAATCACAATGCATTAAGACTTATAACTTATTGAAAAGGCAACTCTAAAGGTCTCTTTTAGAATCGACTTAGATTTTAATATGAGCTAATTACACTTATGTTCCTGAGGTTAGAGTATAATTACAGGTAAGGACAATACTTTGGACAAATTACACTTATGTCCGTTAACCAAATTTAATCTTAAAAATCCTAACGGTTTTAATGAAAAGACTTTATTGCCCATAAGTTGGAACTTTATTTTTTTTTTCTAATGTCATTACTTCATCTAAAACATAAAATCAAACTTTGTGTGTTGGGGGGGGGACCTTACTAGCTCTTCTTCACTGCCTCACCATCATCTTTTATTTCTGTGTTGGTGTGACCTCCACGGCGGCGATGGACCACCGCCGCATCTATTAGAAGCCTTCGGCGGTACAAACTTGGCATTTCTGTAGGAATATTCCACTGGATCTGCCGGTCTAGCATTGGATGCGCTGCTATTGACATTCTCTCTTATTACATTATGTTGCCAAGGAAAGATGGTTCGTCGCCACGTTGAGGTGCCACAAAGGATGCAGTCTGAGTTGGCTTCCAAGTAGATAAGGTGGGAGACAGCAAGGATGGAGTAAGGGCTGAGAGCAAGGCTCCTCAGGCAGGTCGCAAGGGCTGGCAGCGCCGTGCAAGCAGGGCGACGACGAACAGGGCCGGTGGTCGACAATCCGTGTCAAGGGTGCAGCGTCAAGAGTCCGATGTCGGGAGTTCAAATGTCTTTCTCTCACTAGAAATCCAGAGAGAATGGGTTTTAAAGAGAGAAAGTGAAAATGTCAAATGAGGTTCCAGTCCTCAAATAAGCTCAAGAATCCACTATATATAGGCACAAATGCGCGCGTGTCATCGGTCGACACGTGTCGTCCTCCGGGAGTGACACGTCGCCGGAGGGGGTCCCACAGTATTGATTGTCCGTCGAATTGCCGGTCCCCGAGTTCGTGCCGCCCTACCCTTGCAGCGTCCCTCTGCCTGTCTGAGGAGACTGACCACACCGCGGTAGCATGGTCAGAGTAGCCCGTTGCCCCAGCCTCCAGTCCAAGCCCTTACTGAATCCCACGAGATGCGTCATGAGACGCGCCGAGATCCTGGCAGTGGTGAGGGTTGCCCCTGCAGCCAACTGCCAGGTGGGCCGGACGCGATGCCCTCCGAGGACCTGCTCCCGTCCCGGAGTGACCCGGGGGTCATTGCCCTGGCGGTGTCGATGATCAATGGTAACATGAGCGTACATGCTCACAGCTGGATACTCAGAGTCCGTGGCTGGGGGTGGTCGTGCCGAAGCACTACGAGCGGAGCCCCTCGAAGCCCGTCAGTTGATTGTGCGGGGAGGGCCGGAGCCCCCGATTGATTGTGCTGGCGAGGGCTTTAGGGTTGCGAGCCCGATTGAGCCGGTGAGGGCCGGAACCCTGTCTGTTGATTGAGCCGGCGAGGGCTTTAGGGTTGCGAGCCCGTCCCGCCGCGAGGGCCGGAGCCCTGTCAGTTGATTGAGCCGGCGAGGGCTTTAGGGTTGCGAGCCCGTCCCGCCGCGAGGGCCGGAGCCCCCAGTTGATTAAGCCGGTGAGGGCTTTAGGGTTGCGAGCATGTCCCGCCACGAGGGGCGGAGCCCCCGGTTGATTGAGCTGGCAAGGGCTTTAGGGTTGCGAGCCCGTCCCGCTGCGAGGGCCGGAGCCCTGTCAGTTGATTGAGCCGACGAGGGCTTTATGGTTGCGAGCCCGTCCCGCCGTGAGGGCCGGAGCCCTGTCAGTTGATTGAGCCGGCGAGGGCTTTATGATTGCGAGCCCGTCCCGCCGCGAGGGCCGGAGCCCTATTAGTTGATTGAGCCGGCGAGGGCTTTATGGTTGCGAGCCCGTCCCGCCGCGAGGGCTGGAGCCCGTTCAGTTGATTGAGCCGGTGAGGGCTTTATGGTTGCGAGCCCGTCCCACCTGGGAGGGCCGGAGCCCTTTCAATTGGTTGAGCCGGCGAGGGCTTTATGTTTGTGAGCCCGTCTCGCCGCGAGGGCCGGAGCCCTGTCAGTTGATTGAGCCGGCGACAATGAGCGTCGCGCTACTGAAGATAGCGGGTGAGTGTTGTTTGAGCGAGAAGCCAGTGTCGTACAGCAGGTCCCCCCTCCCCAAATGGCAAGGGAGGCCGACCCCCCTTACCAAGGAGGGTGGCCGACCCCCTTACCAAGTGGGTGGCCGACCCCCCTGCAAGGAGGGTGGCCGACCCCCTTATGAAGTGGGTGGCCGACCCCCCTCTAAAGAGGGTGGCCGAGCCCCTTCCTTAGGGTGTGGCCGACCCCTTTCTTAGGGGGGTGGCCGACCCCCTTCTCAGGGGGGTGGCCGACCCCTCGGGGGGAGGCACACTTTCGATCGCCGTCCGGATGCTCGAGGTGCCGAGCGCTTTGACCGAGCAATGATGTTGAGCGATCTTGACTGCCAAGCGGGTGACGTGTCGTGCCACTGGGATCTCTTAGCGGGCCCCGGGGTATGGTCTGGATAGGTTGTGAACACATTACTAGTAATGTTGGTTCCGTTACTCGGTTGTTTTACCTGAAAATTATTGTCGTCGATGAACCGAGACTGAAACAAATCTCTTGAAAGCCTAGACTCTGAAGCAGATCTTCGAAGCTCGGCCTTCTTAATCGGCTCGTGAGGACTTGAATGCTGCGGCGAGGTTAAAGTCCCATAAGCCTGGCAATGACGCTCGGCGAGCGGCGCTGCTTGTCATCACCGTCGACGGCAACTCCATCTCTAGCGCTATCACCTCGATTTGCGGACAGAATCGAAGCATTTGTCCGGATCTCTCGGGGGTAAAGACTTCCTTTGGCATCAACAATTGCATCAACCATCGCGATTCTCACCAATCGCTGCCGGCTGAGCCTCCACTCCAATCGTGATTCTTCACTGGCCAAATTAAGTTTCAAACCCCTAATTTGAAAATTAGGGTTTTGAAACCCTAATTTTTAAATCAAGGTTTGAAATCCTCCTAATTTCAGAGTTTCAAAAGCCTAATTTGAAAATTATAAAAATTATTCAGGATATACTGTACAAGGGCAATATTGCCATTTTTAAAATACGTAATGAGGAAAATTACACTTTTTTATGGAACTTTGTCGGATGGATACAAGTGTTACTTTTTTAACATTTTTTGTCACGGTATGTTACATTTTGAAACTTAGCGTCCTTGACTATAATTATTTCCTAACCTCAGGGACATAAGTGTAATTAATCCTTTTAATATTTATTCCATGACCTAGAGTGGTGGAGGGTTAGTTTCACCCACATTGGTTTCATCTTCCCGATTCCACTTGTTGAATGAAAAAGGAAAAAGAATGGATATGTATTTACTTGTAAAACGCTCAGGCACGTGCCCTTGGGTAATAGTGAACCATATAACACGCTGGTGTGTCGGATCCTGACGGGAACATGTGTAACATTTTTTTTTCAAATAATTTAAACGGATTGGAGTTTGGAAGAGTTTGTCTGTTCAGACTCATGTCAGAATATCTATGAGGATTCGTGAATATACTCAAAGTTCTTTTGCCGTAAAGTTTTAGGACTTTTTCAGTCATATTTGAGTTACAGCTACTCATACTTAATCTACTATTAACCCTGATCAAACCAAGTACAATAACACAATGAATAAGGTAGCTTATCTTTATTGTGTTTACAGTGAACAACTATTATAAAATGATAACAAGGTGAGAGTACAAAGTACTAATTCAAATGTTGGACACGCTTTAGTGACTGTTTAACTCAGTCAAACAGTTGGTTTGATGGTCTTAAGATAAACATGTTCTCCTAGGGTAATCGAAAGTGTGTTAACATAAACTACGAGCTAGTTTGTGTTTGATGTTGAAAAGGATTAATTAAGACAACTTTTTTGGCTTTTATAGCTGAGTTTGAAATCATTTAGCATCAATTTGATCCGATATGGAACTGCCATGTGTCCAAGTATGCATGTTTTACCATTCTGCTCACGTTAAAATTCATTGATTGATATGAGTTTGCCACGTGTTGAAACGGATAGAGCCTTGTTTTACCTTCTTGACTAAGTCTTCGTTTAGCCATTGTCAATTTTTTTACAACTCTCCTTGTGATGACACGTTGCAAAGTCAAAACTTCAGGCCATGTGAGGGTGAAACATGTGTCCTTGGCTTGTTCTGAATTGATCACGTGTTAATTAATCATTGTTGCCTTTGATTTGACAATTGATTAGACATTCACCAACTTTCCATAGTGTGAATTGGCCTTTAAGTGAGGAGGCCAATCTCTAGCTCTGTGATGACGTGACATGTCAATGCCTTAAGACAAATCAACCTTGCTTAGGTCGCAGAGTTGCTTTTTTTGCTTGGTGCATACAGTGCCCTCCAAAATAGCTTAATGATGTCGTCATGCTATTTTGACTATTAGTCATATCAGATTACTTATCCCATCAGCCAACCTAGTCATAAAGGCATGCAGTCATTTTCAGTGCCTTGAACTTATCCTATCGTAAAATTTCAAATTGTAAATGCATCTTAACTGTTGGATAACAGTTGAAGTCTTTGCTCATTATGACCTTTAGTCGTTGTCTTGTCTCGGATTTTTAACCTTATAATAAGGCTTTAAAGATTCTTCTTTTCTCTTTCTTTACCTTTGATCAAACCCTAAAAAGTCATCAGGATCTTCTTGCTTCCTCGTTTTCTTCCTTCCATCTCTATCGCAGAAGAACCTGTTAGCCTTAGGGTTGGATAACCTAGGCTTACATCTTGTTTTGATGATAACTACACATTGATTATATTCTAATGTGTGCTTTGAGTGTATTCTTAGTAGGTATATACATGCACACTCATGAAGACATATTTGAGAAGTTGGATAGATGGATTAAATCCAAAGAATCTTAAAGTTATAATAGACATGTTATAAAAGCTTCATCAAGTCCAATGTCGAAGAGCAACAAAGAATACATCGGCTAAGTTACTATCGATTATAATTGATCTTTCCTATTATGTAACTAGTCTTGGTTTGATGCTTGGATTGATGACTATGACCTAAAAAGACCTTAGGACACCTTGTGCATTGCATGTGAGTTCATAACCATTCACACAAGTGTGGTTCTTGAAAATGAGTGAACTTTGGAGCTCACTCAGATTTTATCAAAAACTATTTTGGTGCTAATTTTCAATATCTTGATAAAACTTTTCACTAGGTTTCCAACGCAAAAAACGACATCTCAATCCAATTTTTCTAGAGAAAGTTATGCCCAAAATAGGAAAGGGGGTTTCGTGAGGCAGCTGATAGGCAGTAGGGTAATACAGTCGACTGTATTTGAATCCAGTCGACTGTATTGGAATGAAGTTGACTGCATTGGTCAAAATTCAGCTCCAGTGGCTATTTTCGAGGACAAGACTCCAACAGCTATTTTAGGCGGAACCCAGTCGACTGCATTGAGAATATAGTCGACTGCAATGGCAGTTTTGCCCATATTTTGCCTATAACGGCTATATTTCATTTGCTTTCTATATAAATGATTTGGGACTTCATTATAAACCATGGAAACTATATTCTAAGCCTCCATTCATTAGAGAAACATCAAGGCTCATATATTAAACTTTTCTTTCTTCATCTTCATGATCTTACATCATTAAAGGAAGCATCTTTGTGAGCAATTTTTTGATTGAGAGTGAGCATACTTCAAGTCATCAATTCTCTCATCTCTATATTGTACTATAGCTTCATTTGTACTCATTTCCTTTCAAGAGGATTTCTTTGTACACAATTGATCTTTGTAAAATGACTGTGATCAAGGCTTGGGTTTGTCAAGTCTTGGGTGAGCTTTGTGGATTCAAGGCTTGTGCTTGGTGTGGAGATATCACCAAGTGTTGTAAGGGTTTTGATCTTGACCTGGAAGAAGATTGTTGCTAGTGGATTTTAGTGCTCTTGCAAGGGACTTCCTTGAAGAGGTGGATGTAGGCTTGAGGGTAGTTCAAGCCAAACCATTTAAATCTCCTTGTCAAGTATCTCTAACTCAATCTCTTTTCTTATTGCTCTTTAATTGTTTGAGATTGTTTAGTTAGCATCTTCATTGGAGTATTACTTGGTTTGTTTGAGATTTATGATTGTGCTTAGTTTAAACTCCCCATTAATTTTTAAAAATCCTATTCACCCCCTCTCTAGGGTTGTTTTATTGGTTTCAAGTGGTATCAGAGCCTCGGCTCTTGATTTTTTGGTTAACACCTAGAGAGTTAAAAGATTATGGAGTTTCCTAATCTTGAGGGGAGTTTTATTACTAGACCTCCATTTTTTTATGGGTCTTCATATAGTATATGGAAAATTAAGATGCGAGTATTTTTAGAATCTTTAGATTATGAAATGTGGGGAATCGTTGAAGATGGCCCTTATGTTCAAACCAAGAGGATTAGGAATAATCTTGTGCCAAAGGAGAAATCCGAATTTAATGACTATGATAGAAATATGCTTTGCATGAATTCTAGAGTTAAGAATTGTATTGTTTGTGCTCTAAACACAAATGAACTCAATCGAGTTACTATGTGTGATTCAGCTAAGAGTATGTGGCATACACTTCAAGTCACTCATGAAGGGACTTCTCTTCTAAGAGATTCAAAGATGAATTTATGGCATAGAGAATAGAATTGTTTCAAATGTTTTCCGATGAATCTATCATGGAAATTAATTTCCGTTTCACTAAAATTGTTAATACTTTGAAACAATTAGGAAAAGATTTCTCTAACGGGGATCTTGCGAGGAAGGTAATTAGGTCATTACCTAGAGAATGGGATGCAAAAATCACCTCACTTCAAGAATCAAAGGATCTTAATACCTTCCCGTTGGATGAATTAATTTGCTCATTGACGACCTATGAAATACAACTCGAATCATTCGGGCAAAAAGGTCCAAAGAAGAAGAAGTGTATTGCTCTTAAAGTTTCATCAACAACGGATCAATCTTCATGTGCGGAGGAGAAAGACTTGAATAACAAAGAGATTGATATGCTTGCAAAAGAATTTAATGAGTATCTCAAAATGAAGAGAGATAGAAACTCGCACAAGAACAAGAACGAGTCAATTATGGAGAGTACCTCAAGGGAGAATAAGAAGAAGAACGAGGCAAAAAAGAAGCAATCCATAAAGACATCGATTAAAGCCATTATTTGGAGCGATAATGACTCAAGTGGAGATGAAGGTGGTGATTTCGATGATAGAGATTCAAATCTATGCTTCATGGCTCAAAAGGAAGATGAGGTAAATTCTTCATATAGTGATAGTGATAGCAATTGCTCAAATGATGATATTTATGATGCTTACGCTCTTTTATATGAAGAATCCATAAAATTAGCCAAGAAAATTTGTGCTTTGAAAAAACAAGTGATTGCGATTTCAAAAGAGCTAGATGACTTAAAAAGTGAAAATAATGGGCCGGTACATATGGTCTATGGGGCTATGCATTCTTAGGGGATTGGCATTGTGCGACAGTAATCCTGTTCTCCGCCTAATTACTACTGTACTTTCTAGGGAGACATTGACATATTCGGGGTAAAAGATCACCAGAGAGGCTTTCCAAAGTAACAACCAAGGAAGTGTTTGCCATTTCTAGCTTTGCGGCTAACGAATGTGAGCTCTCACCCTCACCTTTTTGGGCTTACAGGATGCATGAGATTTAATGCCAGCTTTATCAAATTAGCCAATGTATGATTCGCCCAAGAGCTTGGTGACAAGGCTTGGTGATTGAATAAATGTTGTCAAATGCATTTTCATTCCTTTGAAACCAAGGTAGCCAACAAGAAAAGGTGAATAAAGTCTTCCGGGGAAGTTTCCTGTGTAAGAGGACAGATGAAGTGCAATTTCTTTTGAGCCATGACCTCAAGTACGTAACGATTAATTATATGATGTGCATGTAGAGCTTGCTATACCTGCTGGGCTCGAGTACATTCTCTGAGGATCCTTAAGGTAATTCCTCGTGGGAAACAGGGACACTACTCTTCCATACAGTACGCATCGTGCTTTTCAAAATGAGCTTCTTGGTTGGTACGCATTCATGGATGCATAATCATCTAAAAAAAATAATAAAGAAACTTGATTTTTGGGTTGGTATATTTGTATTCAAAATCAGCCACTCCTGGAAGAGAGCAGATATGAGTACATAATATTGGTTTTATCAGCAGGCTTTTGGAGGAAGCTGAGTTTTTCATTTCTGATGTGGAGACAAGTACGTTACATTAGAGGCTACAAGCATGCAGGGTGCATTGATTCAATTTGTACAGCTTTTGGAGAGTTCTAGACACCACCTACCGTCATTTAACTAGAAGACTCTTGACACAACTTTAGTGCATACCTTACTAATCGTTCAGAAATGATTTCTAACACATATTAGACATTCCAGTTGTTTTGATCAGCTGTTAAGCTGCAGGCCTTGTGGAAAGCTCAAAAATGTGTCGATCCTCAATAGAAATGCCATGTAAAGGTAATGGATGACTTCCTAATATCCCATCCCTTTTATTATATGTGTGCTGATGCGAGAAAAACTACTTGAGCAATTTCACTTTAAATGCTTTAGCCTGCAGTTGCACGGAAAGGATGATAGAACCACACAGTTTTTCTTAACTTTTGGTTTACTCAATGTTATCGAATAATATTCTACATATGAAATAGTAACTGTGTACGTACCTTTGCAGTTCTGCGTTTTAGAATCTCATGCAGCACGGTTTAGAAAAGACACGGAACTTCATTCATTCTCCGTTGGAGAGTTCCAATAGTGTAAGAACACGTGCTTCTCAACGCGAATGCAGAAGTCATAGTCACGGGTACTACTGCACCTCTCTCAGCTGGTCCAGTTCTGCTGTTATTTCTTTCATGCTTGGCCTTTTCTTTGGATTCCGTCTCAAACACCTCTTGGCGAGCTCAGCAACAATATGAATCCCCGCCTTGTGACCTTCATTAAAAGCAAAAGTCTCTAGAGTATCCAACAACCGGTTCCGTTTCATTACCAATCGAAAATGACTAGCCAGACCTTTATCAGAGCTATTCAGACTGACAGCTTTTCTTCCAGTTAGGATTTCAGCAAGAACAACTCCAAAAGCATAAACATCACTTTTGACAGTAAATTTTCCTGACTGGAAGTACTCAGGGTCCAGGTATCCAAATGTGCCCTCAACTGATATGGTTAAATGTATTTTGTCAAGGGCTACGGACCTTGAAAGACCAACGTCAGACACTACAGCCCTGTGATTTTCATCCAATAAAATGTTTTCACACTTGATATCTCTTTGAAAGATGGCTGTCAAAGCGCACGAGTGCATATAGGCAAGTGCTCCTGCAACTTCTCCAGCAATTGATAGACGAGCTTCCCAAGATAGTGCTGAAACATGTCCCTCACCATGTGCATGGTCTGCCAGGGTGCCATTGGATACATATTCATGTTCATATACTAGTAATGGAACTTCATACTCTAGACAGCAACCTAATAGTGTAAGAACACGTGCTTCTCAACGCGAATGCAGAAGTCATAGTCACGGGTACTACTGCACCTCTCTCAGCTGGTCCAGTTCTGCTGTTATTTCTTTCATGCTTGGCCTTTTCTTTGGATTCCGTCTCAAACACCTCTTGGCGAGCTCAGCAACAATATGAATCCCCGCCTTGTGACCTTCATTAAAAGCAAAAGTCTCTAGAGTATCCAACAACCGGTTCCGTTTCATTACCAATCGAAAATGACTAGCCAGACCTTTATCAGAGCTATTCAGACTGACAGCTTTTCTTCCAGTTAGGATTTCAGCAAGAACAACTCCAAAAGCATAAACATCACTTTTGACAGTAAATTTTCCTGACTGGAAGTACTCAGGGTCCAGGTATCCAAATGTGCCCTCAACTGATATGGTTAAATGTATTTTGTCAAGGGCTACGGACCTTGAAAGACCAACGTCAGACACTACAGCCCTGTGATTTTCATCCAATAAAATGTTTTCACACTTGATATCTCTTTGAAAGATGGCTGGCAAAGCGCACGAGTGCATATAGGCAAGTGCTCCTGCAACTTCTCCAGCAATTGATAGACGAGCTTCCCAAGATAGTGCTGAAACATGTCCCTCACCATGTGCATGGTCTGCCAGGGTGCCATTGGATACATATTCATGTTCATATACTAGTAATGGAACTTCATACTCTAGACAGCAACCTAACAGTCTCATTATATTCCTATGTTTTATCTTCGAGAGAATAGAAACTTCATTAATGAACTGACCAACGGGTCTGTATCTACAGTATTAGCTTTCTTTACAGCCACCATGCTTCCATCCGGTAACATCCCTTTGTACACGGTTCCGTGCCCCCCTCTGCCAAGGACTCGACTTTTGCTGAAATTGTCGGTTGCCTTCTCAATCTCTTCTGCGATGTAGTGTTTGTTTATGACACTTGCTTTACTAGAAGACATATGCTTCTGCAACAGCAAACCCCCGTTCCTCTTAAAAAACTTCTGCTTGATTTGAAGTTTCTTCTTTTTTCAAGTTTGCGCCAAATCCAAGCACCAAAAGCAGTTGAAAGCAGAACAACAGCTGCAATTCCAGTGCCTGCAACCGCAATCAAGATGAGTATAATGTTTGAGGATAGTATGAGGAGAGTGGCAGAAAATCAGTATACCTAGGAAAATAATTATAGGCAATTGACGTCTCCATTCGTCTAGTTTGCATCCATATCCATTACCATCACTTGGGTAACCCGGTGGGCAATTGCACAAATAATTGCCAGGTATATTGACCAAGTAGTCCCCTTTTGGCAGAGATTGTCTTCTGGGTGCATGCACTCATCGATATCAGCCAATATAACCAAATGCATCATCTTGGGTCAGATGTCTCTCAGGACAACCACAGAAGTTGTATAGGCTCTCATTGTATGCTAAAGTTCTGGTTTTTTCTAGAAGAGTTAGGTAATACCCGTCGGTATGCTCTTAAGAGTTCAGGACGGCATGTTAACTGTTGCATCTAGTTTTCGTTGAATTTTATTCCATGAATGGTTACAGAATACTCCGTTAATTAGGAAAGACACTTTGGCTGCAGTACCTTGGCAACCACTGAGGAGGTAAGGGTTCCCTTGGTAACCTTGTAAGCAGCGGCATGAATAGGGCCTAGGCTTCCAGCAGAGTTGATGCAATTAGTGTTATGGCCACATCCATATTTTTTCTTTTTGCTAGCTTCCTGGCAATTTGTGTTCCCGGCTACCCAATCAAGCATTACAGGTACATTGTATACCTTACTGTGAATGTTGGTGTCGGAGATGTAGAGCATGAATCCAGAGAAGTTCATATCAGCAATGAAGCCATTAATGCTACAGGGGCTGTTGGTCCAAGGCTTGCTCAAAGTATTTACATTGCTGATATGCAGTTCAAAAGCTCTCATATCTCGTGGGATAGTGCTTTGATGATAACCAGCGCCAGAGCAACTAGTACCAGATAATCCAACAATAGGGTTCGTGTAATCGCACAGGGCCGCGCACCCACCTGTGTAGTTTGAACCGAAGCTAATGACATAAGCAAAAATGTCACATCCTATCCCTACAAACTTAGTGTGGGTGCAGGAGTAACTAAACTGTCGATCCATGCCAAATGTCGCGGCTAGCATAGAACCTAATCCAGAAATGCTGTAACAGCTTGGAGCTGCACCAACCTCTACCCGTACTAACTCGAGCGTGATCTCCAGAAAATAGAAAATCCACTCCGAATGTATGGAGTACCGCATGTTGTGGACAGGACACTAAAGAGTCCCAATGGCATCACCAAAACTTCCATCTTTACACACGACTTCAAATGGTTTGTCGATGTAACGTACAGTTGGCTCCAATGCCGAATGGGGGTAAGGAACAGTCAAATTACCACATTTCTCCTGGCAATTAGGCTTTGCCATGGATGCCTGTGTCTCCTGTAGTTGAAGCGAAAAAGCTGTCATGAAAAGAACCTGTAATGCCTTCAGCCGCATCACCCTCAGGCCTCAGCAGCATTGTTTTTGCGAGCTGTTGCTAAAGGAACGAATGGAAGAAGTCCTTTTAGTTTCATGATGAGCTGATTACCTGCGATCGCCATTCTCGTTGGCTTTAACGCCCAAACAAAGTTTTTGCCTTGTAAACACAAGGTTAACCTTATTAGGCATCCAGCTGTATCACGTCGTGAGTATCAAATAAGGAAAGCCATGCTGCCAGCAAGGTAATTGGAAGACAAGAACGAGGTTGTTTGTTGCACATTCTTACATGCAGCGTACTCCTCATATCCAGGCATCCAGCCATTGGTTTTACGCAGTTCAAGTAAACCCGTTAGATTTAATTGAAGTCCAAATTAAGTTTCCTAATTCTACTAGGATTCTGAAATCATGCCTCTATTAATTCTACTAAGAAGGTTCTAACACCATGTCTATATAAAGGAGACTTGCGCAAAGTTATCTGGCCTCAAGCAAGAGAAAGAACAAACCCGTTGTGTCCCAACCGTTCCTCTCACTGATAACCATGGTGTCCTACCTGACCCGGAAAGAAATAGAGGTAAAGCTCCCCCGTCCAACTAGGGTTAAGAACAAAACCGCAGCACCAATCCAAATAACCGCCGAGCAAATCCTCCGAGAAGCACGGAAGCTCCAGGAGGCCGAGATCCGCCCCCGCCCCAGACAGAAGATCACCGATCCGGCCGAGCTCGCGGACTACCGCCTCCGCAAGCGGTACGAGTACGAGGTCCGCCGCGCCCGGCTGAACAAGAGCGCGTGGGTCAAGTACGCCAAATGGGAGGCATCGCAGAAGGACTTCAACCGGGCGCGCTCCGTCTGGGAGCGCGCACTCGACGTCGACTACGGCGACCACGCGATGTGGCTCAAGTACGCAGATTTTGAGATGAAGAACAAGTTCGTCAACCACGCCCGCAACGTGTGGAACCGCGCGGTAACCTTACTGCCCAGAGTTGATCAGTTGTGGTACAAATACATTCACATGGAGGAAATCCTAGGCAATGTCGGAGGCGCGAGGCAGATATTCGAGAGGTGGATGAGTTGGGAGCCCGGCCAGCGGGCGTGGCTCTCGTACATAAAATTCGAGCTCAGGTACGACGAAATCGAGCGGGCCAGGGCGATCTTCGAGCGGCTTGTGGTGTGCCAGCCGAAAGTTAGCGCGTGGATTAGGTTTGCCAAGTTTGAGGTGAAGAACGGGGAGATTGGGAGGGCGAGGGGGTGCTATGAACGCGCGATTGACAAGTTTGCTGCCGACGAGGAGGAGGCGGAGACATTGTTCGTGGCCTTTGCCGAGTTCGAGGAGAAGTGTCGGGAGACGGAGAGGGCACGGTGTATTTACAAGTTTGCACTCGATCATATACCGAGGGGGCAGGCCGAGCACTTGTATAGGATGTTTGTGGGGTTCGAGAAGCGACATGGGGATAGGGAGGGAATAGAGGATGCCATTGTGGGAAGGACGACGTTTCAGTACGAGTATGAGGTCGTTAGATTTAATTGAAATAAAAAGTATTAAGTGCCGAACTTCAAATGTAAGAGCGCAAAATCTTCTCTTTGTAAGCGACAATTTTGCTTCATGAATCAAATGCATCAAAGTATTTGTGGATTTCTCACTATTGATGAAGAACAATCCATTGCTAAGATTGCAGAGTGGAACTTTATGCTAACAATATTTTTACGTGAAAATTATGCAACTGTCAATAGCTCGTATATTCAATTCCTCTCTTTAGCGCTTACAATTTTTTACCTGTATAGAGTTCAAAGACACGTTTGATAATATGTTTTGACAATTAGAGTATCTTGCTCAAACTTGTGATGTTATTAACAATAAGAAGACTTACACGTGTGGTTGTATGTTTTGTTTAAGCACAAGTGTGTGCATTGAGTTTTATAAGACAGGGTAAAAGAATCCCACGAACAAGAATTTGTAACCCGCGTCCAAACAACACCCAAATATCCAACTATACTGAGAGCGTCTATTTATACACCATATGTTGTTCCACATTCTTATATCACTAAAAATGTACTAAAGATTTAAATATTTTAGCGACAAATAAGATTGTGAAAAAGCATAATATTACGTGGAAATAGACATTTTCAGCTAAATTTCATTACTTAAATTGTCGGCTTTTAGGCGTGTGCCTACTTCTTTGAGTCCTTGTTCAAGTTGTCTCCTATCAGTATTAGCTCCGATGCAAGGAGTTGGTTCCACAAATTTCAAACAAAAAGATGAATTCATAAGGCTTTTAAGGAACTCATTCCAAATCAAAGTACACACGTGCCTCTGTATATTTGAGAACTTCACTTCCACTTCCACTTTCTTTCAAGTTTCAAGACCCCTTGTTGCTTGAACCTGCATGTAGCAAAGAAATCTGAACTCCGCTGAGTCTCGTTATTGTAGATAGAATCCCCAGAAACTGAAAAAAAAAATTTAGTAGACCAAAATCCTCTACAAGATTACTAATCAAGGATCAAAATTTGTTAAATTGAATTCCCAAAAAAAACTTAAATTGAATTAACAAACTTAGAATAACCAATTTTTAATTGAGGAAGTCGATGCTGTCATCATCTTTGTGGGTGCAAGAAGAGGAGGCAAAAGTGTTTCGAAAGCAGACTTCAATTTTGGATTCTGGTATGGAGATCCAGAGGCTGCAATTTCATCCTGGTGAAGAAGCAAAGACGATGAGTCGTAACTTTTAAGGTTTATTCTTAAGTGCATAGACGTCATTAAGTATCATTAACTTAGAGAGAAGAACCTGCATAATCGAGAGATGAAGAGTGTTCTATGTATGTGTGATGTGTCATAACATCAATTCATACATTTTCAAAACTAAGAACAATGATATCATTAGCATATTTCGCAGGGATAATTTTGTCCAAAATATGATTTACACCTATCCACATTTGTAAATTCTACAAAATATTAATGCTTACCGTAGAACACAAGAAATGAAAAAGATTAACATCTTATAAAAACAATACCTACTTTTGCTAAAAGTATAATTGTTAAACAAAGGCTTTGTCTATAAAAAGCGTTGTGTTGAGCTATAAATCATACGATTAGCACCAAATTATTTAATCATGATTAACTTGGTAAATTTCAAAAAATGAAGTATCAATTGTATTACTCTCATTTTCCAATTATTTGTGCAAAACTGAAGCTTTGTTAGAGAAATTATTTAGGATGGCTCCTTTATACCAACTTCAAATAATCCATCAAAACTATAGTATCTGGCTCCTTTAGTGGTCCAAAATCCAACTTTTCAAAAACCTAGTCTCTTCAATAATAAGGGCTTTCCTCTGACCATGTTAAAGTTGCATTAAGAGTTCCTTATGTTTTTTTATGACGAAATATCATAAACAGTTCTTATTCTCGTCACCAATCACAGTTTGAAGGACTCACTAAAAATCAAAAGTAGCCCCAAGCTTAAGCGTAAGCTCAAGATAGGTCAAGATAGCCAAAACTAATGGACCGTTACATAAAATCTATGGGGCTTGGCATTATTTAGGGGATTGGGATTGGCATTGTGTGACAGTAGTCCTGTTGTCCTCCTAATTACTACCAGTAAGACATTGTCTATGGCTGCCGTTTCTAGCTCTGCGGCTAACGATTGTGAGGAATCAAGAAATGGAGTCCGAGCTCTCACCCTCATGCTTTTTGGGCTTACGGGTTGAGAGCTAACGCCAAAGTTGCCGAATCAGCCAATGTATGTTTCACCCAAGAGCTTGCTGACTGAATATATATATATTGTTCCATGCATATTCGTTCCATTGAATCCAAAGTAGTCAACAAGCAAAGGTGAATAAAGTCTTTCCAGCTAAGTTTCTTTTGTAAAGGGACAGATCAAGGTGCAATTTCTTTCGAGCCATAACCTCAAGTTCGTAACAATTAATTAAATTGCGTGCATGTAGAGCTTGCCATACCTCTTGTGCTCGAGTACAATCTCTGTGGATGTTTATCTTTCTTGTGGGAAACGGGGACACTGCTGCTCAGTACAGTGCGTATTCTCCTTTTCAAAAGAAGCTCCTTGGTTGGTAAGCAGCCATGGATGCATAACCGTCTAAAAATTAAAAACCTGATTTTTGCGAGGGTACATGTATATACAAAACACAGCCATAGTGACTCCTAGAAGAGAGCAGATATGCAAGCATAATATTCGGATGTATCAGCAGATTTTTTGAGTTTATAAAGCTGTTTTTCATTTTTGATGTGGAGACAAATAAATTGGACCCTACAAGCATGCAGGGTGGATTGAATCAATTTGTACAGCCTTGGAGATTTCTGGACACCACCTACCAGCATTTATATTGGAAGACTCGATCTATAGACAAAACTTCTAGTGCATACCCTATCTAGTAATCATTCAGAATTGATTGCTAATGCATAATATACATCTCAGTTGTCTTGATCGGCTCTGCCAGACCTTGCAAAAAGTGTAAAAATATCTCGATCCTCAACGCGAAACCAACATATTGAGCACTTTCACATTAAATGCTTTAGCTTGCAGTAGCAGGAAAGGATGATTAGAAGAACCACAAGATGGTTCGATCATCTCTTACTCGATCATGTATGCTCTTCCTTTTCCTAATTATCGAGTTAATTATTCTGCTTGTGAAATAGTACATGTGTACCTCTGCGTGAGGTTGCGTTTTAGAATCTCATGCAGCATTGTTTAGAAATGACGCCAGAACTTCACGTAGTCTCCACAAATAGTGTAAGAACATGCATTCGCTTCATAACACGAAGGCAGATGTCAAACTCACGGGTACTACTTTACTTCCTCTCTCAGCCGATCCAGTTCTGCTGCTATTTCTTTCATGCTTGGCCTTTTCTTTGGATTCCGTCTCAAACACCTCTCGGAGAGCTCAGCAACAACATGAATACCCGCTTTCTTACAATCATTCACAGCGAAAGTCTCTAGAATATCAAACAACCGGTTATGTTTCATTGCGAACCGAAAATGACTAGCCAGACCTTCATCGGAGCTATTCAGGCTGACAGCTTTTCTTCCAGTTAGGATTTCAGCAAGAACAACTCCAAAAGCATAAACATCACTTTTGGCAGTAAATTGTCCTGAATGGAAGTACTCAGGGTCCAAGTATCCAAATGTTCCCCCAACTGACATGGTTAAATGTGTTTTGTTAAGGGCTACGGACCTTGAAAGACCAAAGTCAGACACTACAGCCCTGTAATTTTCGTCCAATAAAATGTTTCCAGACTTGATATCTCTGTGAAAGATGGCTGTCGAAGCGCATGAGTGCATATAGGCAAGTGCTCCTGCAACTTCTGCAGCGATTGATAGACGAGTTTCCCAAGATAGTGCTGAAACATGTCCCTCACCATGTACATGGTCTGCCAAGGTGCCATTGGATACATATTCATATACTAGTAATGGAACTTCATACTCTAGACAGCAACCTAATAGTTTCACTATATTCCTATGATTTATCTGCGACAGAATGAAAACTTCGTTAATGAACTGACCTACGCGGTCTGTATCTACAGTATTAGCTTTCTTTACAGCCACTATGCTTCCATCCGGTAACATCCCTTTGTACACGGTTCCGTGCCCCCCTCTGCCAAGGACTCGACTTTTACTGAAATTGTCGGTTGCCTTCTCAATCTCTTCTGCAGTGTAGTGTTTGTTTACGAGACTTGCGTTAGTAGACGATATATGCTTCTGCAATAGCAAACCTCCATTCCTCTTAAAAAACTTCTGCTTGATTTGAAATTTCTTCCTTTTTTCAAGTTTGTGCCAAATACAAGCACCAAAAGCAGTCGAAAGCAGAACAACGGCTGCAATTCCAGTGCCTGCATGCGCAATCAATTTGAATATAATGTTTGAGGTTTACATGAGAAGGGCGGCAGAAAATAAGTATACCTAGGAAAATTGTTATAGCCAATTGACGTCTCCATTCATCTAGTTTGCATCCATATCTGGGTCCATTACCATCGCTTTGGTAACCCCGTGGGCAGTTGCACAAATAGCTGCCTGGTATATTAACACAAGTTGTCCCCTTTCGGCAGAGATTGTCTTCTGGGTGCATGCACTCATTGATATCTGCCCAATATAACCAAATGCATCATCTTGAGTCAGATGTCTCTCTGTATAAGTTGCACCACAGAAGTTGTATAGGCTCTCCCTGTATGCTAAAGTTCTGGTTGTTCCAGAAGATTTAGGTAATACTCGTCGGTATGCTCTTAAGAGTTCAGGAGGGCATGTTAACTGCTTCATCTAGTTTTCGGTGAATCTTTTTCGTTCCACGAATGGTTACAGAATAATTAAAAAGGAAAGACACTTTTCGGTGCAGCACGTACAGATTTGTTGTATGTCAGTAGATTTGGTTGGTAAATGAGGAAAGTATGTACCTTGGCAACCACTGGGGAGGTAAGGGTTTCCTCGGTAACCTTGTAAGCAGCGGCACTGATATCCTAGGCCTCCAGCGGAGTTGATGCAATTAGTGTTATCGCCACATCCATATTTTTCCTTTTTGCTTGCTTCCTGGCAATTCGTGTTCCCGGCTACCCAATCAAGCACTACAGGTACATTGTATACATTATTCTGAATGTTGGTGTCGGAGATGTTGAGCATGAATCCAGAGAAGTTCCTCTCAGCAATGAAGCCAATGCTACAAGGATTGCTGATCCAAGGCTTGCTCAAAGTATTTATACTGCTGATTTGCAGATAAAAAGCTCTCATATCTTGTGCGATAGTACTTTGACAACAACCAGCGCCAGAGCAACCAGTACCAGATAATCCAACAACAGGGTTCGTGTGATTGCAGAGGGCCGCACACCCACCTGTGTAGTTTGAACCGAAGGTAATGAAATAAGCAAAAATGTCACATCCTATCCCTACAAACTTATTGTGGGTGTGGGAGTAACTGAACTGTTGATCCATGCCAAAACCCGCATCTCCCATAGAACCTGATCCTGAAGCGCTGAAACAGCTCGGAGTTGCAGCAACCGCTACCCGTACAAACTCGAGCGTGATCTCCAGAACAGAAAATCCGCTACTGAAGTACGGAATCTGAATCGGATTACCGAATATGGGCAGGTTATGAAGAAGTGCCGATGGCATCACCAGAACTTCATCTTTACACAGGACTTGAAATGGTTTGTCGAGGTAACAGTTAGCTCCAATGCCGAATGGGTAAGGAACAGTCAAATTGCCACATTTCTCTTGGCAACCAGGCTTTGCCATGGATGCTTTTGTCTCCTGTAGTTGAGGAGAGAAAACTGTCATTAAAAGAACAAGTAACGCCTTCAGCCGCATCACTTTCGGCAGCATTGTTTTTGGGAGCTGTTGCTAAAGGAACGAAGGAAGAAGTCCCTTTTAATTCAGCAGCCGATGAAGTGTGATCACCATTCTTATATGGAGAAAATATGTTTCTAGCATGAGCTTTGGCTTTGACATGGAAACAACCTTTTTGCCTTGTAAACACACCCAGCTGTGTCACGTCGTTAGTATCAAGTAAGGGAAGCCGTGCTGCCACTGCCAGCAAGGTAATTGGAAGACAAGAACGAGGTTGTTTGTTGCACATTCTTACATGCAGCGTACTCCTCAGATCCAGCCATTGGTTTTATGCACTTCAAGTAAACCCCGTTAGATTTAATTGAAGTCCAAATTAGTACAAGTTCCTAACTCCTAACTCTACTATGATTCTAAAATCATGCCTCTTTTAATTCTACTAAGGTTCTAATTAACACCATGTCTATTTAAAGGAGACTTACGCAAAGTTATCTGGCCTCAAGCAAGAGAAAGAACAAACCCGTTTTGTCCCAAATTCAAAGTCTCTCTCACTCAAATTCGATCCTCTCACTGATAAACATGGCCTCCGCCAAGGACTCAGATCCATCGCTAGGCTACCTGACCCGGAAAGAAACATAGTTGAATCTCCCCTGTGAAACTAGGGTCAAGAACAAAACCCCGGCCCCAATCCAAATCACCGCCGAGCAAATCCTTCGAGAAGCACGGGAGCTCCAGGAGGCCGAGATCCGCCCCCGCCCCAGACAGAACATCACCGCTCCAGCCAAGCTCGCGGACTATCGCCTTCGCAAGAGGTACGATTACAAGGACCTGGTACGCCAAGCCCGGTGGAGCGTGGGTCAAGTACGCCGAATGGGAGCGCGCTGTCCCGCACTGTTTTGGAGGCCACCGTTATAAGCGGTTCCGCGCAAACGCACAATGAAGAACGCTTACGAAACAGCAAAGAGGCAAGGCTTCCAGAATATTCTATACTCTTCTTGTATATATGGAGAGAAACCTAGAAGATTTCTAGAAAGGTAGAGAACTTGTAAATTCTAGAAAGGAAGAGAACTTGTATATTCTAGAATGGTAGAGAGCTTGCAAATATCTAGATAGTGTGGAGAAACTTCTAGAGAAAGTGGACTTGTATAAATAGGCAAAGCCATACTTGGCTAAGGCATTCAAGCAATCTTGTACACAAGCATTCTCCAAGTAAATACAAAGCTTACATTCTCCCAAACTCGTGTCCCTTACTTTGTTCAATAAGCTTCTTACATCGCCCAGCTCTACGGTTAGGCTGACTTAGCGCACAAGCAGGGGCTTGATCACGCTAGGTGCCGCACGGTTTCGACTTAGAGAAGTTCGTTCCGTGACAGCGCGCTCGACGTCGACTACCGCGACCACGCGATGTGGCTCAAGTGCGCAAATTTTGAGTGTCAACCACGCCCGCAACGTGTGGAACCGCGCAGTAACTTTACTGCCCAGAGTTGAACAGTTGTGTGTTAGGGCTGACACCCTAACACAACCAACAAATCCAGCTCATGTAGATGTCTCAGCTCCAACATCAGCTCAAAGGAAGACATTGAAGTTCAAGGTCAAGCTGAATTACAGTAAGGAAGGAAGACAAGAAGTAAAGAGTGGAGAATTTGAATAAAAATGGAGGGAAGAAACAGTTGGAAGGTGGTGCACGTGAGGCGCGTAGAACCATTTAAAGCTCAGCACACGTGGGACACGCGCTTTCATCCTTTCCAAGGCAAATCTTGTCGTTGAGATTTGCCTCTTAATTCTATCTAAATTTTGTTTCTTGTTTCCTAACAATTTCATTTTCCATTTTATCTTTTAATGTTTTTCTTTGAATTTTAGAAATTACTACCTTGGAGAGGAAGATTTGGGAAAGGCTAAGAGCAGCTGAAAGTTAGAAAGAAAAGGGAACCATATTTTCAAAGAATTAATAGAAACCCATTTCTTCTATCTCTTTTTTCTTTCGGCTAGAATTTCTGGATTCTTATTCAAATTGTTACTATATTTGAGCATAGAAGTAAGTTATAACCTGGAGGTTTTAACAGGTGGTATCAGAGCAGTAACTAATTCCTGGTGTTACAAAGAAAATCAGACAAAAGATGGGGTATGGAAACAAGAATAAAACAACAATTGGATGAACACGTGAGCCTTATGGAGGCTCACTTTTCTAATCATTTTGGGGCTCTGGATGGTCAATTAGTTGAGTTGAAACAAAATATGGATGAGTTACCTGAGTTGGAGCTGTTGGTAGAACAATGAAAGAAGAGCTACCAACAATGAGGCAAGCTCTTACTGATTTGCAAGGGATGATGAAACAATTACTCTACACCAGAGGAAATGAAGGGGTTGAAGGTTCAAACTCCAAGCAAAACAAAAGCTATAAGACTGAAGACACCAATCACAAGGAGTATTTTCAATATACCAATGATAATCTTTTTCCTAAAAACCAAAACTCGAATTCCCTAAATTTTTTGGAAAGGATTCATATGGATGGGTGCGCAAAGCAGAGAGATATTTTGAGTTTCATCCAATGGATGAAACACACAAGGTAAATTTTGCATCTATACATTTTGAAGGTCAGGCTGAACATTGGTTTGGCACATATATTAAGGCCAAGGGGAGAGTTCAGTGGAAGGAATTTGTGAATAATGTGAACTCTAGGTTTGCGAGACTTTTTAAGGAAAGTGTCATTGGAGAGTTCCATAAGCTCAAACAATTGGGAACTGTGGAGCAATATTACAATGAATTTGAGACCATCAGGTCAGTATTGGTTAATGAGGGGTGTAAATTTGAAGAAGACTATTATGTCCAAAGTTTTGTCAGTGGGTTAAGAGATGAAATTCGTTTGGAAATTGAGAAATTCGAACTGTATGACCTCTCTAGAACTATCTATTTGGCTAGGAAGCGGGAGGCAGCCCTTAGCAGGAGTTGGCATCAACCAAGACTTAACACCAAAAGCAACCTGCACAGTCCTTATACACCACCAACATCCAGCAAAACACTTCCCTCTCCGACACCAGTTAAACCTAAATCAAGTTTCATTATTCCAGCAGTAACTTCATTTCAACTTCCAGTTCAAAACCAAAACCAATCCAAGGCATTGTTACCAACACCAAATAACCCTCCATACCAAAAATTCAACAAGGAATACTTTGATGACATGAGAAGAAAGGGTTTATGTTATTGGTGTGAAAAGACCTTTACACCTGCACATAATTGCAAACACAAACAAGTATCAATATTGATTGTAGATGAAGGGGATGAAGAAGACACACCTCCTGTCTATGATGAAGAAGTGCAAGATCCCAAAGACAAGCAACTGGATGCTCCCACAGAAGAGAACCAAGAAGGAATGGTAATTACTGTCAATGCCATGACAGGTAGCCAGAACCAGTCTACATTTAAGGTATGGGGTAAGGTAAGAAATAATTTTTTTTTGAGGAAACTACCCCGGTGGTCCCTGTACTATACGCGTTTTGCCACATTAGTCCCTAAACAAAAAAATTATCCATTTTGGTCCTTAAACATTGCGCCGTTTGCCATAATGATCCTTTTCTCAACTTCCGTAAAAAAAAGTCCGTTTGTGGACCCCACACGAGGGGCACAAAGGACATTTTCCTTCTTCTATTTTTCCCATTGTAGTTGCATGTATTCCAATGTAACTTCCAGCGGTGGCGGGTCAAAGAACTGCCCAGGTAAGGTGTTAGGGCATTGGGGCAGTGCAGGTGTGGTGGCAAGGTATTGTGTGTATGTGGTGGTTATGGACTGTGCCGGCTCCTTCCCTTTGTCTAGCTACCAAATTATATATATTTTTTTTTTTTTTTTATTTGAGTAATTGATGGACGAGATCTGGGAGAGAGCAGTGGAGATAGCGTTGGACGGCCAAACCGATGTTGCTTCGGTAAGAACCCTAACCCTAGACAGAGCTGTGAAGTGCGTCCATGGCCGCCTCCCTCCTCCTGCGCTTTTAGAGAAATTTAACAACCTCCAACACCTTTCTGTCGCAAATATAGGCATCTCGTCCCTCGAGCAGTTCCCTCACCTTCAGAACCTCCAGAAATTGATTTTATCTGACAATCGCATCGTAGGCGGGCTTGAATACCTCGTGGAGGCTGATCTCGAGTCGCTGAGGGACCTTGATTTGTCGAACAATCGGATTTAAGACATAAACGATCTCAGGCCGCTCGCAAAGCTTAAGCTCGTTTCGCTTGATCTGTACGAGTGTCCATTGACGCGGGTGAAGGATTATTGATCTAGTGTTTTTGGATTGATAAAGTGACGGGATTGTTGATGTGGACGAGGATGAAGAAAGCGACGCGGATGAGGAGGAGACAGAGACGTTGAGGGTAGGGGGGGCAAATGGGTTCAGTCGGCCATCGTCGCATCACCACTCGAATGGTTTCGTGTGGCAGCTGTAGATGTGGAGGAAGATGAGGAGGATGAGGGTGAGGAGGATGAGGATAATGATTTGGTTGAGGAGATCGATGAGGATGATGGCGATGATGAGGATGTGGTTGAGGTTCATGAGATCGATGTCAGTGAGGATGAGGAAGATGGGGTTGAAGACGATGATGCTGATGAGGATGAAGATGAGGAATTGTCCTTTGTGCCCCTCATGTGGGGTCCACAAACGGACTTTTTTGGACGGAAGTTGAGAAAAGGATCAATATGGCAAACGGCGCAATGTTTAAGGACCAAAATGGATAATTTTTTTGTTTAGGGACTAATGTGGCAAAACGCGTATAGTACAGGGACCACCGGGGTAGTTTCCTCTATATTTTTCTATTTTAATAGACACTGGGTCCACCCATAACTTTATGGACCCAACTGCTGCTGCAAGGTTGGGGTGTACTATCACTCCTACTACACAAATGAATGTTATGGTGGCTGATGGAAACAGACTGAGTAGTGAATATATTTGTAACCAATTTAATTGGAACATGCAAAGGGAAGAATTTGTGACTGACATGATGATACTATCCTACAGTGGTTGTGATTGCGTGTTGGGGTTACAATGGCTTAAAGAAATGGGCAAGTGACATTTGATTTCAAGGAAATGACAATGGTCGTAAAGAAGGGGAACAAGGAAATTACCTTATTTAGAGGAGGTGAGCAAGCTGAGGTTAAGATGATATCAGCCAAGTTTACGTTCAAATACTTGGCACATGATTCAGGGGCTTTGTTTGGGCAAGTCTACACTATCACTACCATCCCCCATAACCAGACTCAAGAATCCCAACTCACTGTACTTTTACACCAATTTGTTGATGTGTTTGAAGAACCCAGGGGGTTACCACCCATCAGACCCCAAGATCACCACATACCCCTAATACCCAATGCTAAACCAATCAACATTAGACCATACCTTACACTCAAAAGAATGAAGTAGTGAAGATACTGCATGAATTATTGGAATCTGGGGTTATACAGCCCATTACATCCTTTTTTGGATCTCATGTGCTCCTAGTGAAGAAAAAGGATGGAAATTGGAGGATGTGTGTGGACTATAGGGGGCTGAATAAGCTCACTGTTAAAAACAGATTTCCCATACCAGTTGTAGATGATTTACTAGATGAGCTTCATGGTGCAAAAAAATTCACTAAACTTGATTTAAGGAGTGGTTATCACCAAGTTAGAGTACACCCTGATGATATACCTAAAACAGCCTTCAATACACACCTTGGCCATTATGAATTTTTAGTGATGCCCTTTGGACTCACCAATGCACTAGCCACATTTTAATCCATTATGAACTCAGTTTTTCAACCTTATCTAAGGAGATTTGTTCTAGTCTTCTTTGATAACATCCTTGTGTATAGTCAAACATATGAAGACCATCTACAACACCTCACCATTATGTTGCATACTCTCAGGACACACTAGTTATTTGTCAAGCAATCGAAATGTACATTTGCAGCTTCAGAGGTGGAGTATTTGGGTCATATTGTTACAGGGCAAGGAGTTTATGCTGACCCTTCCAAAAAAGTAGCTATGGTGGAATGGCCTATACCTAAGACAGTGAAACAACTTAGAGGATTCCTAGGCCTTACTGGCTATTATAGGAAATTTATTTCACACTATGGGATGAAGAGCGAGCCTTTGACTAAGCTGCTACAAAAGAATGGTTTCCACTGGATCCCTGAGGCTACACAGGCCTTTGAGAATCTGAAGCGAGCTATGACTAACACATCAGTGCTAGCATTGCCAAATTGAAATTGGCCTTTCACCGTAGAAGTTGATGCTAGTGATCAAGGAATGGGGGCTGTGTTGATGCAACAAGGTAAACCATTAGCTTATTTCAGCAAAGCTTTTGGACCTAAGGCTATAGCCACGTCTACTTATGAAAAGGAATTGATGGCCTTGGTGCAAGCCATCATTCATTGGCATACATATATTAGTAACAACCATTTTATCATCAAGACAGATCATAGTAGTTTGAAATACCTGTTGGGACAGAGAGTAACATCACTTTTGCAACAGAAATTTTTATCTAAACTATTGGGTTTTGATTTGAGATACATTATAAGGCAGGGGTTGAAAATGGAGTTCCTGATGCCCTATCAAGATTGCCTGAACAACACACCAATGAGAGTACTTGCTTGGCCATGTCTACAGTAACACCCTTGTGGATTACAGAATTACAAGATAGTTACCATGGGGATGAAGTTATACATCAACAAATTCAGCAGGTACTACTGGATCCATATGAAACATCAGAATATTCATATGATGAGCAGGGTACACTGAAGTACAAGGGGAAGTTGTGTGTGGGAAATCATGGAAAATTAAGGCAACAAATCTTACAGACCCTGCGTAACTTAGGAATATGAGGACATTCTAGCAGGAATGCCACTTATAAGAGAATTGCAGCACTATTTTTCTGGCCACTTACAAGCTGCAAGTAAAACTTTTGTGCAAGAATGATATGTGTGCCAAAGAAGTAAGTCAGAGCATGTGGCATACCCTAGGCTACTACAGCCCTTAGCTATACCAAAAACAGCTATGAAGTAGTATTTCCATGGATTTTGTGGAGGGTTTACCAAGATCTAACAACAAGGCAGTAATTATGGTGGTGGTGGACAGGTTGAGCAAATTTTCTCATTTTATAGCACTCAATCATCCTTACACAGCCCATGTTTCAAGCTTCATGGCCTACCAGATAACATTGTAAGTGACAGGGGTAATGTGTTCATTAGCCAATTTTGGCAAAAGCTTTTTACACTATTGGGGACTGACCTACATCTAAGCACTGCATACCACCCCCAATCATATGGTCAAACAGAAAGAGTGAATCAATGCCTTGAGAGTTACTTAAGGTGTTTTTGTGGTGATAGACCACATACTTGGGGAAAATGGCTCACATTGGCAGAGTATTGGTACAATACCACTTACCACACTTCAATTAAAATGACACCATTTTGAAGCTTTGTATGGGTATGCTCCCATAATCCTAAACTTAAAAAGTCCTGAAACCACTCACATTGTTGCTATTGAGGCCTACATGGTTGAAAGAAGGAACATTTTAAACCTCCTCAAGGGGGCACAAGCTAGAATGAAGAACAATGCTGACAAGGGCAGAAGTGAAAGGCACTTTGCTGTTGGAGACAAGGTCTACCTTAGACTACAGCCATACAGACAGTCTAGTTTGGCCATTAGAAAGAATTTGAAGCTGGCCCCAAAATATTTTGGCCCTTATGAGGTGTTGGAAAAAATTAGCTCAATTGCTTACAGATTGAATTTGCCACAAGGGTCCCAAATCCACCCTGTTTTTCATGTATCATTGCTTAAGCAAGCAGTAGGTCACCATACCCCAGTTAATTCTCAAGTTCCACCTGTCAACCCTGAAGGTCAAATTCTACAAGAGCCAGTTCAAATTCTAGCTCACAGAATAATCAAAAGGGGAAACCAGCCCATTCCTCAAGTACTAGTTGTGTGGTCAAATTTACCAGAAGAGGAAGCTACTTGGGAATATTAGTCAACAGTAAAACACAGGTTTCCTTTATTTCTTCTTGACACCCTAACACAGCCAACAAATCCAGCTCAGGTAGATGTCTTAGCTCCAACATCAGCTCAAAAGAAGACATTGAAGTTCAAGGTCAAGCCGAATCACAGTAAGGAAGGAAGACAAGAAGGAAATAATGGAGGGATTGAATAAAAATGGAGGGAAGTAACAGTTGGAAGGTGGTGCGCGTGAGTCGCGTATGACCATTTAAAGCTCAGCACATGTGGGACACACGTTTTCATCCTTTCCAAGGCAGATCTTGCCGTTAGGATTTGCCTCTTAATTCTGTTTCTTGTTTCCTAACATTTTCATTTTCCATTTTATCTTTTAATGTTTTTCTTTGAATTTCAGAAATTACTACCTTGGAAAGGAAGATTTGGGAAAGGATAAGAGCAGCTGAAAGTTAGAAAGAAAAGGGAACCATATTTTCAAAGAATTAATAGAAACCCATTTCTTCTATCTCTTTTCTCTTTTGACCAGAGTTTCTGGTTCTTGTTCAAATTGTTACAATATTTGAGCATAGAAGTAAGTTATAACCTGCAGGTTATAACATTGTGGTACAGTCGGAGGCGGGAGGCTGATATTCAAGAGGTGGACGAGTTGGGAGGCGACTAGCAGTCGTGGCTCTCATACATAAAATTCAAACTCAGGTAAGACGAGATCGAGCGGGCCAGGGCGATCTTCGAGCGACTTGTGGCGTGCCAGCCGAAAGTTAGCGCGTGGATTCGGTTTGCCGAGTTTGAGGTGAAGAACGGGCAGATTAGGAGGGCGAGGAGGAGGCGAAGTTCGAGGTGAAGAACACGTGGTTGACAAGTTGGCCGCCGATGAGGAGGAAGTGGAGACATTGTTCGTGGCATTCGCCGAGTTTGAGAAGAAATGTCAGGAGTCGGAGAGGGCGAGGTGTATTTATAAGTTTTCCCTCGATCACATACCGAGGGAGAGGCCGAGGACTTTTATAGGAAGTTTGTGGGGTTCGAGAAGTGATACGGGGAAAGGGAGGGAATAGAGGATGCCATTGTGGGAAGGAGGATATTTCAGTACGAGGATGAGGTCACTAGATTTAATTGAAGTTCCAAACTTCAAAAGTAAGAGTGAAAAATCTTCTCTTTACAAGCGACAATTTTTCTTTATGAATCAAATATATCAAAGTATTTGTGGATTTCTCACTATTGATAAAGAATAATGCATTGCTAAGATTGCGGAGTACATTATTGAAACTTTATGCCAATGATGTTTTTGCGTGAAAATTATGCAACTGTTAATAGCTCATATATTCAGTTCCTCTCTTTAGCAGCTAAATATTTTCACGTATATAGAGTTCGAATGCTTATTTGATAATATGGTTTGACAATGAGAGTATCTTGCTCAAACTTGGGATGCCATTAATAACTAGAGGACTTACATGTGTGTTGCATACATCTATATTTTGTTTAAGCACAAATGTGTGCATTGAGTTTCATAAGACCGGGTAAAAGAAATCCACAAACGAGAATTTATAACCTGCTTACATCAACTTTATAATTTTGGCAGTTAGAAACGACACTCAAATATCCAGCTATACTGGGATCGTTTATTTATACACCATACATCATGTTCCACATTCTCTTTATATCACAGAAAATGTACTAAAGATTTAAATGTTTTAGTGACAAATAAGATTGTGAAAAAGCAAAATATTATGCAAAAATAGACATTTTCAAGTAAATTTCTTAACTTAAGAATGAAATCTTATTACTTTAGATTGTCAACTTTTAATCGTGTTTGCATATTCTTGGAGTCCTTGTTCTTGTTGTCTCCTATCCTTATGAGCTTCTGACTTATCATTAATTTTCAACCTTTGTCATCTTCTCATTTGCAGACAAAATTCTTAACATGATATCCACGGTACAAAATACTCTTGAGTGTGAAATTGAATCTACATAATGAAGCTGATCCCATAACTCATTACTCATAACTCATGACTTAGCTTTAGTTTCTTGTACCGCTATTTGGTAGCTTTGGCAACACTCCTTAACTCAACAATCTAATTAGGTCGGTTTCTTTGAAATTCTAATTAGAGCATGCTCATTTAGACCATGTGAGGGCAAATTCACACTACCAGTCACAGTCACTGACCAAATCACCTTCTCATCGATCTTCCAGCTTTCTTCACTCACGTAAGCTGCTCCCAACCCTCCCATGCACTGTCCCAAGTCTCAGAATTATTGATAGAGATGACCATACATCCAAAAATACAAAGCATTTATTGCAACCCTATATCTAGTTTTGAAAGTATCAATTTTTTTAATTTATAAATTTGTGGAATAAGCACAAAATAACACTTTTTCAATCAAAATAACACAAATAGTTCCAATGCAAGGAGTTGTTTCCACAAATTTCAAGCAAAAAGAAAAAAAAGATGAACTCGTAAGGCTTTTAAGGAACTCATTTCAAATCATAGTACACACGTGGCTCTGTATATTTAAGAACTTCACTTCTGCTTCCATTTGGGTTCTTTCAAGTTTCAACATCCCTTGTTGCTTGAATCTGCGTGTAGCAAAAAGAACCTAACAAATGCATTCACTTGAGCCCAAAAAAATCTAAACTCGCTTAGTCTCCTTATTGTACATAGAATCCCCAGAAATTGAAGAAAATAAAATAATAGACCAAAATCCTCTACAAGATTACTAATCAAGGATAAAAATTTATTAAATTGAATGCCAAAAAAAATTAATTGAATATCAAACTTAGAATAACCAATTTTTAATTGAAGTCGATGCTTTGATAATTTTTGTGGGTGCAAAAAAAAGGAGGCAAAAGTGTTTCGAAAGCAGACTTCAATTTTGGATTCTGGTCAGGAGATCTAGAGACTACAATTTCATTATGGTGAAGAAGCAAAGACTATGAGTTGTAACTTTTTAAGGTTTATTCTTGAGTGCATAGACGTCATTACGTATCATTAACTTGGAGAGAAGAACTTGCACAATCGAGAGATGTAGAGTCTTTTATGTAAGTGTCATAACATTAATTCATACATTTTCACAACTCAGAGCAATCATATCATTAGCATATTTTGTAAGGATAATTTTGTCCAAAATATGATTTAGACCTATACACATTTGTAAATTCTACAAAATATTAATGCTTACCGTAGAACACAAGAAATGAAAAAGATTAACATCTTATAAAAACAATACCTACTTTTGCTAAAAGTACAATTGTTAAACAAAGGTTTTGTCTATAGAAAACATTGTAAATAATACGATTAGAGCCAAATTTAATCATGACTAACTTAGTAAAATATCAAAAGTTAAATTATCACTTGTATTACTCTCATTTCCAATTTTTTGTGCAAAACTGAAGCTTTGTTAAAGAAATTATTTAGGATGGCTCCTTTATAACAACTTCAAGTAATCCATCAAGACTATAGTATTGTATGCTTTAAGTGGTCCAACATTCAGCTTTTCAAAACCTAGTCCTTTAAAAAATAAGGGCTTTCCTCTTACCACTAAAATGTTTGAATTTTTCATTTTTAAATGTCTCATGTTAAAATTGCATTAAGAGTTCTTTAATGACGAAATATCATAAACCGTTCTGATTCTCGTCACCAATCATAGCCTAAAGAAGGAATCACTAACTTAACATGATACAAACATGATATACAATACAATGATTAGTTCAAAGAAAGGTCACATGAACCTTTAACCATTAGTTTCTCTCTCCCTTCTCTCTAAAAAAGCCTTCCACTGGAAGCCACCGCGGCCGCCCTACCGTGTGACGGCGGGCTTGGGGCGGTGGTCGGAATTTGGCCTAGAACTGGGGATTTATTTTGTCTTCTTTTAATGTGTATATGCTCTGAGGACGGGCTTTTCTCGAGGCCGGTGGCAAATCGCAGATGGAGGATGGTGGACGGCCACGGTGCGATGACCGGCGACATCCTACCCAGCCTCGATCCGGGACGGTGATGTCTGCACCTGCACCGATTTGCCGGATCTCGTAAGATCTTTGAAGATCTAGGATTTTTTCTTGATCTTTTAGATCTGATAGGTCTAAATCGGGGTGACGGTCCTGGGTTGTTTGGTTTTTATTGTTGATTGAAGAGGTTTGTGCTTGATTGGGTTAGATAGCTTATCGCCGGCAGTGGCCGGAATTTAGCCGGCGGTGACCGAGATCTTACCAGCGGCGGCCGAATTTTTCGCCGGTAGTAATTAGGTGTCATTAGTTGGCTGTAGGGTGTTCGTTTTGGTTACAAGGCACTGTGTCTAGGGTTTTAGTGCCTAGTGTTTTTGTGTGTTTCGCTGTGTTGTCCTGTGGGTGGGGGTAGGGGAGATTGGGCCTCGGGTGTGTCTTGGGGGTTTTAGGCGTGTTTAGTGCATTTGGGTGGGGGTGGGGAAAGGGGGGTTGGGGCCCAAAGGAGGGAGGGGGATGGGGTTTTAGGGTAATTCTAGTGGTTTTGTGTGTGTATGTGTTTTGTGGGGGGGGGGGGGGGGGGGGGGGGGGACACGAAGTTAAGTACAGCCTAGCTTAGCGCTGATTGTTGTTTTGTTGCCCGACTTTTTGGTGGCCGCGTCTTGGGAGGAAATCGCCGGTGAATTTTTGTGAAACATGCAAGGTTACTTACATCTTGTATTTGGATTGTGATTCCTTTGTTTGTCGAGTTCATCTTTGATTTTCGTCCGGCTCCAGTTGACTTCCTCATTGTAATAGTTGTGTTGTTTAGAGTTATAGTGTTTCATTTTTAGTTTACTACTTGTTTCTTATAACCTCTAGGCCTTCGCTTATTACTTAAAGTTAATCTAAATTGTAGGATATACTCTACTTTAGTTTAATTATAATTGATTTTGGGTTTATAGGTTCGTTGTTAGTTTCTGACATTTGTGGTCGTGTATACACAGAGTCACGAAAATGTCGTAACATTTACTCGCCGTTGGGCAAACCTATAACCCTTTTAATTATCAATGCTATTACCTTATTAACCAAAAAAAAATATATGCAATGATTGTACCATCGCATACACACCATGTAATATGATGGAAGGCCTACTTAGATTGTCGTGCAATTGCCATGGAATATTTGAACGTGCATGTTTACCTTTAATTCCTTTGAATTATATGTTGAAAAACAAAAAAGAAAGAGTTGCCAAGACATCATATAGTGTTGTACTTCAAATGATTATTGGCACTTATCATCTAAAATAGTAGAATAATCGTGCTGAAAAACATATAAATCTAAATAGCAAATATAATTATAGTTGTTATTGAAGAGTGGGTCTAGAATATTCTAGGGTACAAAACCTTTCCTGTGTGGTAAAAAGGTGTTGTCAAATCCATTTTCACAAAAATATATATATATATATATATATATATATATATATATATATATATATATATATATATATTGCACTATGAATTTTAGCGATAGAGACATGACATTTTTAGCTGTAATCTTTTGTCACTAAAACTGTTACAACAGAAGATCCTTGCCTAAAAAAGGGTGACGCTATTCACATATCCCTTTTGATTTAAATGTTCATATTAAAGTTTCCATCATTCAAGTTAAGAGGTTTTTGAGTTGCTAATAACTAGACATAAATATTGATGGGTTAATATATTCAATTGCAAATAAAAAAGAACTATAGTTGCATTTCGAATTTAATAGGACTTAAATTCGAAATTACTCATAACTCAGTCGGCTCTTCAAAACTCGTTGCGGTTCTCCAGTTAGAGCCATTAACCCCCGGCTTAAACAAATACACCAGTTATCATTAGTGCGGATTTAGGGAGTGGATTAGAGCTGGTAAATTTAACCAATTCCTCGGTTGACCAGTTGAACCGTCTAGTCGACTTTGATTTTGAATCTCAATATGATATAGTGCGTAACAGCTCTGCTCTTTTTACCTTATGGGGAATCTGGAAGCATCGCAATGCTATTTTATTTGATAATGATAAGCTAAATGCTCACAAGATATGTAAGTTGGTGTGGAAATGGGTATTTGACTCTTCCTAATAGGAGGCAACCCCTGGAGAACGGCCCAGCCTAACCCTTTTCCGACTAGCAGGTCGTCTTACTAAACGGAACCCTGAAGCAATGCAAGTACCTCTACCTTGATGACTAGAACAACTTAATCCACTCCCTGATTCACAAGCAAGAATAGAAGTCTGATCACCCTGGTTGACAGCTTGCTCAGGAACCTCTTCAATACAATCCGGATTTCTAGCTCCCGTTCATAGTTTTGCCACAGATGATACACAAGGAATCTTTTTATGGCGGTTCTTCCTTCTAACGACCATCATATCTATGATTCTTTTCACACCGATGAAGCAACATGCATCGGTCCGTAGAACCTATAAAAAAGAGATGGTTGTGGAAAGGCGTACTCTTGTACACCTACGTCACTTGGCTTATCGAAGACCCAGGATAAGTAGAAGAATAGGCATATGCAAGTACAATAAGAGGTCTGGTCGCAGATGACGGAGTGCTTTTTTGTTGTTTTGCTGCTAATGCTAAATGAGACAGATTGGTTTGAAATTTGTTATGGTCCTACTTGAGTTTAGAGACATTGACAAAATCATTCCAACTTTATGCCCCAATAATCAATCAATCCAGTCAACCAAAATTACTACTCGAGAAGATCTGCTCAAGTCATCTCGGAAAGAAGATCACATATTATAAACAATTTCGATACACAAGTCCCCAGTTGATTAACATGCCTCTACCTTTTAATATGATAAGTAAATGTACAGAACAACAAAGGTTAAACTTGCCTCTACTTCTTGTTCAGCTAAAATCAAGCAATGCTGACTAGCAGATTGGTTCACAAGATAAACGAGTCGAATTATAAGCTTCAGCTAAAGCTTAATAAACTTGTCACAGCGGATCAAGTAACTTAATATTCTACCCAACTCAACATGGCTCATTTACACCCAAGTTGCGTGTATGGTATAAAATGGTCCAAACTAGTATCTATGAAGAGTGTCATGCCAACTCAGTGGCCAAAATCCAAAGGATGCGAAGAGGTCTGTTCATATTGCAACTTTTGATAGCGTCATGCATTAAACGTTCAAACAGCTATAGTAGTGTCATGCGGTGATCTTTCTCGACATAAAACCTATTATACCATACTATGATGTACATGTTTGATAATTTCTAGTTAAAATGATGACAATACTAGCATATAAAGTACGCATCATTTTTTTTCCTGGCACTTATTTTCTGTTGAGAAGTGGAACGGGGATATAAATGCTCATACTTGTATACAGGGAGATCAGATATCCCATATAACGAAAGCACACTCCAATGTCCAAAATTATCACAATGTCCAAAATTATCCTCGTGGTAATATAACATCACTGAACAAGGATTTAACTCAAAGGTGACTGCAGAGGATGAAACTGAACAGGAATTGATGATTTATAGTTCAAAGATCTATAAATTGTTGTTCAGGAAATTGAACAGATGACGGCAGTACCTTCTATCTACTAGAATTCAATTATAAACTCTCTCACGAATTTGGAGGTGACCGCAGATGACTCATCTGTTATCTATTTGGCCTCAGAGGTCTCTGCAAAACAAAAATCAAACGATGAATGTCCAAAATGAAACATCAAATTAATGTCTTGAGTTCCCTTATCATAAATTGGCAAGTGGCAACAAGAGGGGCGTCAAACAACAAGACATTTCATCTTTGTAATTGATAGTTAAAGTCAACAAGATCTATAGTAGATAGAACTTACTCTTTGTCCATGATCAGCTACTTGGGAATGTTTGACTGCCCCCCTCTCTGAATCAGGTAGCATTTCTGGACTATCGAGCTTATAAAACGTCTCCAGAGCTCTTGCTGTAAATGGGCGCACTATATTTACTTCCATTGCTGATATATGTTTCAACTGCATTTACGAATTCAAAACATGAAAGGCTAGACGGTAAAAAAGGTTAAAAATAGAATGTACTAAGAGGTAATCTCTTCACCACATCAAGTTAATAATAAAGGAACATCAATGTCTATTCCACATAATGATAACATGCTAAAGCATATTTTTCTTCATATTCGGTGCTACAACAGGCATCCAACTTTCCAAAGACTTGAAAATCAAAACTAACACCCCATCCCTGGCAGTAAAACAAAATATCAAGTGAGAGAACAAGCATACCACTATTGCACTAGCACGCCCAGCTAACTTCTCCATCCCAGTGCCAATTTTGTGAAATCTTACATCTTTGATGTCCTCAATAAGAGACCTCACCTATCAGAAGATATTTACGTCAATCCCAACAATACATACAAATTGCATAAAAGAAATACGATTAACAGCAATGCAGGCTGACCAGGTATACATCAGGAATGTCATCACGAGCACTGTAACAAGAAAATCTTGTAATCAATACTTAGAAGATAACGTAGAAATCTAAATATGTGTAAAATGACTCACTGGTCAAAAAGAAGCCTTGAGATTTCTACATAATGGAAGGGTAATGGTTGAAATAGATCTAAGGAGTCACGCTCTGCTTCCAGAATCTGTGTTAACTTTTCTAGTTGACAAAGCAGATCAACAAGAGCGAACAATCAAGATCAAGTCAGTTATTGTTCTGTACATTATTTAGGACATACAGAACCATAAATCTAACGAGACTACAACACACAATTTAACCATTTGCAACACTCAGCCAAGCTTCCAACAAAAAATAGTAAAAGGGCCTAGCTTCTTATAAACTGGTGTTATCATATAAACTCTTCAGCTTTGAGACTGACAAAAACATGCCATTTAAGTGGATTTCAAAAAAAAATTTGCCTCCGGAATATCGATACTTTATGTTTACTTGAACAACAGATTCAGGATAATTCAGACGCAGTTTTATCAGTGAAAAGTTATAAAGTGATAAGTGATCAGGCTTCTTTGAAAGAGGAAAGTAAACCCCCAACCCAACCCCAAGTATTTGACATTGCAAGTACAAATGCTTACAACACAATGTTAAGGAGTTTGGAACGATATCTTATCAAAATTTGCTAGGTTACAATTGATTTAATCTTTCTGCTAACCATTCTAAAACATATACTCTCTCTGTTTCACAATCTCTGTCTACCTTAACCCTTCGCAAATCCCTATGAGAGAAACTGAAAATGTAAAGACTTAGTTCATCGGTTCATTTGTTGTTTCTACCCTAGTTTGACTTGTCAAACAATATTCATATACACTCCCCCTCTTTAACCTTTTGCAAATTCCTAGAACAGAATTTCAACATGTAAACATTGTCTTCAGTCCTCTCTTTGACCCTCGTTTGACTTGTCGAACAATACACATTCAACTCATCCTTTGTATTCAAGTTCAATCCAATGCTAAGATGATCGAGAATACTATCCTAGAAATTTGCTGACAAAAATTGCGTGACGGTAGACTACTACTAACCGACGGTCATCCAATCGGGAGGCCGGATCGTGCACTTCCCTCGCTTCTTCAGCGCCACCGCCAGCCAGAGAGGCACTTGAGCAGCGATTTGCGGACGGAATGGACCATATTGACCCTGTCAATTGAATGAATCAGCACATAAGCGTGTGAATAGACAGCAATTACATGCAAAAAGAGGGGAAAATAGGGAGAAAGAGTACGCAGATAAAATCGAGTGTGTCCATTCGCATGTTTGGCACGATCTCCACGGTTTCATCTTCGGCGAGAAACTCCAACTGGTCATCAAATGCAAAGATTGGAGACCAAAACGTCATGATTACAATGCCAACATTTTTTTATGATGGAATTCAAGATAACAGCAAGTAATTGAATTCGTACAATACTTAGTGAACTGAGATCTGACCTCGGCCGCTGCAAAGGTAGAGCCACTAGGGTCAGATTGTCCGGCCATGTGCGGTGATAAGTGGCGGCGAGTGGTGGTTGAATATGTGGGCGGAGGTGGTGCTTTTGAGGGTGGAAGAACCCTTCACACTCCCAGTAAGGTTTACATCTTTTGGGGTACAATTTCTTTGCTCTTGGGGGTAAACTGCACTTTGCCCTCTTGTACTTTTAGAAAATTTCAATATGGTACCCTCTACTTCAAAACCTATATCTATTCCCGGAAAGTGTGCACATTAACCGGAACCGGAACCATTACAGAGATAATGAAAATACATAATTACCCTTATGTATTTGTTTTATTTAGTTTAATAGCAGTATTTTTAACGTCTTTATTCAATATTATAAGTATAAGGGATCAAAGTGTAACTTTCTATTGTAAGTATAAGGGGTCAAAGTGAGAGATCCAACAAAAGCGAAAACTAGAGTGCTAGCGATGCCAACTTTAAAAGAATTTTGTGAACGAAGGCAATATTGCTAGAGGTGACTAAAATCTAATAATTCTTTTTTCCCCCTTTGTCGTAGTTAAATGTTGATTGTTCACTTTAAGATACTTCTTACATGCACGTTCTATTAACCAAAAAACCTGAAACCTTGCTAGTTTTACTGCTACGAAAAGGAAAATTAATCGGGAGTAAGAAGAAAACTGATGCAATAGTTTTTTTATGAAATAAATTGTCCACTCGAAATTGAGAAAGAACTGGTAAACTTCAAACCGATATTGTTCATATGAAGAAAATGAAGTGAAACGATTAATTTTGGTGTGAAACTCACTGCAATTCTCTTAAACTTAATTATTAAACACATGTATTGCGCATGAAATAGAAATCATATCTTGCTATAAAAAAATTGTCATTATTCATGTGAGAAGAAGAAGCGCGATTGTTAAATTCTGGAGGAGACTACCTATTTTAGAAAATAATGATGTCATTGCATCTTTCTTATCTTAACTACTTAACATGCACGTGTATTGCATGTGATATACTCCATTCGTCTCAAAAAATTGATCATATTTACTTTTCAGGCTGTCCCAAAAGAATTGATCACTTTTTACATTAAAAAAAATTCTGTAGGTGTTTTTCTATACCCTTTTTGCCCCCCTTTTTTAATTTATTTATCTCTATATTTAATCATCCACCAACTCATTTTTCTTTCATAACCCACTTTCTTCCTCTCTCTCGGAGTAGAATGAGAAACTATCATAAATAAGCGTGCAAGTAAAAATTGATTAAATAATTTGAGGCGAAATGAATAATAATCTTATTGTTTCGGAACACGTAATCAAATTACAGATATAACATAGCGATTATGTAACTTTATCTTATCGGTGCAATTATCGGATTCTAACAAAAACAAAAAACACAAATTCTAGTAAGGTAAAGTGGGGCATACAAGCACTGAATATGGCCAGTCTCACTAATCCTATCTTATTCAAGGAAGATTAGTGTAAATAGCCATTTCTCAATTAAAAGGTATCCCAAAACTGAACATTTCAGCGTCTCCCATTCTCATTTTGGCGCTTGATGCCTCATCTCACTCAGTTGTTAACCACCACTACGCCGCAGCCGCTACCGCCGCCATCGCCACCGACTCCGCCATCGCCGCAGACTCCAATAATAGGAGTCCTCGCGTTCCTTACAATGGTGGTATGAGCAGCTAAACCCTAGTTTTTTTCAGCTGAAATCAGTGGTGGGGATAACTCGATCATGGCAATGGAGAGCGGTCAGCATGTTAGCCCAGTGAAGCAGGTAAAAGCATTTAAATGAACCCACTAGATTTCGTCTTCTTTCTTTGTGTCGGTGGTGAATGCCTATGCTAAATTGCCTCGAGTACCTTTTTTCTGACGTTCTTGTGAATTTTTAAATAGAGTTTAAACGCCTAAACTTCAGTTGAACTCAAATTGTAATTATTTGACTAGGGTAAGAACAATGAGTAATGTCAATGTTGAGATTTTCAAATTCAATTCTTGGAATTTCCAAAAAGTCAAATGGGGCAAGCATTTTGCTAACATATGTGGAATACATGGCTACATTCCGCATATGGTTTATAGGGGGTGTTAATCATCGCATACTATTCTATAAGTTTATTAGTTGGACTGCATTATCTCTACGAATGCATGATCTGGTGTTTCACAAGAAAGTTGTTTCCCAGCAAAAACTTTTAAGACAGAGGAATATGGAGGCACTGTTACTACAAGTAGTTAATCGATGGTTCTATTGTCTCCACTAATGCCATGGTGTCACTTTTGTTAAGTTGTTTGCATACTGAGACTGCATGTTAAATGTTATGCTCAACTCATGTCTAGACTAGAATGGCATTTCTGTCATACAAGAACATGAAAAAGTACAATAGGCTGCATTTTACTCATTAGAAATTCAACACTTTAGGCTATGATGTATGTCATATACTCAGTTCATGTACTCTGGTAAGGAAGCACAAATAGGTCTTCGCTGGCTAGAAACATCATGCAAGGAATGCAACCAAAAGCTGTTTGCATTTATTAACTGTGATGAGTAACTGCTTTTTAACGAGGCAAGAATGTATTTTGTTTTCCCAGCAACTCCATATTACTTTTAAAATGTTGCAGTAACATTCTGGGAGCATTCTTTCCAGAGCTTATATCACCTATCTTTGAAGTAGCTTCCTTTATATTGTTAATGAGAATGCGAACATTGTTTCGTGGTGGTCTCTTCTACTCTTTGTTTGCGGTCTTTTCTTCTCTTGTTTGCGGTCTTTAATACTGTTGTTTGCTCCTACAAAGCAATTGACCAGGAAGCAAAAACATACCAGCAGTGTTAATAGGTTGCCGTAAGATCCATTTGGTCTATCCATGAACTCGTGCCAATTGTTTGTATAAATAGTGATAGGTCTTCTGTTGCTTAAAATAGCTTCTCTCATGAAACAGCTTGGTACTCGTGTACTGCTCAAGCACAAACCCCCCTAGTCAGCCTTTGTCTCTAAGACATGTAAATTTTTCGGAAATAGATAAATGAACATACATGCCCATAACTGTATTATCCTCGCTCTACCTACTCCATATTATCTTTACCATCTTCTCTAACTTATTCACCATTCACAAGTTAAAAAGTACTTTGGATTATTATCGTTGCTGTGAGTCTAGCTATAAGAAGCTATACATATAGAATGCTCTTATGTCGCTGGTAGCTTCTCGTTTCTCTTACTTTGTTTTTTTCTTGTTTTGCTTTCTATCTCTCAGAAGCTATACATATAGATTGTTTCTATATTGGATTGGTAGCTTCTCATTTCTACTATTTACTTATTTGTTGTCCTTCCTTTTAAAGCCTATTTGTGTTGTATTTTAGACAGTCTACACACACACGTACATACACACCCTCACTTGTCTCTAATTTGATATATGAAGTCTAGTTTCTAATTTCTTACTCCATCGCCTTTTTCCAGTCAATGGAAACTTCAAGCGTCAGTGCATTGGCAGATGGGCTGGATTATCCAACTAGGCGTCCTAAGAAGAGTTCTTGGGTGTGGAATTTTTTTGAAGAGGATGAGTTGAGTGGGTTTTTCAAATGCAAGTTATGCTCAATGGTATCTACTTCTAAAACTAGCAGTGGGACGTCACACTTGGGTCGGCACCTTAGGTTAACATGCCCTCGTCGGGGGAATATCGAATTCTCCGAATGCACTCTCACTAGCAAAACGACTAGCAAGGAGATTTCTTCACCAGATCAGCATTATGATCCATTTGTGACGCTTGTAGAAATCGATAGCATGCCAGTAATTGAGGAGAAGCCATTTAAGGACTCTCTGGTATTGCCTGCATTCACTTGTCTCTAATTTGATATATGAAGTTTATTTTCTAATTTTAGTCCGTTACCTTTTTCCAGTCAAAGAATATTTCAAGCGTCAATTCACCCGCAGATGGGCTGGATTATCCAAATAAGCGTCCTAAGAAAAGTTCTTGGGTGTGGAATTTTTTTGAAGAGGATGAGTTGAGCGGGTTTTTCAAATGCAAGTTATGCTCAATGGTATCTGCTTCTAAAACTAGCAGTGGGACGTCACATTTGGGTCGGCACCTTAGGTTAGCATGCCCTCGTCGAGGCAGTATCGATTTCTCCGAATGCACTCTCACTAGCAAAACGACTAGCAAGGAGATTTCTTCATCAGATCACCATTGTGATCCCTTTGTGACGCTTGCAGAAATTGATAGCATGCCAGAAATTGATGAGAAGCCAATTATAGACTCTCTGGTATTGCCTGCGATCACACCACCGACCCAGGAATCTTCTGTCACGGCGCCGTGTGGTAAAGGGCAGCTTCAAGATAGTGGAAGGAAGCAACAATTAGCACCTATTCTTGGTGAGTTTTTTCAGCGAAACCCTTTTTCCTGTTTTTACTTTCTGCTTTTGCACGACATTCGTGACAATTTGATGATTAGAAGTGTAAAGAGTTGTGGTTAGCAGCAACTGGGAGTTCTTCCGAGGATAACATTTTCGACGTTGAAAGTGTGAATTACAATTAGAATTTAGAAAGTGAGGATCAAGATGCGCTATTAAGAGGGAAACTAAGCCTAGCATGCTTTTGCAGTCACAAAGTTGGGTCTAACATGCTTTTTTGCAACTATGTACAAGTTTTTTCTTGCAATAGAATATGCATTCCAGTAACGGATGGATGGTCGTAGGGCAGCTTTGAGACTCTCTAAAGACCAAGCGCGCACCCTCCACCCCCCCTTCCCTCCCTCCTCCAAACACAGGCCACACGCCATATCCACATCAAAGGGGACACTTGATTTTGTTTTTTTGGCAATTGACACCATAAGACCAACAACAGAAGTTCTTTGAGTACTGATTATAAGAGTATTCCGTCATGTTTATAAAGTTTGGAACTACTTTCCCTCTTAGAGTTTTTCAAAATGTTCGGACCCTTTTTAAGACCTCTGAAGCACGGACACCTCTCCTAGGTGGAGGTTTGGTGTCCTAAACGGACGGACACCCCGACACCCTCCGGACACCGCCCGACACGTGTCGGACACCGCCAATCGGTGTCGGAATTTTTTTATTTTTTTTTTAATTTTCCGACACCGTGTCGGACACTTCGTTGAGGAGTATCGGACACGGCGTGGAGAAGTGTCGGACAGTTTTTGGGGGTCGTCTTCTTCTTTCTCACCTCACGAGTGCTCTAATCTGTCGGCCGTCTTCTTCTATCGTCGCCGGTGTTGCCGATCTGTCGCCGATGTTGCCGGAGCCAACAGATCTGAAGGTCGCCGGCTACCGAAGTCGACAGATCTGTCCACTGTCGTCGTCGCCGGCTACCGAAGTCGACAGATCTGTCCACTGTCGTCGTCGCCGTCGTCGCCGGCTACCGAAGTCGACAGATCTGTCCACTGTCGTCGTCGCCGTCGTCGCCGGCTACCGAAGTCGACAGATCTGTCCACTGTCGTCGTCGCCGGAGGTCCTCCACTGCCGTCGGCCCGTCGCTGACCCACAGGTCTGCATCTTCCATCTTTCCCTTTGTTTTTTCCTTTTCTCTTCATCTGTCTGTCGGGACAGTACCGAAAGACCCCCCCTCCCTCTTTTACTTAGTTTTTTTATTTAGTTACCAAATAAATGTTTTAAGTCTGGGACACTACCGAAAAACCCCCCCTCCCTCTTTTACTTAGTTTTTTTGTTTAGTTACCAAATAAATGTTTTAAATATGACTTGTATTTATTTGAATTCCTTATTTTAGTAGTATTTCATTATTGTTTATTATTTTAGGTTGTGAAATATATTTGGTATTTATTTTATATATATATATAATAAAAATATATTAAAAAATAGCGGTGTCCTGCGGTGTCCAAAATCTAATTTTTTGAAAATTGCGGTGTCCGGTGTCCCCGTCGGTGTCGGACACCGACACCGTGTCCGTGTCCGTGCTACCTAGTTTAAGACTAAACTATTACAAAGGCTACTTTGTTTGCCACATTTACCCTTTGGTTGTACATGGACTGACCTCCGCCCCGTCGCCGAATGATCCATATATCCGGCGCTACCCATCTCCACTGCACCACCTACTCTGATCAAAGTATAGTACTTTAGGGAAAAAGTATGGAGTTTTTAACCAGATAATATTGGGTTGGCTATATGCTATTTATGCAATATTTCATAACATTATGTTTTCTAATACATTGTAAGGATATGAAATTAGGTATATTCTTAAAGTATTTGACTTGCAAACCGGTACCCGAATCAATTTGCTACATGGGGAAATGACAAATGAACCCCCTCATGTATTTTGGGTTTGCGGGTCGACCCCCTCAGGTATTAAGTTTGACAATTCTATCAAATTAGTGCAATTGAGGACAACAGGCCACTTTTGGTCAAAATTGGCCTGTAAAAAGACACAATTGTCCCTCCTAGCTCTTGTCTTTTTCTTCCTCAATGATGGTGTTGGCGGGGGTGGGCAGAGGGAGGGGGGTAGTGGTTCGATTGGCGGCGGTAGGGGTGGGGGGAGGGAGGGGGCAGCGGTTCGATTGGCGGCGGGGTGGGTGAGGGAAGGGGTTGCTGAATCTAGGTATTCCCCCCCCCCCCCCACCCCTTTACATTGACATTTTAGTGAAAGTTAGGGGCCTTTTTGGAATTTCACGTCCAAATTTATCCGGGTTATAATTATTGATAGATGAGGAGGGTCAATTGTCAATTAATAACCGAAGGGGTTGACCCGCAAACCTTAAATACCCCTGGGGGGGGGGGGGGGGGGGGGGTCGTCGTTTGTCATTGCCCCTTACTACAAGTAAAGGTGTGGCAGTGCTCCATGTCATATTTTCCAGGATTCTTTTTCAAAAAGGTAAAATTAGGTTGCTAATCTCAAAACTTCTAATCTGGACATCAATTATTCAGTAGTGAAAGACTGACATCTAATTAGAAATCGTATTAGAAAAAAGAATGCTACTTTTGAGCGAAAAAATAACATGAAGTGTGTATATAATGGTTTTTAGCATGTTGTTACCTTTGACTTTACTGTAATTGCAGTTCACTTCTTCGTACTAAAGAAGTGTACTGAACCTCTTTCTACCATGCGAATTTTGGTCAAAAGTCAACTTTTATCGACATGTGAAAAAGGAATATTGCTACCTCTATTGAATCAGTGACGTATTTCCAAAGTTGACGGCAGATTTTTGAGCTTTAATGGCAGTAAAGAGCAAGTAGGTGGGGTTTACCCCAGTATCTTTCTATACTATAAACAAAGGGAACGCCCCTTTTGGTGTAACAATTTTGGTGTTACATAATTACCTACCTAGACTAATGACACTTGACATCAAAGGAATTTCCTTAAATGTAGCACAACATACGATTTCTAAAATGCTAAATAAATACCTTATAGGACATGTTTGGTTCCTAAACTTAAGATTCATTCCAAGAAATTGGGTTAATACATCCTCAAGTCCATCCTCAAAAATATCATACTGCTAGCTTCATTTTTTGACATGCAACGCGTGCCATGATAACTAGTTGCAGCAATAATGATCTTTTGCCTCACGGCATCCTTCTTCAGTCCCCTTCAACAGTTGGTTATTTAACTTTGGTTTGTTACTTGGTTATTTGGGTATCTATTACTTCTCCATCTATGTATGTGATGTGTGTTGTCCATTTGTGGTAGATACTGCAAATGTAGAACCTAGAACTCAAGAGGAAGTTATGCCACAACCTCCACCACCATCACAACTACCACATGGGGTTGGAGAAAAGGCGGCAGCATCTTGTTTTGAAGATACTAAGCCGAGAATAGACCCGCTGTCAAGTCTTCAGCCACCACCAAAACCATACCGCAGGAACCACCTCCCACCGCAGCTTCTAAAAAAATCACTGGCGTCAGCCGCCCATCTCAAAGACTTTTTAGTCACTTACATCACAGCCACCAAAAATCTTGACTTGAACACCATGGTCCAACTTGCCAACGAAACTTTTAATGGCTTAAATCTTCTTCGCGACGACTACCACTTATTTCATGCCGATGTTCGCGACTTCATTCAGTTCCATAGTGCAAAACTGGCTGCGGAGAGTGAGAGAAATGGACCTACCAAAGAAATTCTGTCTCCATACAATGCTCTTGTGGTTGAGTCAAAGGCTAAGAAAGCGGTGTTATCCAGTGTGGAATCTAATCTTATGAAAGCAAGGCAAAGACAAGTGCCAATTAGATCACGCATTGTGGAGGTGACTGCTCTTTTGAGCAATCTTAAGGAGGAACTGGCAAATGGGGAGAAGGAAATAGAGGCTCTAATGGCTGAAAGGGACCAATGCGCGAAAGCTAGTTTGGATGCGGAAGCTGAAGTGCAGAAATTTGGTGCAGAAGTGGAGTTGGCTGAAGAGATGCTCAAGAACATTGATCAGCGTCTCGACTCAGCCAGGGCTGGCATTGACGAGGCGACAAAGCGGTTAATGCTCCATGCATCTTAGAAGTTCCGCATTCAAAGAAAAGGTTGGTTTTTTCTGGTAACTCTATACAATATATTGTTGTGTACACATTGTAATGCCAAGTATTATTGGGTACATATTGCACTAAATAGAAGTTGTACTGACCCTAGAAAGGGTATGTAAATTCTATTTAGCTTTTCAAGACCCGCAACCTTACACCCGAATTCTAGCTGGATTTGATATCGGGAGACAAGATTTAGGATTAACATGTTATCTCTTTTATTTCTCTGATTTCTTCCAATGATGAGTGTTTTTTTTTTTTTTTTTTTGTTTGCTGGACAAACTTAGAATTGCTCTCTTGGTTCACGATTTTAGTCTCATTTTAGTAGTCGTTGGACTGGTAGGGTTACGGTTTAAGGGTTCAGGGCATAGTTTTGTTTGACAGTCTCTGCTCAAAAGAATGCCCCACTGAAAGAAGGCATGCATGCCAGAGGGGCCTAATTCTCTCTTAGCTATCTTCTTAAAGCCATTGGCACACATTTAGATCTAATTAGAATTTCTGATTAGCAAGAGATAGCCAAGAGGCTGGCAGTGATGAGGGAAACTAGAAGTGGTGAGGTAAGACCACAACCATCAAATGGTAATCAAGTAATTTCTATTCCAAAATTCAGTAGTGAGGAAAGACCACAACTATTAAATGCATAAAATGTAGAACAAATGTATTGTTAAATTTTTAGGTAAAAGAAAAAGCGTAGTGATAATTTTACTTTTTATTTGAACTCACTCCGTCCATTTTGTCAAACAGTGTCAGTTATAAACGCCATTAAGGGTGGACTAGTTCAAAACAGGAATGAGATTATCATCTCCCAACTAAAAACCGACTTTCCTATGGTTGGTAGTACCGAAAGAGTGATGTGGTTACAAGTACATACAGGGTTTCTGTTTAAAAAATTTACACGGTCTGCTTGGATTGGATTTGTGTGTGCAATAGGCCCTTGGACGTTGAACTGGACCTATTTAAGTTGAATTACGTTGTTTGGGAAAGCCATAGTACTAGAATCTCAAATTCATGGACTTATCTTGTATTCATTGACCTCAATATTAGAACTCCAAGCTACTATAATACCACCTGCAGTCGCTGGACTGCTTCCGAGCCACTGCCTCACCACTGCTCGCCGCCTTGTACAGAACCTTGCCGAAATTTCAGTGATTACTGCTAGGCACCTCACCAGTTGTATGGAAATTCGAAGATGAAATGAGATGAAAAAAGCAGAAATCATTCGGTTATTACACCCTAGAAGGCCAAGTACTTGACTACCTGACCCCGCTAGTGCAAACATGGGCGTTGGTATGAGATTAGTGGTAGCAGTGACTCGACGGTGAACGATAGTAGTCATGGTATATTGTGGCTAGAGAAAGGGGAGAGGATGGATGAGTTAGATGAAGCTCTCAGATTTACTCTTTCTAAAATGTCAGTTGGTTGCCGTTCCCGGTGATGGAACCGGGGATCCAAGGTGAAGAATCGCAGATTAAGGAAAAGGTGGAGCGGGAAAAATGAAAGGTAAAAAAGATAAAAACACGAATAAGTGCAAAAATAGCTCAAATATATAAGGGTGATAAAATTCCCTTGGTTGATGAGGGTCAATGTAGTTTCTTAGACCTCATGTATCTCAGTGTAATACTCACAAAAAGTAACCCCTTAAAGCAACCACTATTCTTTTTGAATGAAAGCAAAAGACATAATAACGGTTAGGTGCAAGTACATTTGAAAATTTTGGGGTTGGTTGACACCTTAATGTGTCGCTCATTCTAATGTCAGTGTTTGACCTAATTACAAAATTGACAAAAATTGTAACATAGCTAGTAACACATGACGCTCCAATTCCCCTGCTATATTACAAGTATGGACTTGTTGATTTCTCTGGGTTGCTATTTCCTACTGTCTCCTAGCACACTTTTGGGAAACTATAAAGTAGGATGGAGATATGGATGAAATTAGAGCAATAAACTTTTAGTAGTTTGTTTATTGTGATGATACTACACATAATGCAATGATAGATTTCATGTTCCCAAGTAGCTTACTTCTCCCACTCTTATTATCAAACCAATAACAATCCATTTGCAGTGTCTATGACATAATCATCAGTAAAATAATGGCTGGGTTTGCAGTGAAGGTACAGAGCAATACTGCCGTCTTCAACTTAATTATTACTTGCCATCCACAGCTTCTAAAGCTAACAAGAATGTTAAAACCCAGTTCTTCAATTTGGAAGAATTTTTCGTTTTAGGAAACACTAAATCACTGTCAATGTCGATCGTAGTATTAATGTTGGTTCCCCTAAAATCAAACACCAGTGCTAGAGATCTATGAATGCAAATTTTCTGTCAAAATTTCAGGTGAATGTCACACCATTTAGACTAATAGCCCATAGAAAAATCTGCCAAATCATTCTAAGCATCTTTGGCATTGCCCCCTTCACCATTATCACATCATTCCAATATAGTCACTCACTTTCTCGGTTCCCTCAAACCAAATTAGATAAAATATCTACCAATTTTTTAGCTCGACAGAAAAAGAAACCTAAAATTCAGTGTTTGATATTTTATGAAAGGTAAAAGAAATCCATCGACTCCCTATTTATGAGTAGGAAATATGAAATAGAAAATGAAATGATATTGGCAAAAATCTTTCACTTTGTGTGAAAGACTACGTGAGTTGGGGAGAAAGGCGGCCTGGGTTTCACGAATCCGTGGGCTTGGCAGTGTCATGTCCTTGGCAAGAACGGCACGAAGGTGATAGAATGAGCGGGCGACGACAGGCTACGTAAGGTGGTTGGGTTGGTAAGGAAGGGGGAGAGAAGGGGAGGCAGCAGATGTGTGGTGAGGGAAAAACGAGAAAGAGACATGGTTGGGCGGTGGCAGCAATAATAGGGTGGGTGACGTGGGAGCAACTAGGGAAGAGGAGAGGCGGCGGAGTGGGTGGTTGCCGCTCGTCGGCTATGTGAGAATAGGGGTGCAATTTCGGCTTAGTATTATAGTGATTGTGCTGGACGCCAACACAAAATTTGAGCCCGTAAAAATATGGGCTAGGATGGACAAAGGTTATTTGAAGGCCATCCAGCTCGTGGGAAACCTAACTTGTCAAACTTTTATATAATATATGAATTACATATATAAAGTCGATGTGTACAAGATATGTGGTATTTTTTCATTAGTTTTTAAAATCTCTAACGATTTGCTTTTAAAGATATTTGGAGACTTCTTTTTTTCTCCCTCGTTTGTTATTACATGACTTGACTTCATAAGATTGTTTCGAAACCGTTGTCTTTTTCTTTTATTTTGCCTTGTAACCTTGTTTTCATACTTATAACTAAATCCATTTTGAGAATTCACTATGCTCTTCTTTGTTATCATGACTAATTAGTAAACTTTGATGGTAAATGATATGCTTAAAGATTAAATAAATAAAAACGAATGACAAATTAGTAGACTCGGATGATAATTGGCATGCGTTAAAATTAAGTAAATAAAAATTAATATAAATCATGGACAACCCTTGAGAAGGCCACGTCCAGTCCGTGCTCACCAAAACTTTCAAGGGCTAGACATGGGCAAATATTATTTAACTTGTAGATGAGTTCGGTTGGGCACAAGCACGATTTTTCAGAGTGGGCTAGGCATGGTTTGACCGTTGGGCCCGTCCATCCTGGCCAAGTTGCAGCCCTGTGTGAGAGAAAGAAAGGAGCAGCGGGGAAAATGAAAGTGAAGGTTAGGGTTTGCTTTATTTATAGTCTTTAGAGGAAATACAAAAAATATTTTCCAAAATAAAAAATTTGAAAAAGAAATGGAGAAAGTACAAAAAATACATTTAGCGACGGATCCTTTTTTTGGTAATAATCTGTCGGTAAAAGTCCGTCGCTAAAGACAAGGGTTTGTCGATGGAATATTATGTCGATAAAGGTCTTTAGTGCCGGACTTTGTCACTAAAAGTGACTTTTAGCAACAGATTTTGTTCGTAGCTAAAAATATGTCGGTAAAAGCTGTTTTCCTTGTAGCACTTGTTATGCTCAACTTTTCTGCCAAACTAATCCAATTATTTTGGGAAGCTAGCATTGCCTGATGATCTCGTACATATCTTTTGGACACTTACTGCAGGCACCATGGAATAAAATAACGGCTTATTGGGTCTAGAACTACCATTGATCCGGTTGAACAAGCTTTGCTAGACGGGTGTATACTCCGATTGAGTCAACCATCGATTAGGTCGATTCGAACTGCTCACGTATCTCGTCATTTTGAGGGCTCACAACATTATATTTTTGTATTTTGGTTCTATGTCAAGAATTTTTTAGGCATGATATCCGCAAGAAGCAATCTTGGTACGACAATAAATCATTTTGGCTGATGAAAACTGCAAACACAAATTTCATTGATAGGTTTACTCCGATATTTCAGATACAGTAAGTAGTTTATATGTCTCAAGTGTTAATATTCAACCTAGCTAGCAACTTCTCAAGTACATCGGATTGGTGAATGCACAAGGATGTATATCCACACATCACGCAAGTTTGATGCCCCAAATATTCATGCAATTATGTCGAGTCACGCGATGAACAGCAGGTTGGTGTGAAGTGCATATGGAGATTATGTCATCTCGCAATTAATTCAATCCATTTTTGCCACTAAACATCTAGGAGTTGCGGAGTTTCCCAGTTCGTTCTCGATTTCAACCAAAACTTCCATTTCTTTTCGTAACACGAGGCTCCCTCATCTAAGCACAGAAGGATTCACGCTTTCTTTATGGCTCGGAGTTACATATTTGATGGTTCTCTTTGTCTCTTTTCCTTTGTGTTAACTTGGGGACTACAGATGCTGAAGTATGAGAAGTTAACATATTGTGATGACTTAATGTTTTGCACCATTTCACTAAGTCAGGGGTTCCCTCTGAATTTGAGGAACCAAATACCAAAAATCTCTCAAATTCGTGCTTATGTTTTGCTTAAGGATGCTCTTTAGAGTTACTTACTTGACTAAGTTCAACTACTTAGCTGTGCATAAATAGATTTCAGGTTTTAGCTGCAGTGGGAGTACTTCTAGCCAATAAAAAAACAAAATTGCTGTCGACTTAATATGAGGACGGGGTGCTGGTGGAAGGCTTGGATTTGGAAAAGAGATGTTAGAGCAGTTTTTCGGGACCTGACGACATGGTAAACAGAAATCTTGTTTGCAGTTTACTGAAAGTTCGAATCTGATGAGGGAATAGCACTTCAGTGGACTTAATTACTCAAAGATGCTGACCATTTGGGTGACTTTCTCTTGTGAAATATGAGGGGTCTTTCCATTTTGCGTTGCACCATTCTCCAATGTATCGTGTTATTGGTCCGGTCCTCCATAGCCAACCCACTGTTTCGGAACTGTGCATCCCGCCACCATTCCTCAAGTTCGTTGTTTCAGTTACCTAAGGAATGTTATAAATAGAGGCTATGAGAATTGACGGTTTGGACTGTGGAGGTAGTCCGGACTTTGGACTCTATCCATGTTATGACTTACTACTGATCGAAGAAAGGGCACTGGGGTCGACTAAGTTTCCCTTTGTAAACAGAATCGGTGTTTGAAAAAGAGTTGTTTACTTCGCACCGACTAATGGCGTACACACACCCCACCCATGAGGCAGCGAGTTCATAGTTGTTGTGGTGGTATATATTAATCTCAACCTAAACCTGCAACGGTGTGAATTAATTTTTCAATGAAATGACAAAGATGCCATTAATGATTTTATTTCTAACTACTTCGTTTAGAAAGATTGACTTGGGCAACATAATTAAAATAAATCAAAAGAAACACTATTCCCATGTGTGTACCCTTGGTGAAAAAATATAAGAAAGAAAGAAGAACCAGTGATTAGGCTTTCTCGATGAAATGACAAAGATACCATTAATGATATATTTCAAAGCATTTATGGAGCCTGACTTAGGCAACATCTTTGCATAATTGCCTCGAATGTCATAGGAGGATCCTGGGATGCCAAGCCTTTTGGGAACTTGATTAGTATGAAATGATTACAAGCATTTTTGTATATACTATAGCATGTAAAAATATTAAATGCATGAAGTTCGGCCTGTGCTGGACGTATGTAAGAGGCTTTTTTAGCATACAAATTTTATTAAACACATAAAGCATTAAAACCTTGCATTTTACCTATAAATAACTAACACACACGTAACCGTACCCCTTACCTTGGAAATCAGTGGCTACTATTCTGCATCAGCAAAACCATCTTAAACATTTACATTGATTGCATGGCAAGCACATTGAACAAGAAAATATTTTCACCTTGCATAGAATGTAAGCCAGTCTTTGACATTCTAATTAAACAACGCTGTTATTTAGGCATGTCAAAATGGGTGGGTGGGTGGGTGGGATTTGGGTTTGGGGCAAATGGGTTCGGATAAAATGGGTCGCTGACCCATTTATTTGTGGGTCAACTGGGTTAATTATTGAATGAGTTGGTTTAACTCATAAATTTAACATGACCCATTAACTAAAAAGCCCTAAGTAGAACCGCCGCCAAGTGAGTCAACTGGATCAATCATTGGATGAGTTGGTTTAACTCATTATTTTAACATGACCCGCTAACTAAAAAACTCTAAATAAAACCGTCGCCACCAACACTCAATTGTCCTCCACCAACACCTAATTACCACGACCCAGTAGCTACCAACGCCTAACTGCCATAAGCTAACACCATCCACCACAGTCAACAGTCAACAGTCAACAGCCAACAACCCTCTTGTATCAACTCACACCCACAAGCCAAATCTTCTCGAATCATGCTCACCGTAGTGCTACCACCAACACCTTGGAACCACCCTTAAACCTCCACCACTACACCCATACCAGCCTTAATCCACCTGAGTACAACAAGCTCCTCCCTACACTACCGCTTAGGTTAGATGAGGACCTCCACTTTCACCACAGCTACACAAACCCAGCTCCATGTCAAACCACCGCGGAAACAATGACCTCCACTACAAGGCACTAGTGATAGACGAGGACCTCCACTTTCACCATAGCTAAACAAACTCAGCTCCATGCCAAACCAATATAAAAACAATGAACTTCACAATATGGCAACACCAACCACCACGAGTCTACCGTCACCATACCTGCAACCACCACCACGAGTCTACCGTCACCATACCTGCAACCACCGCCATGAGTCCACCGTCAATATACCATGCAACCACCATCATTGCCTAGCCCACATTGCTACCACTGTCACAGGCACTATAACCACCATCACTTAGATATGTAGGTCTTGTCATTATCACACGCACAATAATCACCATCACTCAGATCTGTCGATCTCGCCACCTTCTATTTGTCATCATCCGTTGACCTGGGATGGCTAGTCATGACATTAGCGATGGTAGATGGTGACGAGACGACAGCGAAGCCAGGTGGTGATGATGGGGACGACAGGTGTTGATGGAGACGGCAGTGGTGAGTGGTGATGTAATACTTGAGGTCACAGACTAGTTCTTTAGGGGTGGAATAGAGTGGTTTAGTCATGTTTTTTTTCTACTATGTGTGCGTGTGTGTGTGTGCGCGCGTGTGTGAGAGAGAGTGTGTGTGTGTGTGAGAGAGAGAGAGAGAGAGAGAGATATGGGATGAGAGGGGGGGGGGAGTGTGTGTGTGGAACTTTTACTCTTATACCTATGTGGACCAAACTATTTGTCGGGTGCCACATACATAAAATTTAGATTATGTATAAATAAAATGGACTCCCATTTGCAACTTACTTAGACTTGCGAGTAATTGGGTTCTAAAGTAAATGACCCTTGAAAACTCCATTATTAGATATGTAAATATTGTGTGAGTTTTAAATGGGTGGATTTGGGAGGGTAAATGTGTTTGGCTTAATTGCCACCCTTAGTGTTGCTAGTATAAAGTACGTGCGTTGCACGTGAATATAGTCGAGAGTAATGTTTGAAGTTATATTATTATCTTTTTGGGGATCAAAATAATGTAATTCAATTATGTTCTTATTTATTTTGTGACTTATTTTAGAAGAAATGTATATTTGATGGCCGCAATCGTAATCAGTTCAATGTTTGGAAATATTCTTTGTAGACTTCTGGTTTGAAGAAATGTTTGATGGTATTGCTGAAAATAAAAGCAAATGGAGAAATTAAAAGAATGAATCTACGTCTTTGTTTTTATAATATGTTAAATTGGTTTATGGTTAAGATTTATAATTTTCAAGACCAAGTGCTTCACATTTCAACAATAAGAAATGCAAAACACCCAGTCTTCAACTGCAATAACCGAGTATATGTTCAGTTCAAATTGGCACCATATTTATACCTTATTTTTTTTTTGCATATTTAACCCTTTTCATTTTTTTTCCTATTTTTGTTTTTCTAACAATGTTTTGTTTCTTAATTATTTTTTGACGTATTTCAGTTTCCTTATTTTGTTTTTGTTTTTCAGTTTTTCAATTGATTAATTGTTTGCTAACCTAAAAATGCAAGAAAAAAAAATCATAGTTCTCATTAACCAGTTCAATATCTAATGTTTATTTCATTTAATCAAATTTAAAAAGAGAATAATAAATGAATTTCTTTATTCAGTTTTTCTTTCTCGTCACATTTTTCATTTTCCAATGTATAGAATAGATTCATTGGCCAATGTTTTTTTAGTTTCATCAAAATTTAAAATGGAGTAATAAAAGAAGGGTAAGAATTTAATTGACGTAATTAATGGATGACATAATCGTCCAAAAATGATTTACAATATTCATACTTTTATAGGTAGTGCACGCGCTGCGCACACACACACACACAGATAAATAAATGTATTTTTCGCAACCACGCATTTTGATTTCCAATGTGTAAATGTAGGTTTAGATTAAATTTATGACCTAATGTACCTTTAACGCATTACAAATAAACTAATTAGGAAATGATATGGTTGTCATTGGAATAACTGACGGAGGGCAAAATCGAAAATGATTAGAAAATTAGTAATTAATAATAATATTTATGAAAGGGTAGGATAATAATGGAGTAGTATTTATGAATGTGTAGGATTGTTATTGGAGTGATTAACGAAGAGCAAAAATTGAATAAAATGATTTACAAGATTCATACTTTTATAGGTAGTACTAGTATAGAGCACGTGCGTTGCACGAGAATATAGTCGAGAGAAATATTTGAGGTGATATTATTATCTTACTTGAGATAAAAAATAATATAATTCAATTATGTTCTCAACTTTTTGTGAATTTTTTAGAAGAAATGTTATTTGATGATCGCAATTGTAGTCAATTCAATGTTTGAAAATATTCTTTGTAAGCTTTGGATTGAAGAAATGTTTGATGGTACTGTTGAAAATAAAAGCAAATAGAGAACTTAAAAAAATGAATCTACGTCTTTATTTTTGTAAATTATTAAATTGGTTAATGGTTAGGATTTGTAATTTTCAAGATCAAGTCCTTTAAGTTTCATCAATAAGAAACACAAAACACTCGGTCTTCAACTGCAATAACCGAGCATATTTTCAATTCAAATTTGCACCATATTCGAGCCTTGTTTTTTTTATTTAACCCTTTTTTTTTTTTTTTTATCAATTTTCTGTTTCTTAATTGATTTTTCTTAATTTTTAGTTTCTTTATGTTGTTTTCGTTTTTCAGTTTTTCAGTTTTTCAATTGGTTAATTGTTTACTAAACTAAAATGAAGAAAGAAAATTACAATTCTCAGGTCAATATCTAATATTTATTTTATTTTAACTAAATTAAAAGAATATAATAAAGGAACTTTTTTGTTATGTTTTTCTTTCTCATCACACTTTTCATTTTTCAATCAATGTATAAAATAGATTCATTACCCAATATTATTCTAATTTCATCAAAATTTAAAAAGGAGTAATAAAAAAAGGATAATAATGTAATTAACGTAATTAACGGAAGACATAATCGTCAAAAAATAATTTATAAAACTTATACTTTTAGAGGTAGTGCGCGCGCGCATACACCCCCACACACACGCATACATATATATAAATATATTTTTAACAACTACATATTTTGTTTCCCAATATGTAAATATTGATTTAGATTAAATTTATAACATAATGTTTCTTAAACACAGTACAAAAAAACTAATTAGGGAAGGTAAAGTTGTTATTGAAATAACTAACGGAGGGTAACACCCAAAATGATTACACAATTAGTAATTAACAATAGTATTTATGAAAGGGTAGGGTAATAATGGAGTAGTATTTATGAAAGGGTAGGGTAATAATGGAGTAGTAATTATTAAAGGGTAGGGTAATAATGAAGTAGTAATTATTAAAGGATAAGATTGTTATTAGAGTGATTAACGAATGACAAAAATGAAATAAAAAGATTTACAAGATTGATACTTGATGCCAAGGAAACTGGGTTCTTACTTACGTGGAGGTGCCACAAAGGCTGCAGTCCGTGTCAGCTTCCAAATATGCAAAGTGGGAGACAGCAAAGACGGAGTAAGGGCTGAGGGCAAGGCTTGTCGGACGGGCCGTGAGGAATGACAGTGCTGCGAAGGCAAAGCTAAGACGAAAAGGGCCGGCAGTCGATAGTCCAAGTCAGGGTCCAATGCTACGGTCCGAAGTTACGGTCCAAAGTTACGTTTCTCTCACTAGAATCCAAGAGCTCCCAAATTCTAGAGTGAGAAAGTGATTTTTGTAAGAAAAGCCAAAAGTCCTTTTTTGAATTGTAAAGTTCACTATTTATAGGAAACAGGGTGCTTATGTCATAAAGTGCCACATGTCGTCCCCTGGGAGTGACATGTCACCAGGGGGTCCCAAAATACCGGTTCTCCGTTGGACTGCCGGTTCCTAAATTCGTGTTGCTTGCCCCACACAGCGTCGCTCTACCTGTCTGAGAAGACTGACCATACTGCGGTAGCATGATCAGAGTAAGCCCGTTGCCCCCGCCACCAATCCAAGCCCTTACTGAATCCCACGAGGCGCGTCAAGAGACGCGCGGAGAACCTGACAGCGGTGAGGGTTACCCCTGTAGCCAACTGCCAGGCGGACTAGGCGCGATGCCCTCCGAGGACCTGTTCCCATCCCGGAGTGACCCGTGCGTCATTGTCCTGGTGATGTCGGCGATCGACAGTAACATGAGCGGACAAGGTCGCAGCTCAGTGCTCCGAGTCTGTGGGGAGGGGTCCTTGTGTCGGAGCCCCCTGTGACTGTGACGGCGATGGCTATGAGGTTGTGAGCCCATCCCGGTACGAGGGTCGAAGCCCCCTTGTGATTGAGACGGTGATGACTATAAGGTTGTGAGCCCATCCCGGTACGAGGCCGAAGCCCCCTTGTGATTGAGACGGCGATGGCTATAAGGTTGTGAGCCCATCCCGGTACGAGGCCGAAGCCCCCCTTTTGATTGAGACGGCGATGGCTATAAGGTTGTGAGCCCATCCCGGTACGAGGCCGAAGCCCCCCTTTTGATTGAGACGGCGATGGCTATAAGGTTGTGAGCCCATCCCGGTAACATACAACATGATTGTGGCGCATGGGCGCGGTGCCTATAACACGAGACAATACCTGGTGCCGGGGCACATGTTATGAAAGTGGTGTACGGGCGAGCGACGAACATCGCGGAGACAACACTTGGTGCTGGGGCACGTGTTATGAAAGTGGCGCACGGGCGCGGCGACGAACGTCGCAGAGACAATACCTGGTGCAGGGGCACGTGTTATGAAAATGGCGCGGCGACGAACGTCGCTAGGCAATACTTGGCGCCGGGGGCACGTATCATGACGATGGCGTGAGGACGCGGCGACGAACGTCGCGGAGCAATACTTGGTGCCGGGGGCACGTATCATGACGATGGCGCGAGAGCCATGCGACGAACGTCGCGGAGCAATACTTGGTGCCGGGGGCACGTATCATGACGATGGCGCGAGGGCGGGGCGACGAACGTCGCGGAGCAATACTTGGTGCCGGGGGCACGTATCATGATGATGGCGCTCAGGCACGCATCCGGTGTCTCGAAGACGAGATGTGAGCTAAGTGTGCCTGTCATAACAAGATAATGAATGCAACATGTAGTAATGACAAAGTTGGTAGTGATGGTATGCGGTCGTCGGCGACGGGTCATTCGGTGGTAGTGCGCGACTTTGGGTGATGGGCATCGCGGGAGTGGTGTGCGGTCACAGACGACGGATGTCGCGAGGTTGATGCGCGACGGACGTCGCGAGGTTGATGTACGAACGTCCGTAAACATCGCGGAGGTGCAAAGACTCGAGAAAACAAGTGCGCGCGGGAGGGGAGGCCATAGGTCAACATTGGGGGGAAGGCCAAGGCCACCACCCCTGGGGAGGCCGAGGCTGACCCTTTGGGGAGGCCGAGGCCGACCCTAGGGGGGTGGCCAAGGCCAATGGCCAACTCCCATGAAGGTAGGCCAAGGCCACTCTCCCCTTCGGTGAACTTCGGGCGCGCCGACGGTAAGTGTTTTGACAAGCAAAGGCAAATCCGGAAGTTGCATTACGACAAGCGTGTTGATGTGAATCGTATCCATATGACGAACGAGGTGTCAAAGTCACGCGCAAAGCGTACGAAGCGAAAAGAGTGCGAAAAAGGGGTTTGCGCGGAGGGGTGAACCACCGGGGGAAAATGGCCGAGGCCAACCCCTCCTGGAGGCCGAGGCCAACCCCTCCTGGAGGCCGAGGCCGACCCCCTAGGCCTGGGGAAGGCCGAGGCTGACCCCCTGGGGTTGGCCAAGGCCAAATGGCCAACTTCCATTTTCGGAGCCCAAGGCCATTTTTTCTTTTGTGAACTTCGGGCGCACGGTCGGTAGGTGTTTTGATAAGCAATAACGAATCCGAAAGTTGTGTTGCGACGAGCATGCTACCAAGAATCGTATCCATATGATGAACAAGGTGCCAAAGTCATGTATGAAACGTACGAAGCAAAAAAAGTGCAAAAAGGACTTTGCGCGAAGAGTGAAGAACTGGGGGGGGGAAAGGCCAAGGCCAAACCCCATCGGAGGCCGAGGCCGACCCCATGGCCTTGGGCGAGGCCGAGGCCGACCCCATGGTCTTGGGGGAGGCCGAGGCCGACCCCATGGGGTTGGCCAAGGCCTTTGCCCCTTGACCCCGTTGTTCCGGTTGCGCCGTCGGTCGACATTTTTGGTGAAAAGGTGTTTGGGTGGTCTCGGCGTGACGATCGCGCTAGCGTGAGTGACGTCAATGCGAAATAAAAATGTCTAAGTCGCGCGTGAAGCGAAAACAACACGTGTCTTGGGTGCGCGGGTACTGACCGGTTTGATGCGCTGGAAAATTGACCGTTGACAATGTTGACGTGTTCGCGCGAAGTTGGACCCCTAGCGGGCCATTGGGTGCTCTCGTCACAGAGTGACCTGGGGGTCATAGTACCGAGGGGTGCCGATGAAAGCCCCCAATACCAAAGCACGTAGGCTAGTCACGCAGACACCCTGTCAGAGATAGTGTCCCGGATGAGTAGCCTATTCCGCGGCTGAGTCCTTGTGCCGGAGCACTCGGAGCGCGCCAAGGTAGTGTCCTGAAGGATTCGCCTACCTGACGGGCCAAGGTAGCATCTCGAATGAGCCGTCTATCTGGCGTAAGGGGAGTTGAAGCTCCCTGGCGAAGATAGTGTCCCGGAGGAATCGCCTATCTCCACGGGTGAGTCCTTATGCCAGAGCACTTAGAGGGTGCCAAGGTAGTGTCCTGGACGAGTCACCTACCCGATGGGCCAAGGTAGCATCCCGAAAGATCTGCCTACCTGGCGGAAGGGAAGTTGAAGCTCCCTAGAGGAGATAGTGTCCCGGAGGAATCGCCTATCCCCGTGGGTGAGTCCTTGTGCTGGAGCACTCGAAGCGTGCCAAGGTAGTGTCCCAGAGGAGTCGCCTACTTGACGGGCTAAGTTAGCATCCCTAAGGAGCCATCTACCTGGCGAAAGGGGAGTCTTCATGCCAGAGCACTTAGAGCTCCCTAGCAGAAATAGTTTCCCGAAGGAGTCGCCTATCCCCGTGGGATGCTGCCCACTCCGGGAAATAAGTCGAAGCATGTTCCACAACCAAGGCATGGTACGCAAGGTGTGGTGAGAGGATGGACTAATGCAAGGGACGTGGTAGTGTGATAGAGAGCCATGGGGCACAACTATATCAGCGACGCGCACGGGCACGACGGAGTTTGTGAAGTGTCGGGGGCATGGTAGTGTGACAGAGAGCCAGGGGGCGCAACTGTATTAGCGGTGTGGCACATGGGCACGACGGAGTGTGTGCGAGCGATGTCACGGACGGCACAAGGCCCAGGGATAGCAAGCATGCGTTGGTGAATGAAAGCACCAGCCCACCGACCCCCAAAAGGGAAGGCCTGCTAATCCCCTTAAGGGGAAGGCGGCCGATCCCCATGGGGGAAGGCCCGTCGACCCCCTTAAGTGGGAAGGCGGCCGACCTTTTTGGGGGGAAGGCCTGCCGACCCCCCTGAGGGGAGGCGGCCGACCACCAAGGGGGAAAGCTCGCTGACCCTTTAACGGGGTTGGCGGCCGACCCGCCAAGGGGGAAGGCACGCCGACCCTTAAAGAGGGAAGGTGGCCAACTCCTAAGGGGGAGGCACGCCGACCGACGTCAAAAGTGTCTACAAAAGTTGAGGCGTGCCGGCGCCGTTTCACAAGGAGAAAATGCACATGACTTGATCGTGCATCGTTTTGACTGATATGAAGCATTGAAAAATTGACCGTTCACCATGATGATGTGTCCAAAAAACGGGACCCACCGTGGGCTCTTAGGTGCAAAAAAGGTAGGTTGGGAACAAGTACAAAGTCGTTACAAGAAATATCTGCAGAACGGCTAAGATATGATTGCTTGGTATGTTGAATATGCTTGGCCTATGAAGCATAATATTTAGGCTGCATATATCTCAAGGACTGCACTACTTTGGAACGCTGTAACCAATCATCAACGTTTGAACATTTTACCTTCTTCAAGACTATTAGTAGTCTTTGTGGTCTGATTGCCTCCTTGCAAGGGTATGAACAAATTGATCATTTTGTCTTCATTGCTTGAAAAAAATTTAATTTGGAAAGTAACCTATGGATAGTTTTTTTGTGCAATACAGTGGCGTTCAGTGTCACAAATATCATTACTATATTGTAGTCTTTTAATGAGTATTGTTGACTTGCTCCAAAATGACATAAGACTAACGTTGACTTGTTTGTCTTCTGAGGGCCCCCTTCCCCCTCAACCCCAAACACTAAACCCCACCCCCCACCCGAGGCTCTGTCCCCCACCCCCACCCTTCCAAGGGTCACGGTACACCCACAAAAACCCTAAAAAACAAGGTTTCAAATTTTTTTCCCTCTTTTTTTCTTTCCAACCCCATAGACTAGAGAGCCCCCACAACCAGCAAAAAATCTGGTGCCCCAGTGAAAATTGGATCGCCAGCGGCAAACTTTTGGTCGCCGCCGCCAAACTTCCGATCATCTCCCTTGATGAAACCTCTAGCCCTTGAAAGCCACTTCACATGTGCACAAGTACAGATCTACCGCCGGCCGTCCCTAATGAGTAGATCTTTCAGATCTAGTAGATCAAGACTAAGGTCAAGATCTACATAGATCCGGCGATTTCAGAGTGGGATCTGAGCGTCACCATCTCCAATCACTCCTGCTGCCGCTATTTCCTCTTCCACCCATGGTTGCCGCCGGCCACTGTTGCCCTCCTCAAACCACTAACACAAACAAAAACGAAAAGGAATAAAGAGACGGAAAAAAATGGAGGGGAGAGAGAGGTAGCCATAATGACCCCCCCCCCCCCCCCTCGGCGGGGCTAACATCGATGAGTTTTTGTGGGGGCTTCTTTGTCTAGAGAGAAGGTAGAGAGAGAAAAAAAGTGAGGCTCCCGTATGAAGTAATTGAATCAAGTTTCACATGTGAAAATTATGCTCCCAATATAAACCCGAAAACGAAGATCAAAGATTGTACAAGTAAATCAGAAGCAGAATACCTTAACGCAATAAAGACTGCAACGACTTTATATGACCTATTTATGTGAGACTGGTTCACGTCTAGATAGTCTCGCAAATGCATCTGTGGCAACGCACATAAACCGCTTTCTTGGCGAGGTTGAAGTAACTTCACAGCATATGAGCCAAATTGCATGAAACAAATTCTTTAACTGGACGACTAATCTGTTACATATGTGGTCACAGATGTAATGAAGAGTACCTTAGGTGTCTTAATACTAGCTTTGTACCCTCTCCGGTCTCTCTCGATCCCTCTCTGACGCTAGCTTTGTACCCTTATACCCTCTCCGGTCTCTCTCGATCCCTCTCTGACGCTAGCTTTGTACCCTTATACCCTCTCCAGTCTCTCTCAATCTCTCTCTCTCACCCATTGGATTCAACCGCGGATCACCCTCTCGCCATAATATGTTCTCTCCCCATTCGACAGCCACAACGCTCCTCGTCCCTTCAACCATCACCTCTCATTTGACAATAACATCATCATCATTCTAATACTGTATATCCATCATTAATACCTACCAGTTAGCATCTTAGGTTACATAAACATCACCAAGGGTGGTTTGAATCACTTAACTCACCTGACAAACCAAAAGCCACATTTGGGACCTTGCGGTTATGCGATGAAGAGGACGGAGTTCTTCACCATGGCTTATTTTTGCATGGGGATTTTAGTATTCGTTCTCCCCATAAGTTATGCCCATTCTTTTACTGTCTGGTTTCGTTCTAGTAAACTAAGTGGGTCTAAAAGTATATTTGACATCCAAGAATAAAAGTCCCACCTGAAAATTTTAAAAATTATTTTTTAAGGGGACGTCTTTTTAATCGTTTTATATGTTAGAATACATAATTTTTTTTTAAAAAAAAAAGAGGTCTAAAAAACATCTTTTTAGTTATTTTGAATGCTAAACTTGCACACAAAAATGCAAAGGCCAATCACCTAATATATAAAGTCAACAAAGAATACCTAAAGTTTTAAAAAATGGTATAGAAACCATCTTTTTAGTCCGAGAACCGGTGGCTTGGTCCCTTCACAGACCACGCCTTATGCAACCACAACCTCAACGGCTCGGCCGCTCAACCGCTTCCCTTCTGAGTCCTCCAGCCGGTCCACCTTTGTCGTAGTCTGCATAGAGCCAATCAGTTGAGACTCGACTCAGTCGAATGGTGGATCGGTGGTGCTTCTGTAGTTGTGTTGTTGGCCGGCGGCGACTGCATATCAAGCCATCACGGGCTCATCAGAGTCGCCGCTCACGGCACTACAGCAATAGCCAATCCGCGACAATTTTGACGTTAAAGAAAGGTAAATTACGTCATTGGATAGTTGAACCTTTTCTCAATTCTCAGTCCAGAGACTTATTTTTTTTTTTCAGTTTTGAACTTGACATTCCTGAATTTGGCAACTATTGCCTCATGGGGTTTATAATTTGGATTGAGTTTTGTTGTTGGGATTTGTAATATTCGATAAGAATTTGGCAATTGCTGTGTGCTCGTGGTGGCCATTGTGAATTGGGAATGGTGGGATTTTTTTATTTTAGATTGAGATTTTTACTTAGGACTTTTAGTTTCAGATTGATGGAGATTGCTGCTCGTGCAATTGAGAATTAAGAATTGGCAGTTGGCAATTGCAATTGTAATTGGAGATTGGAAATCGAGAATGGACAAGTTGGAACTTGGAATATACTGCTCAACAACCTGGACAATTATTGCAAATTTGGAGCTTTGAAGCTGGACGATTCAAGCTCAATACAGTTTATGTATTTTGATTCATCCAATGTAAAGTGTACTTAGTTTTAATACTCCGGTGCATATATGTTGTCAATTTGTATATTCGAGTGCTATCACTTGAACAAGTTAATGATTTGAATATTACAGAATTTACAGTTTGTATGTATCTATGACTTTGTGCATTTGATTATTATTTATATCCAATATTTAGTGTATCCAGTGTATATATATTAAATTTTTGCATTGTATATAACACAGATTTATACTATATATAGAAAGTGTATATTACAATATATTTTCCGGTGTGTTATGTTACTACGTATAGATCACACTTATATTGTGTAAGTGTATGCTACAACGTATATACTACACTACTACAGTGTATATACTACACTGCATAATTGATTCTTGTTTATATGTTACGGTGACTATTACAATGTATATATTTGATTCATCACTTATCAAATGTTTTTAAATTGGTATAGGTTTCTTGTAGTATTTGAATTAAATCTAGATATTTTCACATAATTTTGGGTCCAGATCAATCATTTGTTATGTTGATAATGTTGCGGGCAACCTCCTTCGAAGCATTGTAGCATGGGAGCTATTCTAACAATGCCAACTCGACTGGAGAGACGCCATAGTTTAATTCAAGCGTCTCTCAGAAACGATGGGAGTTAGATGCTTTGGAAGTTGATGATGGCGATGTCCCTACTTCTACTCCTAGTGTCTCGGAAATGGCTTCCTACTTTTTTAAATGAAATTATTTGAGATCCGGGGTTGCATATTCAAAGATGTGATTACCACCCGAGTGACCAAGACCAGAGTCATAGGGAGTATCTAGTCAACCTCGTAAGCACACCTTTCCACAAATAGTGTAGCAAAAGATGCATATTTTTGCCTCTACTGTAATCTTTTTAAACCAGAGAAAGAGCAAGAAATAGAAAGTGGCTATTCATTTGTTGTTGACAGATTCAAGAATTGGAAGAGAAGTGATAAGTTTGAAATTCATGTTGGAGAATGTTCTAGCTTTCCTAACCAACCTCGGAGAAAGGGTGAATCTTTAATATGTAAAAAGCAATATGCTAGAACTTTCCTTCACAAGAAATCTGATCCTGATCGAAGTGAGTACCGGGTGCCTCTAAATTCATTACTTGTATGCATTAAGTAGCTCTTACGACCACTACAACAAAAGGAATTTTTAGCGACAAGCAACTCCGTTGCTAAAAGTCCTCTTTTCGTCGGGAAAAACTTTTAGCAACGGACTCTCCGTCGCTAAAACTCCATTGTAAAAAAACCCCGTTACTAAAAGTTTAGCGACAAAATTTTGTCTTCCGTCGGAAAGAGTCTAATTTTTAGCAACGGAATTTTGTTATCCGTCGAAAAAAGTTTAACTTTTAGTGACGGATTTTATTACCTTAAGAGACCGAGAAATCCGTCGCTAAAGGTAATTTCGTATTTTTGCTTTTTATGTTACTCGAAATTAATTTCTAAAAATACTTTTAGCGATAGACTGATTTTTAACGACGGATACTCCGTCGCTAAATTTTTTTAACAGCATCGAAGACCTTTTAGCGATGGAAAGTCCGTCACTAAAAGTCCTTCCCTAAAATTTGAAACCTTTTGCAACATATTTTCGTCGCAAAAAACCATCTATGATTTGTTTAAAATACTTATGGCAATGTAATTTCGTTGCTAAAAATCCATTAGCAAAAATTAAAAAAAGTTGTTTTTCAATTGTTTTTATGTTTTAAAAATCCAAACTTGTTTTTTGTATTTGAATTCAGACGAACAATTAAATCAACTAATCCATCGACAATCAACCCTAATCAACAAATATATCAAAATTTTTTTACTTAAACTGACATTCATTCTTTACCGAATTTCACGTCATACAAATAAAATTTAAGTCATACCCCATCAATTAACACTCAATACTAACTTTTACTAAATATAATAGATCACATCGTACATATTCTAAAATAAAATTACAAGTTTTATCTAAACGAAAAAAATATAAACCAGAACATTGCTCCAAAGCCTGCACAATACTCCCAAGATAGGCACTCAAATCCAATTGTGCTGAAAGAACATGTACATTACCCATTATATAAATAAAATGCTTCAAGTATATAATGAGAACTAAACATAGCACTTAAATTTTCTTCTGAAAGAAGAAAGATATGGATATTCTGAAAGAACAAAGATATTTTTAGCACCATCCTTTTTGTTTCCTACCGCCATCCTACACTGCATTACTATCACACTTTTAGATTTAGATTCAAAAACCACAGTCCCCACTGCATGTTAGCCCTATCAAGATCACTTTACATACATAAATGATAATATATATATATATATATATATATATATATATATATATATATATATATATATATATATATGGGAGCTGATCCGTTGCTAGCGCTAGCTTTGCCGTCCGCTATATAATATAGCGGACGTCAAAACAGCGCTAGTAACGTGCTAGCGCTAGCAATGGATCACGACTATATATATATATATATATATATATATATATATATATATATATATATATATATATATATATATATATATCCCCCCCCCCCCCACACACCCTACTCTTGCCCTTCGTAACACAGAACACATCTCGTTGAACTCTAAAAACCCACCACCTGCTCATCTACCCAAAATTTGAATGCAATAAAAAACAACCATCATTAACCTAATTGCTACAATCATACAAGAGTGTTTATTTGCCTATACACTCACATACACCTACCCATGTACTCTTTATAAACAGTATTTGTATTCAACCTTTTACTAAGGGGAATTATGCTTTTCTTTATGAGAGTCCATAACAAACTAGGCACTTTGACATGACTTGACTTTGGATAGATATATTATCATTATCAATATGAACCTACCCAATATAAAGCCAAGTGTGTATATGTTCAAGGCACATTTTGATTTCCAATATAGCAATATCATTTATGTTGTTGATCTAGAGAATGTTACGAAACTGCTGTGGTCGCTTCATGTCATCACTTGAAGCAAAGCAATCTCAAAATCACAACATGATGACCATACTTAGTACAAGTAAATCTGTCTCAATTTCAGCTGCGTTTAAATAACTTTAGCTTAAGTCCACTATTGATCATACTCCAAATTCCACCAATCTAAAAGCAATGCCCAACCAAGGGTCCAATTTAGATACCAATTGAAGCTGAACTTGGTTGGCCTTTATATGAGAACCCATAAGAAGCAAGGGTAAGCAAATGTGACTGGAAGAGTCGGTCCTCCTAACAAGCCAGCAAGACTAACCAAGAAAGATTTTTTGGAAACTACTCAAACAATAGAGAATCAGAAGAAATGTCATTGCAAGAAGTCCTCTCGCAATGTCATGACTATGAAATCTAATTGAAGAATTATAACTGCGATAAAACTATTACTATAAACGTTTTTACTTGGACAAACATTTATTTGTTCTTCCTGTCCATCAAATCCCAAAAATAAATTAAGTGACCAAGCATCACGAAATTGCCACCGAACATATCTCTTTTTCCTTTTCAATTATCAAGCAAACACATTAAGAACAACTTCACTCGAAATTCTAAGAGAATGATGTGATACCTGCAAGAATAGAGACCGTCTTCATGGACTTCCGCTTGCCTTTGTCATGGTGTAAATCCAATTTCAAAATATACTTCTTCCATAACAAAATAATAAACAATAGATTCATATAGAGCCTTCTTTCAACCAGCCAACAAAACTAGATAGATAGATGTTCCATTTACTAACATCAAAGATCTAATTTAAAGTTAGCAAACTTAATGAAAGGATAATTGAATCAAATCATGCAGACACAACACACAGAGTGGGATCTTATGTAGAATTAAAGAACCAAAAAGTTTTAGAAGTAAAGGACAAACGTGCTATCACAAAATATATGTTGCTTTGTGGACGCGGTGGGAGTGCCGGTTGGGGCGGTGGCAGCGAGGCACTGGGCCCATGGTTGGGGTGACGACTGCAGTGCAAGATTGGTGGCGTGAGAGGCCGTCGAGTAAGAGGAGAGGTAGCGGAGGTAGGCAGTGGCCTTCTGTGGATGAGCTGAGTGCGAGAGAGTGGGAAGGAAGAGAAGAATAGGTGCGGCCGTGAGAAAGTAAGGAGGATTAGGATATCTTTATAGCATTTCTGAAATATTGTACCAAAAAAATTTTGAAAAGCATTTTTACGAACATAATTTTTTGTTGATAAAAATTCCGTTGAGAAAATATGTCGTTAAAACTTTTTAGCGACGAAAATTTCCGTCACTAAAAAGTTTTAGCGACAGATTTTGCCGACAGCGAAATCCGTCGATAAAGGGCACTTTTAGCGACGGAATAAAATCCGTCGCTAAAAGTGCTTTTTCTTGTAGTGAACAAGGACTAGCATTTCAAGGTCATGATGGATCGGATAAATTTAATGACTGAGGGAACTTTCTTGACTTTTAAGGGCTCTTTCTAATAGCAATGATGCCATCAAGAGCCTTGTGTTGAATAATGCTCCACAAAACGACAAACTAACTTCTCCCTTTATTCAAAAGGATGTTGGTAGGCTTGTGCCTCCGAAACTACCTTGGTAATTGTGCAAGAGCTTGATAGTTCCTTATTCTCTATTTTGATTGATGAGTCTCATGATATATCGGCTAAGGAGCAAGTGGCCATTGTTTCGGCTTTGTGAATGACAAGGGCCAATTTGTTGAATTATTCATTGGTCTTGTGCATGTTAGTGATACAAGAGTCGTGTCACGAAAGAAGAAAATGATGATTTGGTATGTGAGCACAAACTAAGCATTGTAACATGCAAGACGAGTTCAATAGCTTAAATGAGCTCATCTTAAAGGAGAATGGGGCGGCCTTCTACATTCATTATTTTGCACATCAACTTTAACTTGCACAAGTTGGTGTTGCAACAAATCATGACTAACTTGAAACTCTTTTCTTCACGGTTTCAAATGTGGAAAACTTGGTTGCATTTGCAGAGGTACTAGCAGGATTAAAGAGGCCATTCACTCCTTCATAGTGGAAGGAGCTAGAAATCCAGGCCTTGATCTACAAGTACATCACTGCATACGCTCCGATACCTTCTAATCTTCTCATTCCCATTAGAAAAGCTCTTGAATCTGCTGGCTTCTCTGGCTTTCCTGGAAACTATCTAAGACCCAGCATTCGTAAGTTTGAACACCATTTATTGTTTGGACATGATGCAATCAAACTGAAGTTTATCTGCCTTGACATAAATAATATATATGCTCAATGTATGAAAGTGTGCGTGTGTCTGTTGCGCTCACGTGTGTGAGCGTATTGTCTTTCTTACTTTTTAATCTTTCAACCTGTAACTAAAATCCGTTTAAGCATTAAGTATGTGTGCGTGCACATTGATAGTGTGTGCTGGGGTGTCTGTGTGTGTGACGGTGTGTCCATGTGTGACAGTGGGTGTTGTGTGTTTGGGGTTGTATGGGGTTGTATGGGCGGATGGGAGGGGGGGGGGGGGGGTTGACACTGTGTGTGTGAGAGAGAGAGAGAGACTATGTGCTTTGAGGTACTTGTGGGAAGGAAGAAGGAAGAAGGAAGAAGGAAAGAAGAGAGGAGGGAGGCTGGGCAAGAAAGAGGAATGTAAACAGGAAAAGAAGAATGGCGGGAAGGCTGGAGGGAAAGAGGAGGAAGTAAGGGATAAAAAATGAATTACCCCTCACTAAAGGCACTTAAAGAGGCGGCGGCATGGACAATTTGACGGAGTGACCTGATTGAAAGGAATTCAAGAATTCAGTCATGACTTTGACACAAGCCGATGTCCTGTGACTAAAGTTGAATTTGTATAATAGTACAGTGGTTAGTGGAGTAAGTAACTCTTCAAGAAATACAAATAAGATACAAGTCATATACCACCAAGTATCTACTCTACTACCAAAATAACATGTTCACTCAATATAATAGATTACATCATACAAATTTCAAAATAAAATTACAAATTTCATCAAAACAAAAAAATTATCCAAATCCTACACAATACTTCCATGATAGGCACTCAAATCCAATTGTGCCTGAAAGAACGGGTAATTTTTGCCCACCAGATAGCACACGTAAGAGGGTGCAAATTGCAAAATGAAACACAGGCTAGAGTTTTAATGAAAATGCACCTTTCCCAATGCCCAGTCAGTAGAAGCGGAGAAGGCACGTTCATGATCCTAGTAGTAGATAAAATAGGTGGTAATAATATAATAGCGGTTAGTTACTGAACTCGGCATTGCGTCTAAAATCTTGGTCTGGTCTCTATTAACCGTGCAAAACCATCAATATTTTACAAGAGTTAAGATGTCATTTTGAGTTTAGTGATGTAAATGATCTTTCTAATTAATCTTATAAAATCACAATACAAGGATAAATTTCTGGCTTGTGGATCCAACAGCATAGAACTATCAGTGATTCATGCTAGTTATGAATTTAAATTGCTGTTTCTACAAATAAGAATTCGCGTCATTCCCCTTGTGTATAAGCTAGTCACGTTAGTGAAGCGGGAAGGGCATGTTTGAGACTGGATCCATGAATGAGTTACTGAGGATAGAAGATTGTTGTACTGCCTTTCTTAAATAAACATCAAATTCTAGGAGACAAAATTTGCCTGCGAATTTGGAAGGAGCAAGTTGCTCCAGCACCCTTTTGACTTATGGATTTTCAGTTTCAAGTTACACTTTTAATCGTGCCCGGTAAAGGGTCATGAAGAGGTTCATCGTGACACCTAAAATCAAGTAAAAACTTAATGAACTTAGTGAAACTTCGAAAGAACTATGATTCAATGACTTTCACATCATGAAATACCATAATGATTGAAATGCTTACACCTTTCCGATCCATGATTGGTGACTTCATCCTTAAAAGACAGAGTTAGTAAAGTGAGTCTACATCAACATAAATCAAATGGAGGATGGAGGAACTTGCTCCAACCAGGATTAAAGCAAAAAAATTCAGTTCTATACCTTGCTGTGTCCACTCTTATTGAATTATGCAACCGGTTACCAATTGTATCCTGACATGCACAAGATAAATTCATTACACATTTCATGCCATTCGAAAGGCTCTTTCTTAAGAAGTCACTTCCTTCTGCCCTAGAAATCCGACAATCATCCAATTTGACCAACTACGAGAATGAGTTGAGACTGAGATAGGCAATCTCTTCTATATGCACCCAGTCTGAAACAGACTAACACCATCCTTTTTAATTTGTTTCCTATTGCCATTCCTACTCTACTTGATGCATTTTCATCAGGTAAGCAAATTCTTTTCCCACACACACACACACTCTGAGAGAGAAACGCATGTGTGTCATTTCTAACAGCCAAATAACGCATAAAACATCTTCTCTTATTTAGTTTTAAAAAGTAAAGACCATATGTTCCATGTAAAACCAGAAAAATCAAGACCCAAGAAAAAATATGATTATTAACAAAAGCTAGTTTGAATGCTTAAAATTATCCTTAATACGATTTGACACATGATTGATGAATATATCACCCCACCGCAAAGAAGAAATACAGGAATACAATACATACAAAACGTGTGAAACTAATATAAACTAACCAAAGGCGGGTGATTATTTGAACTGATAAACGGTCGGGGAATGGCCAGAAATATTAAGATTCAGATTGCAAAGTCGACAAGGAGCAAAAAAACCAGAGAGGTTGCGTCCCAAAAAATTCGTAGAGAAAATGACAATCTTTTTCTATGTGATACTCCTTGGCCTACTACTTGGTTTTGGTTATAACATACGATTGGATTAGGGTATGTCTGCAATGTTATTTCAACTGCTAAAGGGCATATATGTAACGGATCCACTACCGTTAGGAGGTGAGGTGGTGCGGCGAGGCGGCAGAGCAGCGGGATGGGCGGGGATAAAACGAAGGTGAGGAAAGTTCAAACAACAGGCCTGCTTTGGACACAAGGGTGACCGTATAGAAAACAGTAATAAACCAGGAACCCATCTACCCCTGTACATGACATAAGGATGAAATTGGAGTGTAGCAGTCCAATCGACAAAGGGGTAGAGGGGTTCCAGCCAAGCCAAAGACCTCCACTGAGACTTACCGGGTCTACACCTACAGAATTAGTGAATCCTGGAGAGCGAAAAAGACCACCCACTTTGGCAACCAATATCTTGGTTTCCATGAAAAATACAACATCCGGATTATGCTAACGGATCAACCCAGAAGCTATGCGAACCATGGCAGGTTGACCTAAGCCACCACAGTTCCAACAAAAGAGCTTCATTGCTCCGCCTGTGATTGGTGAGGCCCAGTCACCAAAGCCTCAGAATTTTGTAACGAAGGCCTCCGGAGAGGCCTCCAGCTCATTAACCAAACACAAACCAAAAACAGGCTTGACAATTAAAGTTTGACTAGGCAAGCAATCAGACAGAGGCAGAGCAGTAAAATCAGACAAGGGAGTAAAATCATTTAATTGCTTCCAAGTGACTGAGTGAGACAACCTGGATCAACATAGTCCAGAGAGCGGGACCGTTTGAGCGCACTCATTTTGCCAGATTCCAGGTCCCTGGGTCACTTCCTAGAGACCAAGGACATTTGAAGCTCTGAACTTGAAGATGCCGAAGCGGTTGAAGTTGCCCGTGTTTCCACAGCCACATGTTCGATATTTGGCAATTGGCAAATCGAAGCTGTAACAGTAAGACCACAAGGTGCATCAAGCCGCTCAATAGACCCCTGACTAATTAATTCAACCAGCCCAAAATTTGCCCCCCACACAGCATGAACTTTACCACGTACAGGCCCACCATCCGAAGCGGAAGAACTCAAACAATCCCCCACTGAGACTCGCACCATTGTCCATAATTGACCGAGCTTTCTTATGTAATGTCTCTTCTAATACCCCGAAAGTAAGGCCATGAGACTTCTGCTTATTAGATGATGCGGTTGAAGAAGAGGAACTGGATGAAGAAACGTGGAGTTTTTCCACTTGAGCATGAGCCCAGTCAATACGCAAGACCTCCTCTTTTTTTTCCGGCAGAATGGAACTTATAATTTATCTCCAGTTCAACTGAATCCTTATGCGAAGTATCTGAGTCCGATGAAAGGTCCTGTGCACAGAGAAAAAAAGAAAGAAACAACTAGGGCAGTTATTTGCATGAGAATTCGGTTCCACAGTAGAGGGGGCCTGCCTCAGCGTCATGCTACTATAGAAGCACAGGATACACCTACGTATGGTACCACTAAATTCGCCGTTGAGAATGAAAAATTATCAAAATAACCCCTAACACATGCAAAATTACAAGAACACCCGTTGACGGCCATCGCGCCATCTAAACTCCCAAAATAGTTTTAAACACCTTTCTAAGCAACCTAAAGTAATTTTTGGACTAAAATGTTCTTCAGGGAATTTTTCGCTCTAATACCCCTATCGGGTATCGGAATTGAGCGCCAAGACGCCAATTCTGTTAAAAATATTAATCAATATCACAATGCCATGAAATTTTAAACACTAATGTGTTCCGACAAAACAAGGTTTCTGTAAATGTTTTAGCTAAAAAGAGGCTAATTTGCTATATGAAACAAATCAAATTCTCTTTTTCAAAATAAAATCATTTAGTACCCTTCATGTACCCAGAAAAATTCTAGAAAATCCCATGATGTAGATCTCGTAAAAATAAGAAGGGTTTTCATATTGCACTTGGCCAAAATAAGCTCATAAGTAGCTCAAATTCTAGGTTTAGGCTGTTGAGAATAAATTGGCTTTTAGTGACAACTCCAGTCACTATTCACCACCTTAAGGATTAAACACACACTTCTCCACCTCACACCACACCTCTGGCTTCTAGCTATTGCATTTCCAGAATCACTCTCCACGTTTCTCTCACAAAGTCATAAACACTACACACACTCACACACTCTTCACATAATGCTACACCTCACGTAAAAACACCTTCACTCATACCACTCAAACACATTACATAATTACATACACACACAGTGGCTGCACTTCCACACACATCCACTTCACTCACGCATATAGTCCCATGCGCGCGCGCGCACACACACTAACTTTACTTCTTACACATCTCACACTCACATTACGTGTTGCTATGTTCCATAGCAACCTCATAACACTAATTTCCACCTAATTACACAAATACCGCTGCTACACACACACACAACAGTCTCAAGATCATGCCCCTTCCTATTCTTACACATATTTCTTTGCATGCTTACGTTCAATTAGGTCGCTATAGCAGTTTCATAAAAAATCTCAGAAATACTCTTGATAGCCCCAAATCCTACTGCATTACACCTTCACACATTGTTCTGCTTGAACACACACAAGCAGCATGCTGCTGCATACAAATACAATCACCTTCACACCCTGTTTACACATACACACTTCACCATTCGAAGTTCTACTCCACCCCCTCACCACACACACTGCTAATCTCTATTTAACATTACATCACATGCACAGTTACACACACACACACACTACTCACACCAACTTTACTTCTTTTGACATCTCTCACTAGCATTATGTGTTGTTATGTTCAACAACAACCTCAAAACACTGATTTTCCACCTAATTACACACACACACCGCTGCTACACACACTCAAGAACACATACACGACACTCTCAAGAACTTGTCCCTTTCCGGTTCTTACACATACTTCTTTGCATGCTCACCTTCATTTAGGCTGCTATCCATTAGCAGCTTTATAAAACATCCCAGAAATACTCTTGATAGCCCCAAACCCTACTGCATTACACCTTCGCACACTGCTCTGTTTGAACATACACAAGCAGAACACTGCTGCACACACACTCACCAGCACTCTCTTTACACACACACACACACACACTGTACACGACATTTCACCAACCTCCACATCCTATACACTAAAACACACACATACCATATTACACCTTCACACACATACAGGCTATGCATGCTGGACAAGCACACACATCACACGTCATGCTACCTGGCAGTGCCCTTTCTTCCACACACCCACACCCAGACACATTTGTGCATATACCCCACACACCTATAGGTGCATAAAGTCGCGCACACTCAGCATCCCTGGCACGTGCACATTCCTGCACACAAGGTAGGGCTTTATGTCTGCCTGCACGCACGCACATGCCCCTCACACATCCTTGCGATGATCTCCCCCTAACTGTTCTCTTCTTCCCCTTTTGTATTATGCTCTCTCTCTCTCTCTCTCAATATTTTTAGATTTCTCTTTTGACTTTTCTTTCCTTCATTTCCAAATGCCTTTATCTCTCCTATTCTTCTACCTGATCTCTTCCTTTTCTACTTATCTTTACTATTTCCCAATTTATCTCTTCCTAATCTCTCTCTGCTTCTGACTTCCTAATATAAAAGGGCCCTGAATAAATTCAGATTAAAATATATGTAGATATGCACTTAACAACCGCTAAGTCAATTATAGACTTTTATGTCATCTCACGCACTATCATTAATTGCCAACTGCTCCCATGGTTATTAAAAATTATCGCTAAAAATCTTAAATAATGTCGGTCATAACAATAGTCACTGAAGCTCTTTATTATCACTTAAAATAATCGCCGCTAAAGTAAAAAAATAACTGGCTAGAAATTGCCATAAAACCGACACTTGGTTTGTGGTATTACATTATCTTCCCCTTAAAGAAATTTCGTCCTCACATAGCTGATCTCAATCATGTTTGAGCTCTGGTACCCACCGACATAACACCTCAAGTACCTATACAACCAGCCTACATAAACGGTTGGCAACCTAACCCGGATATAAGTCCATAACAACTCTTTGAGATTAGGGTACTACGTTTTCCTTCCGTTAAAGAAATTTCGCTTCTAATTTCAGAATAATTAAAACGCCTAGGTACTAGATTTTGCTACGCAACTCACATAAATAGCATCCAAGATAATAGCTGAGCAGTGCCTAACCTCTGGCACCAAAATTATGACCCACGAATATTAAACGTCACAGTTCTCATTCAAATTGTAATGCTACGCTCGAACTTATTAACATTACATCACACACACAGTTACACACACACACACACATTCCCACTACTCACACCAACTTTACTTCTTTTGACAAGTCTCACTAGCATTATTTGTTGTTATGTTCCATAACAACCTCAAAACACTGATTTTCCACCAAATCACACACACGCACGCGCGCGTACACACACACACACACCGCTACTACACACACTCAAGAACACATACACCACACTCTCGAGAACTTGTCCCTTTCCAGTTCTTACGCATACTTCTTTGCTTGCGCACCTTCAATTAGGCTGCTGTTCATTAGCAGCTTTATAAAACATCCCAGAAATACTCTTGATAGCCCCAAATCCTACTGCATTACACCTTTGCGCACTGCTCTGTTTGAACATACACAAGCAGAACACTACTGCACACACACACTCACATGCACACATACTGTAAATGCACACAAGCATCCTGAAAGAACATGTACATTACCCACTATATAAATGAAAAATGCTTTAGGTATATAATGAGAACTACATAGCACTTACATTTTCTTCTGAAAGAACAAAGATATAAATATTCTGAAAGAACGAAGATATTTTAGCACCATCCTTTTTGTTTCCTACTGCCATCCTACATTGCATTACTATCACACTTTAAGAGTTACTTTAGATTCAAAAACCCCAGCCCCAGTGCATGTTAGCCCTGTCAAGATCACTTTACATACATAAATGATACTTTCTTTCCTGCTCTTCATAAGAGCACCAAGAGGAACACATAACACAGAGCTCTTTGAACTGCTAAAAACCCCACCACCTCCTCATCTACCCAAAACTTGAATCCAATAAAAAACACCATTATTAACCTAATTGCTACAATCATACATGAGTGTGTTATTTGCCTGTACTCTTTATATACAATATTTGTATTCAACCTTTTACCAAAGGGAATCATGATTTTCTTTCTTAGAGTCCATAACAAACTAGGTACTTTGACAAGACTTGACTTTGGTAGATAGATTATCATTATCGGTATGAACATGATTTGTGCAGGCCACACAATATGAAGCCAAGTGTGTAAATTTCATGACTAGATACGTTCAAGGCACATTTTGATTTCCAAAATAGCAATATCACTTATGTTGTTCATCCAGAGAATGTTACAACACTGCCATCGTCGCTTCATGTCATCACTTGAAGCAAAGCAATCTCAAAATCACAACATGATGACCATACTTAGTACAAGTAAACCTGTTTCCATTTCAGCTGGGTTCAAAGAACTTTAGCTTAAGTCTGTTGTTGACCATACTCCAAATACCATCGAGAACCCATAAGAACCAAGGGTAAGCAAATGTGACTGGAAGAGTCAATCCTCCTAACAAGCCAGCAAGACTAGCCAAGAAAGTTTTTTTGGAAATTACTCAAACAATTAAGAACCAGAAGAAATGTCACTGCAAAAAGTCCTCTCGCAATGTCATGACTATGAGATCTAATTGAAGAATTAGAACTGAGATAAAACTTTTACTAAACTTTTTTACTTGGACAAACATTTCTTTGTTCTTCCTGTCCACTAAATCCTAAAATGAAACTAAATGACCAATCATCGCAAAATTACTGCCGAACATAGCTCTTTTTCCTTTTCAGTTATCAAGCAAACACATCAGGAACAACTTCACTCGAAATTCTAAGAGAATGACATCATACCTGCAAGAATAAAGACCGTCTTCCTGGCCTTCCGCTTGCCTTTGTCATGGTGTAAATCCAGTTTCAAAATAAATTTCTGCCACAACAAAAAACAAGTGATTCATATAGAGCCTTCTTACAACCAGCCAATAAAACTAGATCTAGATAGATGTTCCATTTACTAATCAAAGATCTAATTTAAAGTTAGCAAACTTAATGAAAGGATAAGAGAATCAAATCACGTAGACACACAACACACAAAGTGGGATCTTATATATGTAGAACTAAAGAACCAAAAATTTTTAGAACTAAAGAACCAGTCTGGTATCACGAAAAAGATGTTGCTTGGTAGACGCGGAGGGAGCGCTGGTTGGGGCGGCGGCAGCAAGGCGGTGGGCCCGTGGTTGGGGTGATGACGCCGTCGGGGAAGAAGAGAGGTAGCGGAGGTAGGAGGCGGCCTACTGTGGATGAGCTGAGTGTTAGAGAATGGGAAGGAAGAGAAGAATAGGTGCGGCGGCCATGAGAAAGTAAGGAGGATTAGGGTTTTTAATAGCATTTTCGTAATATTGTACCCAAAAAAAAATCGAAAAGCATTTTTACCGATAGAATTTTTTGTTGATAAAAGTCCGTTGGCAAAAGTTCCGTCAGTAAAAACATTTAGTTTTACTGACGGAAAATTTCGTCACTAAAAGTACGTTGACAAAATCCGTCGTTTTTGCTGACAGCGTAATCCGTCGATAAATGGCACTTTTAGCGACAGATTTTTGGCGACGGAATAAAATCCGTCGCTAAAAGTGCTTTTTCTTGTAGTGATTTTTAGGTTTCTCTTTTGACTTTTCTTTTCTTCATTTTCAAATGCCTTTATCTTTCCTATTCTTCTACCTGATCTCTTCCTTTTCTACTTATCTTTACTATTTCCCAATTTATCTCTTCCTAATCTCTCTATGCTTCTGACTTCCTAATATAAAAGGGCCCTGAATAAATTCAGATTAACACATATGTAAATATGCTCTTAACAACTGCTAAGTCAATTATAGACTTTTATGTCATCTCACGCACTATCATTAATTGCCAACTGCTACCATGGTTATTAAAAATTATCATTAAAAATCTTAAATAATGTCGTTCACAACAATAGTCGCTGAAGCTCTTTATTATCACTTAAAATAATCGCCGCTAAAGTAATAAATAACTGGCTAGAAATTGCCATGAAATCGACACTTGGTTTGTGGTATTACATTATCTTCCCCTTAAAGAAATTTTGTCCTCACATAGCTGATCTTAATCATGTTTGAGCTGTGGTACGCACCGACATAACACCTCAAGTACCTATACAACTAGATCCATTTAAACGGTTGGCAACCTAACCCGGATATAATTCCATAACAACTCTTTGAGATTAGGGTACTACGTTTTCCTCCCGTTAAAGAAATTTCGCTTCTAATTTCGGAATACTTAAAATGCCTAGGTACTAGATTTTGCTACGCAACTCACATAAATAGCATCCAAGATAATAGCTGAGCGATGCCTAACCTCTGCACCAAAATTATGACCCACGAATATTAAATGTCACAGTTCTCATTCAAATCGTAATGCTACGCTCGAACTTATTAAGTCATCACTTACACTCTAACACTTGCTGAACTTCAAGATAACATAACCTTTCGAAAGTCCCCAAAGTTTCTACACTCTGATCATATAACTATAGGCTTACATTACCTTTATCTAGCTAGTTTGCTACATGCATCCGCACAACCTTGGTGAGGTTTTCGGCAACTAGAAACACATTTCTCCAAACCCTCATAATCGATCTTGACCCAATTGAAAGAAGCCCTCATAGTGCAATGTATAACTTTAAAAACGTAAGTAAAAGGCACAATACGTAATCTCAGCAAACTTCAAATGTTTCACCATATCTAGAAATCGGAATATAACTTAGGATTTGATAGCCCAACCAGGTAGATCATTGCTTATGCTCTAATTATCACAATACCGTATTACTCTGATACCATTTCTGTCATGACCCAAGGCCCGTGAGCTAGGTCTGTTACCTGCTGCAGACCCACTGGATTCCCACCAAGCGATCTGCCAGGCCTTACTCACTGAAACCAATATGAGCTGCAGCAGAAATTTAAAACTTTTACAAAGTTTAAATACATTTTCACATCCTAATTTCAATACAACACTTACGCTAGGACTCTTCGTAACTCCGATTCGTCAACAACTATAACTAAACCAACAATCTATACAGAAAATTCTTGCACATGCTCAGTATGTAACCAGTGACCCAACTAGTTGAACCATAGCCTGTCAGAAAGTAGATATGTTAACCAAAATAGCAACCTTATCGAGAGACTATATTCTAAAGCAGCAGAGGCAATTCATTTAATAAAGTGTGATAAAGTAAAAGTAAGACTGCTTTGGGGCATAAAAGTCACTTAGCACGAAAACATAATCATAAGAAACTTTCAACCCATCACGAACTCAAACGGTATACTGCGGTCAGCTTACATAGCCCACTAACTTGGGCTAGGAATCCCACCTCGTGATAATAATCGTTGTGGAAGCAGAGGGACCACATAAAATAGTAATGTGCATTATGTTAACGTACGTTGCCTCGTTAACAAGGGTCTGAAATCTAAATTTCCTCTTTAGGTATGGGGCATAACAATCGAGAAAGCAAAAACCACCCATTTCGCTCATTTCAAGTAAACAGTAATTTCTCAGCTAAAATGATAACATAAACGATGTATATAAAAATACTAGGGGAATCAAAAGGTCACTTACGAAACGCTACGCATTTTCTCGATTGTAGAATGAATCGAGTGTGATGATTGCATCTAACCAAAAGACCGCCCAAGCCATTCCAAGCTCATTTTGAACGAGCCAGTAGTATACGCACCCGTCCGACCCCAACCGAATTTTCTAACTCTTGTCTCACTCTCTTGAATTCCACAAGACAACAACTAACACACCCCCACTGTCTCGAAAATCCGTACTATCTCTTTCTCTTACAAATACACACACAACCCACATTAGAGCAAAGACACGCACACATATCCTTGTTGAAAATACACAAATACATGCATAGTGCACACCTACATAAGCCTAGGATACACCTACGCATGGTACCACTATATTAGCCACCGAGAATGGAAAATTACCAAACACCCCTTACACATGCAAAATTACCAGAAGACTCCCTGGCGGCCATCGCGCCATCAGAACTCCCAAAATTGTTTCAAACACGTTTTTAAACAACCTGAACTAAATTTTGGACTAAATAGTCCCTTTGGGAAAATTTTCGATCGAAAACTTTTATCGGGCATCGGATTAAACACATACACTTCTTCACCTCACACCACATCTGTCGCTTCTTGCTACTGCATTTTCATAATTACACTACACATTTCACTCTAAAATTTTGCATTTTTAAACAACCTGAACTAAATTTTGGACTAAATAGTCCCTTTGGGAAAATTTTTGCTCGAAAACTCTTATCGGGCATTGGATTAAACAAATACAGTACTTCACCTCACACCACACCTGTCGCTTCTTGCTACTGCATTTTCATAATTACACTACACATTTCACTCACAGATTCTTAAACATTACACCCACTTGCACACTCTGCACATATTGCTACACCTCACATAAACACTCCTTTACTCACAACACACACACATTACACAATTACATGCACACACATATACACACATGAGAATTTGCAGGAAGTTAATATTTTATAAGTGTCAAGTTCATTGCAAAAGTATGAATATCACTTACGAAAGAGTTAAATTCAACTTGGACTTCACTAGATAGCTCAGAATTAGAAACGACACATGTCGTGAAGTCACTGCATAACTCGTCTTATTGATATATTGACGTTGATACTTATCTCGAGAAGTCAAATAACCCTCTTCCTTCCTTACCCCTTTCATGATCCAATGGTCGTAAATGATCATAACCATGCCATATTTACTCTGTACTAGTGTGATCTTTTCCCTCTGTCAATCCACCTCTAATCATTTGGACCTACCAAGGCTTGCACTTTGCTGTCATTTTCATTGATCTTGTAAAACCCTTACATAAGATATCAACAGTTCTACTAGAAATTCCTCGTATATATACGAAGACATACCCACAACCTAAATCACAGAAAGTACATGAGCATACAAACTATTACAAGTATATGTCACATAAACAGAAGACCTATGCATAGTTCTTATAAAGATTTTTGTATGTTACAGAAGGACCACTTGCCATATTAACCTCAAAACAATATGCATGTAAGTACATCTATCGAGCATCTAACATTGTAATGGTGTATTCTTTGTTTGAACTCATTGTGTGGGAATCAGACTTTTCAACAATTGTACTCCTTTCAGTAAAAAATCCAGGCTGCTTTGGTGAAGGCAATCCACCATCGCTACCCAACATCAGAACCACGGACGACATGGTTGGTCTATCTTCCGGATATTTTTGCACGCATAATAGACCCAGTTGGACTGACCGCGTCGCTTCCGACAAGTACGAAGACTTACCTAGTTCGACCGTTGGATCTACTAGTTCCCGAGACATGTCCTCTTGATGTAGTCTCCATGCCTAAAACACATAAATTTCACATAAACTAGCTCAGCTGTATAGTTGTAAGTTGGCTATAAAAGACCCTAAAAATGACCTTCCTTTCATGCACTGAACCAACACATCACTACATCTACTATAGGCGGAGACAAACCGGCCGAATGCGTGATTACAAAGAGTTTCTAACTTTTTAGTGACAATTTTCTTGCAAAATGCTGCTAGAAGTTCAATCCCGTCACCAAAAGTGCCAATGGTTAAAATTGTCATGTAACTGTACTTTTTGCCTTTTTTTTTTGTTTCCATCCGCAAGTCCTAGTATTAATACAATCAAAGACAAAATTCATTTCTGCACACCAACACTTACATGGCCAAGAAGATTGTGGTGATGGTTTTGATGGAAGAATCCTCTATTTCTCTTCCCACTGAGTATTTCCAGCACCACTACACCAAAGCTAAATACGTCGGATTTTACAGAGAAAAGCCCATCAACTGCATACTCTGGGGACATGTACCCACTGCACAAACGATTTTAAAACAATTTTTGTTGCAAGAAAAAAGCATTACGAACCAGTTTAGACAAGAATACATGTGGACAGTGATTGGTTAAAACTCACTATGTTCCAACCACTCTGTTTGTATTTGCTCCTGTCTCGCTTTCTGCAAAACATCTAGCCAAACCAAAATCTGAAATCTTCGGATCCATGTTGGAGTCTAGCAATATGTTGCTTGCTTTGAGATCTCTATGGATGATTCTGAGTCGGGAATCTTGATGAAGGTACAAAAGGCCCCGAGCAATCCCATTAATAATGTGGAAGCGTTTAGGCCAGTCAAGTAACATGCTTCGCATTTCATCTGCCAAATGGTTAGTTTTTTTCCTCGTGCATGATGGAATAAATGACTTAAGGCTTTAAAAATATTTCCATGAGAGAGACAAACCAAATATGAATGAATCCAAACTTCTGTTAGGCATGTACTCGTAGATCAACATTTTTTCCTTTCCTTGAATGCAACATCCTAGAAGCTTTACAAGATTTCGATGCTGAAGTTTGGCAATACAGATAACTTCATTCTTGAATTCCATAGGTCCTTGTCTGGACGTCTTTGAGAGTCGCTTCACAGCTATTTGTCGTCCTCCTTCCAGCACACCCTGAAACTCACGGCATTTTAATTCAAATTGGACTGCAAAAAGCTACACCCTTTTCGTTTCTGTTGCTCCATCTTTACTCTGTATCTTAGGATATTTTCCTCAAAGTTGTTTCAGATAGGACTTTTGAAAATACTTAGTACTCTACCTTCTATGTTTGGACCTTGGAACAATTGTCAATTATTGGTACGACGCCATGGAATATATCCTTTTGATTTTAAGTGTGGATTATGTAAGTATACGACATATAAACACTATATTTACTTCATTTACCGTGTGGAACTTCCTGAATAGATCAAATCTTTTTTATTTTTTCTTTTTTGGTGCAAAAATAGATCAGATCATTGGCTTCAGATCATTAGAAGAAAATTACCTTGTAAACCGGTCCAAATCCACCCTCTCCAAGCTTATTGTCAATAGAAAAATTGTTTGTAGAACTAGATATTTCAGATAAGCTGAATACTGGTAGCTCTACATTTTCGTCCTGGCTTTCATTGGTGTCATCTTGTTGGGAGTCATGTCCTGTACAGATTGAGGATTAGTGGCTTCAGAGGTCTTCTTCTTCTTCAACTTCCCTTTTCTCTTTGAAAATTTTACCGACATACCCCACAAAAGAATCAAAGACGAAAGAAGACTTAATCTATCTACCTTCTCTCTTGAGCAGCAATTGGTTTTTCTTCCTTTTCCGAACATACAGTGTCAGGAACAGGCCTAACAGAAGCATTCCAACTGATAATGGCAAGCTCACTTTCATTGCTATTCCTTTCTTCCGATTGGAGCTAGATTTCGGGCCCCTAAAGTTTTTTGTACCTACAAGATTGTGAATTCGTGCAGATGGTACAGCAACCTCAAAGTCCAATAATGAAACAAAATAGGAGCACAAAAACAAAGTCACACTTATTCTTTAATCCTGAAGCTCGAGCTCTATAGAGCATTAGGAATCTCTAGATTTTGCATATAACTGCAAGGGTGAGGTTTCGACAATTATAACTAATGCATTTTGGCCAATTTGTTTTTGCATGCACGGAAGGAAATAAAATTTACCTATCTCAGAGTCGGAAGATGCCATCCTGACATAAACATCTTGACCTTTACCTTCAGGGAAGTTTCTAATGTTAATCAGGTCACCAAACCAAAGCAAGCAGCCACTTCCTCCAACCCTAATATCCAAATTAGCATAAGCCATACAAGAACATTTGTTCAAACATACTTTCTCGCATTCCTTAAGGGTCATGCTAACATTGAACGTGGAATTCCGTGTGTCTGGCAACTTAACATTAGAGTACTTGAGAAATCCGTCTGACGACCGGTTGTTGTAGCAATCCAAGGGTGTCTTCCTAACACACCCATTTGACCAATCTGTATTAACCCAATCGTCCAAGTATTTGGGTGCAAATTTGTTCAAGCATCTGCATTGCGGTGAATCGCCTATGTTGCACGTGCCATAAGCACCACATACTCCGTAAGTATCGCAATAACCTGTAGGCACACTCAGATAAAGGACCCAATCTCGTGATCGGCCACCTGGCCACGTCCAGCGCTGTACAACACCATTCTGACTCAACATCAGCCTTGATATAACTGAGCTGTTAATGAGATCATAAGTGTAATAAACTTCTTTGTCATTGAGAACCAGTCTGTACCTATAAATGGCATTCGGGATTAAGTTTGGCGCTCCACTAAACCGGACTCCATTCCATGGTCCACTTCGATACTGCTCAACTGAGCCCTTTCTGATTACATTTTGTGGATATCCACTAGGATCACAATGATACGTAAAATCACCTGGAGATGGATCGTCGTTGCTCTTCCACGAAGAGAGATAACTCTCTAGTCCAGTTTCAAAGTTCTTCCCGAGCTTCATGCCTGGTAAAAGCGTATCACTTGGATAATCAAAGCTTTGCCAAAGAAAATTACCATCATCTGTACGTGTATCTTTCAGAACTAGATTTCCCGTGTCCGAAAGCTGTGCAACTAGTGCTGGACTCTTTGCTGGTCTTGATGTGTTGGTAGACCATATGATGTTGCCGGAACCGTCGGCAAGTACCAGAATTCCGGGATCGCTGTTGAGCTTTAACTCACCCGAGATGTCGGTGAGGGGGGTTTCCCTGTTGGCTACCCAAACCACAGTTCTAACAGGTAGTGTTTCCTTATACCAGATACCCATATATCTGTTCTTGGAATTACCAGGGTTGAAGAACCCCATTTCAAAGCTTCCACCAGAGGAAACTATGGTGTCGCCGTCTTTGATTGATTGGTTTGTAGATATGGAGTCTGCTGCCTCGCCGACAGATTTGCTGATGGAAAGTAAACAGGATAACAAGAGAAGCAGCATGGTGAAGCCTCCCATTGATGTCCACATGCACCACAACTACTAAATACTTCAATCAAGTACCTGCCACCATAAAACCTTAAGGACGTATAGGGGAAGGATATTTTGAAATGTTTGGATCAAAATGAGACACATCCTACACTGAAAACAACGTTTTAAGTCCGTCGTCCAGTCCGTCGTCCTTTTATTAGAATAGTCAAACTTTACTGTCATGAACAACCAATAACTTTAATTTCGAAAGTAACATCTATTGAGCCAGTATTATGGGTGGTTTTTGTATACATTCCAGTAATATTCATTGTCACAATCATCATTACTGTTTTGATATACAAACTTGAATTGTTCATCTTTTAAATAATGAATAAAAAGTCGGTACAAGAAATCTTTTCACAACGGTGCAGATATGATTGCTTGATATTTTTTTAGAGTTAATTACAACTATGTCCCTGAGGTTAGGATATAATTACAGTTAATGACATTTAGTTTTAAAATCTAACATACCGTGACCAAACACTTTTAAAATGTATCAGCCGTGTCCATCCGTCTGGGTTCCGTCCAAAAAGTATATTTTTTATGATGTCATCAATACATATTTTTAAAATGACGATGCCACCCCTTTTACTGTATATACTGAATATTTTTAAAAATTTTAAATTAAGATTTAAAGCCTTAATTTAAAGATTAGGGTTTAAAAACCCTAAAATTGATTTGTTCTCTATCTTTGCAGTCTATTTCATCAAAATTTCTCAATCTGCATCAAAACCCTAAGGGTCTCAATCTGCAAATTAAACTTCAATTTTTCTCACTGAAATCCTCCTCAGGCGCCGGCAGCCCTCTCTCTCGCGCCACGTCGGCAGCCTTAGCCTTCCTCTCCCCTCATGCCTTCTTCTCCTCCTCCCTCCACCACCCGCCTCCTCCTACGCACCCCATCCCTCCGGCTCCACTGCCGCCTTCGTAGTTGCCAAGCTCGGCGCCTTCTTGAAATCCGGCGAGCTAACAAACATCGTCGGAGTACCCACCTCAAAACGGACCCATGAGCAACCTCTGTCCGCATTAGACGACTACCCGAAGCTTGACCTTGCAATTGACGGCGCATATTAGGTGGACCCAGATCTGAATCTGGTCAAGGGTCGCGGGGCGGTTGGGGGGGGGGGGGGTTTAAGAGACAGAAATGGGGTTTGGGGGGGGGGGGTGGGGGGAAGAGTAACGGCATTAATCTTTCTTTTTCTTCCAACTTAGGGACAATAAAGTCTTTTCATTAAAACTATTAGGGTTTTTAAGATTCCATTAAGTGTAATTTGTCCAAACTATTGTCCTTGCCTGTAATTATACTCTAACATCAGGGACATATGTGTAATTAGCCCTTTTTTTAAGGGATAAGAACCCTACCATTAATAGAGATAACATAGTATCATTAATAGATATAACATTGTACATGACCACGCGAGTAATACCATCATACAATATAAGTGAAACTAGCAACACTAAATACATGACACCTATACACAGCCCATAGCTTGGGGACCACCCCAGCCTAGCATATAGATCTATGGAGGCCGAATAGTGGCACATCTGCTCAAGGTCGTAAAATAGCCTGATCCACAGTCTGTGGAGACCGACAGACAATACATGCCTGCAAAATAAGCTAATCTTCGAGCATAGGCCAAAAGCGTCTTACTCTCCCTGCTGATAGAACAACATTGTACACCCTCCAACCTGTAAAATAAATCAAAAGGGCAGAGGAACTCGTTGTAGAGAGGTCAACCTTTCCTAACAACTGTTCCATCAAGGATAACCTATTAGTAAGCAACTGGATGTCTGAAAAATCATGAGCCAAAGCCCAGAATACAGTATAAGTGAGATCAATGACAGCAGTAAGCGAACTATAAATACAATAAATAGAATGAGCAAATAAAGCCACCCGAGGCCATGTATGATCTACAACTTCCATACCAATACCCACACACAATCGATTAAGCCACCAAACGTTACTAAATTGAAATGCAACAGGCCTAACACGCGAACCAGTCAATATGCAGGAATAAAGAAGTATGTTGTTGTCCACATTCTTGTGGGGTCGATAACCTCGAGCAGACACAACAGCGTCAGGTGACACAGATGATTTTGAAGCCTTTGTATTTGTCAAGGCCGAACAATGTGATTGCCACAGACTATGAATATGACCAAGGACATTGAGCGGGCAAAAAGGGGGACTCGCGAAACACTAGATGGTTGCGTGTAATCCAAATGCACCAGAAGGTATATGTCACGATATTGAAGGAGTGGGGAGGATTATCCGAAGATCTCAAAGGCTTAAGAATCCAATTGACGAGCCTGGGTGAAAGAGAGCTTTGCTGAGCATTTAGTCGCAAGCCAAGTTGTCCCCCAAACCATACAGGTCGTACCCCTCACATTGTAGGAACAAATATGAGGCTGATTCATCCTGCTGAAGACATAATGGGCATACTACAACATTGATAAGGTTTCTACGATGCAAAGCTAACTGAGTAGGAAGGCGATTCCAAAGACATTGCCAAAGAAAAACCAAAAGCTTATGCGCGGAAGATTCAGTTTCCACAGACGATGCCAGACAAGCATTGAAATATGTGGAAGAATAAGGTGTTGCTTAGCATCTATTGCAAGAAAATGATAAGTAGACCGTGCATTGAATTCAACATGCACCTCAGGTGCCCAATACCATTATTCTGGGTATCCGAATCGTGACAAATATAACCCTCTAATGGCCCGAACCATTGGCCCTGGCAAGTGCTCTGCTAACTTTGCATGCAACCAGCCCTGACGCTGATCAAGGAAGTCTGATACTAACCAGTGTCGTGTGGATGCAGATCGGAGATAGCCAATCGATTGGGCATAATAGCCCGGGATCTAATTAGTGTCCCAAAACTTAAAGAGGATGTGATGGTGACTTGACACCATAACCCTTTCAAGAGTAAGTCCTTGTCAAATAGAATACTTCGCCAATAGTATGAAGAGTTTCCCATGACCCTACAGTGAGAAAATTGAAGTGTCGGCAATATTTCCCTAATAACACACGACTCACCAAGCTCTCTGGCTCCCATAGCATTCGTGCCCTTACTTTGGCAAGGAGTGCCTGATTCATCCATTGAATGTTGTGCAAGCCCAACCCCCCTTCCTGTACGGGCTGGCATAAATGATTCAAACTTATCCAGTGTAGGTGGCCAGCACTGGTTGAGCCAGACCAGAAAAATTTAGCGAAAATAGAGTGTACCTAACGGCAGAAAGTAGCAGGGAAATGTATAACAGACATATAATGACTAAGCATGGACCATAACACTGATTTAATAAGTGTCAGGCGACCTGCACAGTTCAATAGTAGTCCCATCCATCCCTGACACTTGCTACGAATTCTATCGATCAGTCCAGCCACAATTTCAGATTTATGATCCACCCAATCCAACTGAATGCCTAAATATTTTCCTGATCCTGAACCCAATGGTACCTTAAAGGTGCTTCGAGCAAATTTAGCCATCTTCCCAAGAGTGTTCATGCTAACATTAAGGGTGGATTTCTCAAAGTTGATCAATTGTCCGGACGGGTAACAATAACTCGTTAAAAGATGTTGAACGTAACAGACCAAGGCAAACTTAAGGTGGAAGAAAAGAAAGCTATCATCCGCGAAAAATAGATGGGAAATAGGAGAACGAATGCCGAGATAGCGCAATACCTTTCAGGCTCCCTGGATTTTCAAATAAGCGATTCAAGTTCAATGTTGGGGTTTCTTTGGCAATAACATGTTGATATCAATGCATTTGTCAGTGTTTGACAATAGCCATAAATGAATCGAAAGGATACTTACAAACACAAGTTATCGAAATTAGGGTTCGAATAGAAATCATCACCCGGGGTTCAGATAGAAACCAATCTGGAGCTAAATTATCCTAACTTGAAAGTCTTTTTCTTTAACCTAAACGGAAGAATCCAATGATCAGATTATAATCTACACTATAGTATTATAACTCAATACAGACTCATGCATATTCCCAGAATAAGCCTCTCACTAGTATATAAAATTACCAAAATACCCCTTACGTGTAAAATTACTAAAAGCACCCCTCTCATGTCTAAATTACCAGAACACTCTTCATGTAAATATAATCGCTAAAATATCCCTACCATATGCAAATTTACCTAAAAGTACATTTTATAGGTAAAATTACCAAAATACCCCTTTGTGACTCTCGCACCCGAAAAACCTCAAAATACCTTAAAACACTATTTTTGAGCTAAAAATTATTTCAAAAAATTTTTGCCCAAGAAATCTCAAACCGGTGTCCAAATTGAGCGCTTAGAAGCCGGTTCTACTAAAAATAGTTATTAACCTTGGAATGGCACGAAATTTTAGCAAATAAAACATATCAGTAATATAGGGTTTCCATAAAATTTGCAGACAAAAATAACTTGATTTGATATACTAAATAAATCAAGAATCCTTTTCAATTAATATCCTAATTTAGCATCATTCGCGGACACTGAAAAATTCTAAAATTTTTCTCAGCGTACGTTTCGCAAAAATATTAGGAGTCACTATTGTGAACTTTCTCAAATTCCAAGCAAAAAATTTAAAAATTTATTGAATAAACTGCCTAAAAAATTTCCTATCTTTAGTGACAATTACACTTACTGTTCAAATTAAAACACATACTAAAACACCTTATGCACACATAGTTCATCTCCTTCATTCTGCCGAGATACACACTTGTACACACACTCACACAGTTCATAAACACACACTCTACCACTCTTCTATAGATTACACATATATAGACCATTACACATGAACACACACATACATACGCACTGAACTCACCCTGCACACACTGCCTACACACACACACAACACCCACCTTCTACATTGCACACACATACACACACAATATACTACAATTTCCCCCTATAACCTCACATTCGTAACCCCCCACACACCAAAACACACACACGGCACACACAGTGAACAAACATACACTGAACACCTCTAAACACACACTAAATATGTACAACACACTAAATCACACAGACTGTATAGGTTAGAGAGAATGCCCCATGAAATTCTCTCAAATTCCTCCCATTTCCCCTTATTTTCTTTTCTATTTTTGCCTGAGCACTGTGCTTTGTTCTTCTCCCAAAATTTCTTTTCTACTTTTTTTTTCTCCCTTTCATTTAATTCCCTAAACATCTAAATAATTCACTAGTTTATAATTTAAGTGAATTGTCATCAAATAAACCAGAAGAAGGCGGCATCCTCTTAACACAAATTTCACAACAATTTGACAGAGAACATGCCATTTTCCAAAATTTGCAAAATAGCCCTCAAAGCTTCCCATATTTACAAAATGACCCCAAAAATTTTGAAAATTATATTTTGACCCCAAAAGCATTTTAAGCTTCCACGCTTTACTAATACTCGAGCATTGCTCAAAATTACCGTCCATTTATTTTTCAGAGTGCAAATGATTATTTTAAACAGCACCCAAAGTATCGGATATTACACATTATGAGTGTAACTCTTACCTTAATTTTACGAAATAATCTTCACCATTTTGCATAACCTTCCAAAAATCTCAAGACCTAAATAATTAAATTAACCACTAACATTAAAATCTTAAAATTATAATTCTATTTTGATTAAGATTTAGGATCACTTACCAGTTGCGAGTAGAAGGGTCAAATTCTCAAAGCCCTAATTTTCTCTTTCTTCTCATCTCTAAAAGACTAAACTCATTTTATCAATAAAACACAAACTAACCGGTCTTTTTATTTCTCTAAACTTGATGAATTACTCAAAAGAACCTTAAGAATATATTACTTATTTCAAAGAACTTTCAAAGGTTACTAAAACTACAAAGGTAGCCCAAAAATAAAAAAATAATTTGTTATAAATTATTTGGGGTCTTTCATATATCAATCCAAAATCAAGTCACACTTCGCACTAAGCATCTCCAATAAAGATTCCATAACAATCGCTATCCAAATATTATTTACATGTCGGTCATGTGTTTACCAAGAAATAAGTGCTGCTAAAAGCACTTTGATAAACAATTCTTTCATTCGAGAAAAAAAATAACGTCATTAAAAGCAGCTTATTTCAGGTAAACGGTAGTTTCTCAATAAAATGACAACATATACGCGGTATATAAAAATACTAGATGAATTAAAAGGTCACTTACATAACGCTACGCATTTTCTCGATACCAGAATCCAACGCGATGATTGCTTACTACATTTGACCAAAAGAACCGCCCACGCCATTCCAACTCATTTTGAACGAGCGAGTAGTATACATGTCAGTCTCCACTTCTTCCAAAATCTCACTTAGAGTAAAATTGTATAATTTTTTTCTCAAATTCTTTCATTACCCTTCTCTCCGTATGCGTCCAACCCCATCCGACTTTTCTCACTCTCTTGAACTCTGCAAGACAACAACTAACATGGCCCATCGTCTCAACAAACCCCGTACTAATGCACTTCCCTTTTCTTTTTCTCTGTCTATTTCGCTTATAAGCACGCACACAACCCACATCACTATACACACGCACCTATTGCATTTACCCAATAATACCTGTAAAAAAGACACATATACACGCATAGTGCACTATAGAAGCATATGATACACCTAAGCATGGTACCACCCTTTTAAGCAACTTGAACTAATTTTTGGACTAAAAAGTCATTCGGAGAATTTTTCCCTCTAAAATCCCTATCGAGTATCGGAATTGAGTGCTAAGAGATTCCGTTAAAAATATTAGTCGGCATCATAATGCCATGAAATTTTAAACACTAATGTGTCTTGACAAAACAAGGTTACTGTAAAAATTTTAGCTGAAAAGAGGCTAATTTTCCATAAGAAACAAATGAAAAACTCTTTTTAAAAATAAAATTATTTAGTACCCTTTATGTACCCAAAAAATCCCATGATTCTTAAAAACAAGAGGGGTTTCCGTTTTGCACTTGTCCAAAATAAGCTCATAAGTAGCTCAAAAAATTCAAGGTTTAGGCTGTTGAGAATTAAATGGCTTTTGATAACAATTACAGTCACTATTCACCAGCTTAAGGATTAAGCATACACCCAAACTTCTTCACCTCACACCACACCTCTGGCTTCATGCTATTGCTTTTTCCATAAACATACTCCACATTTCACTCACAAAGTCTTAAACATTACACACACTCTTCACATAATGCTACACCTCACATAAACACTTATTTACTCACATGACGCACACATTACACAATTACGTACATACACACACATATACACAAAATGGCTACACTTCCACACAATTCCACTTCATTCACGCACAGAGTCCCATGCACTCACACACGCTCACGCACCCACCCCCCCAACCAACTTCACTTCTCTAGACATCTCACACTCACATTACGTGTTGCTATGCTCCATAACAACCTCAAAATACTAATTTTCCACCTAATTACACACATATCGCTGCTAGACACACTCAAGAACACACACCACACTCTCAAGAACATGTCCCCTTCATATTCTTACACATATTTCTTTGCATGCTCATATTCAATTAGGCTGTTATCTATTATAGCAGCTTCATAAAACATCCCAAAAATACTCTTGATAGCCCTAAATTCTAGTGCATTACACCTTCACACACTGCTCTGTTTAAACATACACAAGCAGCATGTTGGTGTGTGCTCGCGCGCGCACACACATACACTTACTTCATGATTGAAAGTTCTACTCCACCGTCGACCCCTCTTCACACACTCTGCTAATCTCTATTTAACTCTAAATCACACACACAGTAAGACACAAAGAACACACAGACACAGAGTATATACACACATTGCAGACGTCATTTCATACACCTCCACATCCCACAAACTAAAACACACACACCATTGCACCTTCTCACACATAACACACACATATACACGCTATGCATGCCACACAAACACACACAACACACCTCACGCTGCCCGGCATTGCCCTTTCTTCACTCACCCACACGCATACACACCCATGTACATATACCCCCACAGACTTACAGGTGCACAAATTCATTCACACTCATCATCCACGATGCGCACATATTCCTACGCACACAGTTGGACCTTACATTCGCACGCACGTGCCCCTCACACATCCCTACGATGATCTCCCCCAAACTGTTATGTCCTTCTCCTTCCCTTTTTTTTATTCTACTCTCTCTCTCACACACACACACACAATCAATATATTCAGATTTGTCTTTTGACTTTTCTTTCCTTCCTTTCCAAATGCCTTTATCTCTCTAATTCTTCTATATGATCTCTTCCTTTTCTGACTTATCTTCAGTCTCTCCCTAATCTCTCTATGCTTCTGACTTCCTAATATAAAAGGGCCTTAAAAAATCAAATTAACACATATATAAATATGCTCTTAACAACCACTAAGTCAATTATAGACTTTCATGTCATCTCCCGCACTATCATTAATTGCCAACTGCTCCCAGCTTCATTAATCAACAACTTTTGGTTATTAAAAATTGTCGCTCAAAATCTTAAATAATGTCGTTCACAACAGACGTCTAAAGCTCTTTAATATCACTTACAATAATCGCTGCTAAAGTAATAAGTAACTGACTAGAAATTGTCATAAAACCAACGCTAGGCTTGTGTTATTACCTTACCTTCTCCTTAAAGAAATTTCGTCCTCTTATAGCTGATCTTAATCATGTTTGAGCTCTGGTATACCCACCGGCATAACACCTCAAGTATTTATACAACTAGATCCATTTAAATGGTTAGCAACAAAACCTGGATATAATTCCATAACAACCGTTTGAGATCAGGGTACTACATTCTCCTCTTGTGAAAGAATTTGACTTTTAATTTCACAATACGTACTTACAATGTCCATGTACTAGATTTCGCTACATAACTCAGATATATAGCAATCAAGATAATAGTTGAGTAGTGCCTAACCTTTGCACCAAAATTATGACCCACGAATATTAAACGTCACAGTTCCCGTTCAAATCATAATGCTAAGCTCGAACTTACTAAGTCATCACTTACGCTCTTAACACTTGCAAAACTTTAAAATTACATATGCTTCCAAAATTCCCCAAAGTCTCTACACTCTAATCGCATAACAATAGCCTTACATTACTTTTATCTAGCTAGTATGCTGCATGCATCTTCACAACCTTGCTGAGGTTTTCGGCAACTAGAAACACATTTCTCCAAACCCTCCTTATCCATCTTCATCCAGTGGAAAGAAGTTCTCATTGTGCTATATACAACCTCAAAAACCAAGTAAAAAACACAACACGTAATCTCAGCAAACTTCAATTGTTTCACCATATCTAGAAATCGAAATATAACATGGGATTCGATAATCTAACCAGGTAGATCATTACTTAAGCTCTAGTTATCACAAGACTGTATTGCTCTGGTACCATTTCTGTCATGACCTGAGGCCCGTGGGCTAGGCCTGTAACCTCCTACAGACTCACTGGATTCCCACCAAGGGATCTGTCAGGCCTTACTCACTAAAATTAACATGAGCTGCAACGGAATTTTAAAACTTTTACAAAGTTTAAATACATTTTCATACCCTTATTTCAATACCACACTTATGCTAGGACTCTTCATAACTCCGATCTGTCAACAACTACAACTAAACCAAAAATTTATATAAATATTGCTTTTCGAATTTTCATTGCAATCCTTCTTAAAATAGCACTTACGATAAAACTCACGATTATCTAATGCAGTCCTAAAAAGTCCATAGCATTTCTCTTTAAAATCCCAAGTCCTTGCTCGTCACCATCACTTTACTTTCAAACCTGAAATGATAAGTAATGGGTGAGCTTGCACGTGCTTAGTAAGTAACCTGTGACCCAACTAGCTTAATCGTAGCCTGTCAGAAAATAGCTTAGTTAACCAAAATAGCAACCTTATCGAGAGATTATATTTTAAAGCAGTAGAGGCAATAGAGGCAATTTATTTGATAAAGCATGACAAAGTAAAGTAAAACAGCTTGGAGGCTTAAAAGTCACTAAGCACGAAAACATAATCATAAGAAACTTTGAACCCAACACTACCTCAAACGGTATACTGCAGTCAGCTTACATAGCCCCACTGACTTGGGCCCGGAATCCCACCTCGGGATTATAATCGTTGTGGAAGCAGGGGTGACCACGTGACATAGTAATAATACACACTATGTCAACGTACGTACGTAGCCCAGTTGACAAGGGCCTGAAATCTAACTTTTCTCGTTAGGTATGGGCAGAGCAATCGAGAAAGTAAAAACTACCCGTTTCTTTCTTCGTAAACCAAATGCTTGAAAACCTGATGGTCAAACCATCCCACTTCATCAATATTCTTCCAAAACATTTCAAGTCCAAAAACATCTCGTCCAAAAATTATTCACACTTTGCACTAAGCATCTCAAATAAAAATTCCACAACAATTGCTATCCAAATATTGTTTACATGTCGGTCTGGTGTTTAACAGGAAACAAGTGTCGCTAAAAGTGTTGTGATAAACAATTCTTTACAAGTAGCACACTGCTGCACACACACCCACACTCACACTCACACCCACACCCACACTCATACCCACACACACACCGGCACACTCAGTTGATAAACACACACTTCACCATTCAAAATTCTACTCCAACCCTTCTTCACACACTTTGATAATCTCTATTTAACACTAAATTATACAAACACACACACCATTTCACACACCTCGACATCTCACACACTAAAACACACACTATTACACCTTCTTCACACACATATACACGCTACACAAGCACATAGCACATGTCACACTGCCTAGTAGCGGCCTTTCTTCCACACACACACACACACACACACACACACAGAGACACACATCCTTATGTATATACCCCACACACGTATAGGCGCGCAAAGTTGCGCACACTCAGCATCCCCAGCGCGCGCATGCACTCCTGTGCACACGCTTGCTCCTTTTATCTACAGCACGCACACACCCATCACACAGCCATGCAATTGTAGGTCCCTAAATACACCTAGAGGGGGTGAATAGGTGTTTTACAACTTAGAGTATGAATTTAAAAATTAAGATTACAACGTAAAGACGGATAGAACAGTAACAAGTTTAACACAAAGATTTATACTGGTTCGGCCCCACCAGCCTACGTCCAGTCCTCGAGCACTCCACACAAGGGAGACCTACTCGAGCCTTTCACTAAACCAACTAGCTTCGGGTGCTAGCTCAAACCTCAGTACAATATCCGAAACCCTTCCAAGGTTTCCAACAGATTACAAATGAAAAGAGATTACAATTTGAATACAATAAACAAGCTCATTCTTGAGCAGATAGTACAATGAAAGTTTTAAAGCTAAGCCTTCTTAGGTGGGAAGATCTATATCCTTTCAAGAACAAAACCAAGAAGCTTACACAGAACTTTCTCAAAGATAAACTCACTCAAAAGATAATTGATAAGAATAAGAGATTGAGATGAGAGAGTTTTTCAGAGTAAAAATTTGCGTGAGAGAAAAAGGTAATAAATGCTCTAACAGATTCCCTATTTATACAGGAAGGAAATAGAGGACCGTTAGGTAGAAAAACCAAACAAGAAGGATTCGACTAAAACATTTTGGCTTCGACTAAAACGTCTTGGCTTCGACTGAAAGTCTTGCCTTCGACTGAAAGTCTTGCCTTCGACTAAAACATTTGGCTTCGACTGAAAGACTTCACTTCGACTAAAACATTTTGGCTTCGACTAAAATGTCTTGGCTTCGACTGAAAGTCTTGCCTTCGACTGAAAGTCTTGCCTTCGACTGAAAGTCTTGCCTTCGACTGAAAGACTTGCCTTCGACTAAAAGTCTTGCCTTCGACTGAAAGACTTGACTTCGACTAAAACATTTTGGCTTCGACTAAAACGTCTTGACTTCGACTGAAAGTCACAACTTCGACTGAAAGTCACAGCTTCGACTGAAAGTCTTAGCTTCGACTGAAACATTTTGGTTTCGACTCAAAAACTTGACTTCGACTAAAAATCTTGGTTTCGTTCTTTACTAGAATTTCTGTCAGATCCTTTAAGAAAGGCTTTAAAGAAAAAACTAATCAAGAAAAAATATACTTCAAGATCTTGCATCTTTATCTGTAGTCCAAAGCTTGAGTCCAAACAAGTCCAAAGTCTTTGTCATCCATGTCAAGGTCGTGCAAAGTCTCTGTCATCCATGTCAAGATTATGTCTTTGTTTGATTAAGATAAAACCTGAAATGTTTTAACTTTAATAATATTGTCAGATTAATGTTAGATAAGATAAGTCTGAAATCATCAAAATCAACAAGTCAACAATCTCCCCCTTTTTTACGATGACAATAGTAAAAGACATACTCCCCCTTAATCAGTTAACATTCACATAAGAGAAAAATAGAAAGAGCATCTTTAAATAATCAAAATATTTAATACAGATGCATAAGAATGATAGATTAATACATGTTCTCCCCCTTTGTCAAAGCAAAAAGTGGGGGCATCCAGGGTAACAAAGAATGAATAAAGAAAAACTAAGGCCGACGGCGGTGAGAACCTTGTGCAGAGGATGAGGGATCAGCGGGCGGCGGAGCAGACCGACGAGTACAGTGCGCAGAAGAGGTAGCAGCAGGCGGCGGATCTGTTGTGGGAACTTCAACTACTTCAACGACGCGAGGAGAGTGCGGCGGCGAAGGATTGTAAGGAAGATGCGGGTTAAAGAACCATTCTTCCCCGTCGTTGCCAGTATGTCGAGAAGGAAAGACATCTGGACGAGTCACCCAAAAACCGTGAGCCTGATCGAAAGTCTTATGTGCCAAATAACGGTTCTATTCGGTCAGAATGCTCGTCGTGAGATAAGCCTGGCGACGATGATCCTGAAAGGCAGCCTCTTGCTGGTGGTGAAGGTCATGCTGCATCCGTGTCAGACTTTCAAGAATGGGGGTTTGATTTAGAGGGAGAGAGGTGAGGTTAGCGGTAAGGTCATTGAGGTGGTTGTGAAAATCTATTTGGTTTGAGAGTAGCTGGGCGGAAGAATGTTGAACCGACTGCTGAAGAGCAGTAAACTCTTGAAGAAGAATAGAGTGGTTATTGGTCATGGAGGCAGCAAGGGTGGTTTGGGATTCAAGAATGAGCTGAATCGAGGTAGAGATTCGAGAAAGAGTGTCAGAGAGGTCGGGTGATCAAAAGAGAGAAAGTCATCAAAATTGAGATTTGAGAAGTCGTTTAGCGGACTAGTGAAGAAGGAATCAGCAGGGTGAGGAGGGGTGGGAAAAAGAGGAACTGAGGTGGAAGGGTCAGTGGGAGTAGGGGGTATGAACTAAGTAGAAGGAGGTGGAGGTGGTGAAAAAGATGGGATGGAAGTAGAAGGGGGGGCTGAGGGAATTTCAGGAGCAGGGGAGGGAACATGAATGAAAGCTGGAACAAACTGGGAAGGGCGTTCAAGAAGGACAGTGTTGGAGGTGAGATCGGAGTGGATGGTGAAGCCGGCTCGACGAAGAGAATTTTCATCGAGCACATGATGACTCGAAAGAGGGATACGTTCCGAGTTAGAAGTAGGCAAGGGAACATGAAAATGTTCAAAGACTCGAGTTAACAGAAGGCCGAAAGGAAGGTTAGCAGAAGATTTGTTTTTACGGGCATTCATGACGAGCATGATAATGCCTGCAATGTTTAACGGGGAACCCCGAATAAAATGGGTGAGAATAATGATGTCTAAGTAGGAAAAGGTAGCATAAAAGCCAGAACGAGCCGAGAGATTGTAGCAGAGAATAAGATGGAGAACGCGATAAAGAGGGGACATGTCACCTAAATTGGGTTTACGGGGTTGAGTGATGGACGGGTCCCCTAAGAGTGTTTGGGTCTGTTGGAGTGGAGTAAAGGAACTGGTAGTACACCACGTGTTGGCAGTGAAAACAAGAGTAGAAGATTGATTTACAAAACCGAAAATGTGGGCCAACGTGGTGGCATCAAGACGAATGTGGACCCCATTGACATACGAGGTCAGAAAAGTAGGAGGTTGAGCATTAAAATGCAAATTTGAGTAGAACATGCGCACAAGAGCAGGATAATAAGTGGAGGGTGGAGAGAGAATGGAGAGACAGCCCATTCGCTCAAACAGAGCGGTAACACCAAGTTGAGTCATGAGATTGACATCACTTGGGTGACCGGGGATGACTTCCCGATTGACGAAATGTGTATAGTATGTGAGTTGGTCGTCGGGAGTTGGAAAGAAATGGGGAATGTGAAGGATATCGGAAGGGGAAGTGTATGGGCAGGTATGGGGTGGCCAAGTTGGTGGAGAAGCAGACGAAGAAGAGGCAGCAGGTGGAGGAGGAGGATGAACTACAGTACCTGAAGTGGACGGTGTAGCTGATGACGGATGGACAGTTGCAGAGGACGAACGACGCGAAGCAGCGGTGGATGTTTGACGGGTGCGAGGACGGGTGATCGGCGGTGGAGCAGCCACAGCAGCAGGCGCAACATCGGTAGAGGACGGAGACCCATCGATTTCTTTGTCAGATTGAATAATAAGACGACGACGACTTAGAGGTCGTGGGTTGGAGGCCATGCGGGTCCTTGGAGTGACAGGTGGACAAGAGAGAGAAGAAGAGAAACAAAAGTGAAAATGAAAGACAAACAGTGAAAAAGCGGAACAGTAAAAAGTGAAAAATGTGGCATATAAATAGGCAGAGAAGTTTCAGTCGACTGAAAGTCATGTTTCAGTCGACTGAAGGGGTTTGAGTCGACTGAAAGTGGACTTTTAGTCGACTGAAAAGGGACTTCTAGTCGACTGAAACAAGTTTCATTCGACTGAAAGTGAACTTTTAGTCGACTGAAAAAGGACTTTTAGGCGACAGAAACTCTAACAGAGCAAAAATTAACTAAGATCGCACATTCCCAAACGACGACGAAGAGAACAAAAAGAAGATTCAGCTAAAGGTTTTGTAAAAATATCGGCGAGCTGATCTTCAGAGCCAACTTTCTTGAGTTCAATTAACCCTTTTTGAACATTGTTGCGGAGAAAGTGATGACGAATATCAATGTGCTTAGTGCGTGAGTGTTGGACATGATTTTTACTAATATCTATAGCACTGCTACTATCGCACATAATAGGAATAAGCTCTAAAGAGACACCAAAATCTTGTAAAGTTTGACGCATCCATAAAACTTGGGCACAACAGCTTCCAGCTGCAACATATTCCGCTTCAGCAGTGGAGAGAGCCACATATGTCTGTTTCTTACTGTGCCACGAAACTAAAGCATCTCCGAGAAACTGACAGGTGCCACTAGTACTTTTACGATCAACAAGACATCCCGCACAATCAGAATCAGAAAAACCGACCAGATCTATTGAGGAATTACGAGGATACCAGAGACCTAAGTTTAAAGTGTCAGAGAGATATTTAAAAATACGTTTAACTGCAGATAAATGATATTCTTTAGGACAGGCTTGAAAACGGGCACAGATGCAAACACTAAACATGATGTCAGGTCTAGATGCAGTAAGATACAGTAAACTACCAATCATACCACGAAAAAGTTTACTATCTACATCTTTACCATTTTCATCTTTGATAAGATTGACACTGGGAGAAATAAGAGTACCTCTAGGTTTAGCATTTTCCAAGCCAAACCTTTTCAAAAGTTCCCGAGTGTACTTAGACTGATTGATAAAAATTCCTTCTTTGGACTGCTTGATTTGAAATCCAAGAAAAAAAGTAAGTTCACCCATCATGCTCATCTCAAATTCCCTGCGCATATTCTCAGCAAATTCTTGGCATAGATCATTGTTAGTGGCACCAAAAATAATGTCATCAACATATATTTGAACTATTAAAATATGGGAACCACGAGTTTTCGTAAAGAGAGTAGTATCGACTTTGCCACGAGAGAATCCATGATCAATGAGGAAGCTGCTAAGACGATCGTACCAAGCTCGAGGAGCTTGTTTAAGACCGTACAAAGCCTTTTTCAGTTTAAAAACATGATTGGGGTATTTTTCATTTTCAAAACCGGGAGGTTGTTTAACAAAAACTTCCTCCTGTATTACCCCATTCAAGAAAGCACTTTTCACGTCCATTTGAAAAAGTTTGAAGTTCAAATGACATGAAAATGCCAAAAGAATTCTGATAGCTTCAAGTCGAGCAACAGGGGCAAAGGTTTCATCAAAATCAACCCCTTCGACTTGATTGTATCCTTGAGCAACTAGTCTAGCTTTGTTACGAACAATATGGCCATCTTCATCAAGTTTGTTTCGAAAAACCCACTTTGTTCCAATGACCTTTTGTTGAACAGGAGCCGGAACTAGTGTCCAAACATCGCTTCTCTCAAATTGATTCAATTCATCTTGCATGGCAAGAATCCACTCTGAATCATTTAGAGCCTCTGAAATGTTTTTGGGCTCTATTTGAGAAAGAAAAGCAAAATCCGCACAAAAGAGAGTTATCCTAGACCGAGTTGTAACTCCGCGTTCCACATTGCCTATGACTTGTTCTAATGGATGACTCGAAGAGTATCTCCAACTTTTTGGAAGTGGCAGAGTCTCATCATTATTGTTGTGAGAAGATGTTGAACACTCCCCCTCAGTGGAGGAGACGTTAAGTTTGTTGTTCAAGTCCATGGAGAGTTCTTCACCGTCATCACCTGCAATCTTACTTGGTTTTTCAACATTAGATTCTTCAAATAGTACATGCATAGATTCTTCAATGGTCATAGACTTACGGTTATAAATTCTATATGCTCTACTTTTTAATGAATAATCAAGAAATATTTCCTCGTCAGATTTCGCATCGAACTTTCCCAAATTCTCACGATTGTTCAAAATAAAGCATTTGCAACCGAAAACCTTGAAATAATCGATTTTTGGTTTTCGATTTGAGAACAGTTCGTAAGGAGTTTTATCAAGAATTGGTCTGATGAGTACTCTGTTCAACACGTAACAGGAGGTGCTGACGGCTTCTGCCCAAAAATATTTTGGCAGAGAGTTTTCTTGAAGAATGGTTCGGGCCATTTCTTGAAGAGTACGATTCTTTCTCTCAACAACTCCATTTTGTTGGGGTGTCTGAGGAGCAGAAAGCTCATGTGAAATGCCATTTTGAATACAAAAAGGGATAAAATCTTTTTCAAATTCACCGCCATGATCACTTCGAATTTTTACAAGCTTCAACTCCTCATTTTGAAGCTGCTTAACAAGACTGAATTTTTTTTCAAAAGCTTCATCTTTACGAGATAAAAAAAGAACCAAGGTGTATCTTGAAAAATCGTCAACAATGACAAAGGCATAAAATTTTCCACCCAGGCTAGCATTTCTAGTAGGACCAAAGAGATCTAAATGAAGGAGTTGAAGAGGGCGAGAGGTGGAAACAACATTTTTGGCTTGAAAAGAAGTTTTTGACTGTTTTCCATATTGATAGGCATCACAGACTCTATCCTTGATAAACCTCAAATTTGGTAAGCCTCTGACAAGGTCTTTCGAGAGAAGTTTCTTGATTAGATCCATGTGAACATGACCTAATCTATGATGCCACAAGCAAATATCATTGTGCTGAACAGAAAGACATACTTCACGAGAGTAGTCAGATGCATCAAAAGATAGAGTATAGATATTACCATCTCTCTTACCGATCAGCGTACTCCCATCTGAGGCATGATTGATAAGACATTTTTCGCCTTCAAACTGAACTGTGTCCACTATCGATTAGTTGACTAATACTTATCAAATTAAACTTTAAACCGTCAACTAAGGATACGTTGTCGATAGAAATGGAACCGGTGCCAATTTTACCTTTACCGATGATCTTACCATTTGAGTTGTCTCCAAAGGTAACAAGCCCGCCATTTTTCGGGGTGATGTGTGAGAAAAGAGAACGATCACCTATCATATGTCTTGAACAACCGTTGTCGAGAATCCATTTGTTGCAGTCTACCCTTGCTTTCAAGCATACCTACAACAGATTCTGGTTTCGTTCCTTTAGGTACCCACACTTTCTTGGGTCCTGGAAGATTAGATAAAAAAGATTTTGGCACCCATACATGTTTCATTTTATTCTTAGTAAAAGAAAAGGATGACTGATTTTTAATAAGATTAAGAGGACAATTTTTAACTAAATGTCCCTTTTTGTTACATACCGTACAGAGAGTGAATGGTGAGCAGGAAACTAAACTTTTGTTAAAGAAATTTTTGTAATCATTTTGTTTCTTTGAAGGATCATAACCAATTCCACTTTTCTCAAAGACACATCTTTGTTTTCCCAAAAGAATATCCAAATTCTCTCTTCCTTGGGTAAATTTTGAAAGAGTAAAATTCAGATCTTCAATCTCCTTTTCTAAATTTATTTTTTGTGTAGTCATATCTTCCAGTTGAGATTTTAAAGATTCATTTTCAACTGGAACTTTGGCTTCTCTGAGAAAATGGATTTAAGAAGGCTCAAGAAAATTTTCCTTCTTAAAAGTATTTAGATTATTTTCTAAAGAGACATTTTCAGAAATATAAAATTCAATTTTTTTTTGCAACTCTTCCTTTTCACCTTCCAACTCTTCAACAGTACTTATAAAAAAAAAAGCCTTATTTTTTAGATTTGCATTTTTAATTTTCAACTTTTCATAGTTTTTACTGAGTTCGAGAAAAGCTGACTTAAGTTCGTTAAAATGTTTTTCAGGGGTTACCTTGGGATCATCATCGTTTGCCATGAAGCAGAGTTGAGCTACGTCCTCATCCTCGCTACCTTCCTTATCGCTTTCATCAGAGTCATCCCAAGTCAGCAGTGCTTTTCTGGATTTGAACTTCTTCTCCTTGAAGTCTCGACTGTTGCTGTTGGCGGTCTTGTTCCTGAGTTGTGGACAATATTTCTTTATATGCCCAGTTCTGCCACATTTGTAACAGGCGTCAGGATTTTCCCTTACGTTCCAATCACTGTTATTTCTTTGATGTAATGGTTTGTTGGATTTCTCCTGAACATCCCATCCTTCTTGTTTGCGAGAAATTTCTTGAACTTCCGAGTGATGAGAGCCATTTCAGGATCAGAATCGTCGCTGCTTTCCGTTGGCTCATGAGAGGTCTCAGCTTTAAGAGCTAAGTTCTTCTTCTTGGAGGTGGTTTCTTCTTCGTCATGAATTTTCATTGTAATTTCATGAGTCATTAAAGAACCCACCAATTCTTCAAGCTTCAGCACATTCAAGTCCTTCGCCTCTTGAATGGCTGTGAGTTTTGCTTCCCATCTTTTTGGGAGAGATCTGAGAACTTTTCGGACCACTTCATTTTCTGGGTAAGTTTTACCCAAAAGTCTCAGCCCATTGATAATGAGAGTGAATCTGGAGTACATCTCATTTATGGACTCGTGCTCCTTCATCTTGAAGGCCTCGTACTGCTGGACCACCATGTTGATTTTGGTCTCTTTTACTTGATTTGTTCCTTTATGAGTAACCTCCAACAATCTCCACATTTCTCTAGCTGTCTCACATGCTGAGACTCGATTGTACTTATTTATGTCGAGGCCACAGCTGATAATGTTCTTAGCTTTATCATCCATGGAGAAAAGCTGTGCCTCATGATTATCCATTTCAAGAATTCCTTTTGGAATCTTGGTTCCATCCGGTCCATCCTTCATAGGAATTATAGGACCATTTTCAACAACATACCATACGTGTATATCCTGTCTCAGAAAATTCCTCATGCGATTTTTCCAGTAGCTGTAGTTGTCATTTTTCAACAAGGGTGGCCTGGTGGTTGCTGATCCTTCTTCCATAACACGATCTTTAGCTCTTGACGATTAAGTCACAGAAGAATACCAGAGCACACGGCTCTGATACCACTTGTAGGTCCCTAAATACACCTAGAGGGGGGTGAATAGGTGTTTTACAACTTAGAGTATGAATTTAAAAATTATGATTACAACGTAAAGACGGATAGAACAATAACAAGTTTAACACAGAGATTTATACTGGTTCGGCCCCACCAGCCTACGTCCAGTCCTCGAGCACTCCACACAAGGGAGAACTACTGGAGCCTTTCACTAAACCAACTAGCTTCGGGTGCTAGCTCAAACCTCAGTACAATATCCGAAACCCTTCCAAGGTTTCCAACAGATTACAAATGAAAAGAGATTACAATTTGAATACAATAAACAAGCTCATTCTTGAGCAGATAGTACAATGAAAGTTTTAAAGCTAAGCCTTCTTAGGTGGGAAGATCTATATCATTTCAAGAACATAACCAAGAAGCTTACACAGAACTTTCTCAAAGGTAAACTCACTCAAAAGATAATTGATAAGAATAAGAGATTGAGATGAGAGAGTTTTTCAGAGTAAAAATTTGCGCGAGAGAAAAAGGTAGTAAATGCTCTAACAGATTCCCTATTTATACAGGAAGGAAATAGAGGACCGTTAGGTAGAAAAACCAAACAAGAAGGATTCGACTAAAACATTTTGGCTTCGACTAAAACGTCTTGGCTTCGACTGAAAGTCTTGCCTTCGACTGAAAGTCTTGCCTTCGACTAAAACATTTGGCTTCAACTGAAAGACTTGACTTCGACTAAAACATTTTGGCTTCGACTAAAACGTCTTGGCTTCGACTGAAAGTCTTGCCTTCGACTGAAAGTCTTGCCTTCGACTGAAAGTCTTGCCTTCAACTAAAAGTCTTGCCTTCGACTGAAAGACTTGACTTCGACTAAAACATTTTGGCTTCGACTAAAACGTCTTGGCTTCGACTAAAACGTCTTGGCTTCGACTAAAACGTCTTGACTTCGATTGAAAGTCGCAACTTCGACTGAAAGTCACAGCTTCGACTGAAAGTCTTAGCTTCGACTGAAAGTCTTAGCTTCGACTAAAACATTTTGGTTTCGACTCAAAAACTTGACTTCGACTAAAAATCTTGGTTTCGTTCTTTACTAGAATTTCTGTCAGATCCTTTAAGAAAGGATTTAAAGAAAAAACTAATCAAGAAAAAATATACTTCAAGATCTTGCATATTTATCTGTAGTCCAAAGCTTGAGTCCAAACAAGTCCAAAGTCTTTGTCATCCATGTCAAGGTCGTGCAAAGTCTCTGTCATCCATGTCAAGGTCGTGCAAAGTCTCTGTCATCCATGTCAAGATTATGTCTTTGTTTGATTAAGATAAAACCTGAAATGTTTTAACTTTAATAATATTGTCAGATTAATGTTAGATAAGATAAGTCTGAAATCATCAAAATCAACAAGTCAACAGCAATGATCTCACCCTCACTGTTCTCTCCGTCTCTTTCACCATTTTGCATTATGCTCTTTCTCTCTCTCTCTCTCTCTCCCCTTTCTTTCTCCGTCCTCAATATTTTCAGATTTCTCTGTTGACTTTTCTTTTCTTCCTTTCCAAATGCCTTTTTCTCTCCAATTTTTCTACCCATCTCTTTTTTTTCTACTTATCTTCACTCTCTCCCGATTTCTCTCCCCTAATCTCTGTCTCTGCTTCTAACTTTCTAATATAAAAGGGTCCTAAAAAATTTAGATTAACTCACTTATATAAATATTTACATAACAACCCCCTAAGTTACTTATAGACTTAATATCATCTCCCGCACTTTCATTAATTGCCAACTTCTCCCAACTTGGTTCTTAGAAAAATGTCGCTAGATGTCCCAAATGATGCCATTAAAAACAATCGACGCTAAAGCTCTTTAATATCACTTACAACACTCGCTGCTAAAGTAGTAAATAACTAGCTAGAAATTGTCATAAAACCAATGCTAGGTTTGGGGTAATACAGTATTGGCATCTTTTTATTTACTGTATTAATTCCGATAACTGAAACATTAAATAGTGTAGTTTAAAATAATTCTAATAGATAAAAAGAGCAAGGTGCAACAAATGCAAACCTCAGGAACGTCGTATGCAATAAATCCAAAGTAACAAGAAAAGAGCCCAAGCTTAACGTGAGAATTTGTAGGAAGTTAATCTTTTATAAGTGCCAAGTTCATTATAGAAATATGAATATCATTTACGAAAGAGTTAAAATCAACTTGGACTTCACTAGATAGCTCAGAATTAGAAACGACACATGTCATGAAATCAGTGCATAACTCGTCTTTCCATATTGATATATTGACGTTGATACTTATCTCGAGAAGCTAAATAACCCTCTTCCTTCCTTACCCTTTTCATGATCCAATGATCGTAAATGATCAGGACCGTGCAATATTTACTCTGTACTAGTCTGATTTTTCTCTCTTTCAATCGACCTCGAATCATTTGGACCTACCAAGGCTTGCACTTGTTGTTATATTCATTGATCTTGTAAAAGCATCCGACATACTACGTCTAACAAGAACCCTTACATAAGATATCAACAGTTCTACTAAAAATTCCTCGTATATATACCAAGACATACCTAGAACCTAAATCACAAAAAGTACATCATGAGCATACAAACTGTTATAAGTATACATCACATAAACAGAAGATCTATGCATTGTTCTTATAAAGATTTTTGTATGTTATAGAAGGACCACTTGCCATATTTTAACCTCAAAACAATATGCCTATAAGTACATCTATCGAGCATCTAACATTGTAATGTTGTATTCGTTGTTTCAACTCATTGTGTGGGAATCAGACTTTTCAACAACTATACTCCTTATAGTGTTTAGGTGAAGGCAATCCACCAGCGCTACCCAACATCAGAACCACGAACGACATGCTTGGTCTGTCTTCTGGATATTTTTGCACACATAATAGATCTAGTTGGACTGACCGCATCACTTCCAACAAGTACGAAGTCTTTCCTAGTTCGACAGTTGGATCTACTAGTTCCCGGGACCTGTCCTCTTGATGTAGTCTCCATGCCTAAAACACATAAATTTCACATAAACTAGCTCAGTTGTATAGTTGTAAGTTGGCTATAAAAGACCATAACGAATGACCTTCCTTTCATGCAACGAACCAACACATCACTGCATCTACTATAGGCGGAGACTAATTGTAGCACACATAGTTACAAAGAGTTTCTAACTTTTTAGTGACAATTTTCTTGCAAAATGTCGTCGGAAGTTCAATCCGTAACGCAACCAAAATTCAGTTTTGCGCACCAACACTTCCATGGCCAAGAAGATTGTGGTGATGGTCTTGATGGAAGAATCCTCTATTTCTCTTCTCCAGCACCATCACACCAAAGCTAAATACGTCGGATTTTACAGAGAAAAGCCCATAAACTGCATACTCTGGGGACATGTACCCACTGCACAAACGATTTAAACAATTTTTGTCCCAAGAAAGAAGCATTACGAACCAATTTATACAAGAATACTTGAGGACAGTGAATGGTTAAAACTCACTATGTTCCAACAACTCTGTTTGTATTTGCTCCTGTCTCGCCTTTTGCAAAACATCTAGCCAAACCAAAATCTGAAATCTTCGGATCCATGTTGGAGTCTAGCAATATGTTGCTTGCTTCACTACAAGAAATATACCCTATGGCAGCGCTCTGTAACAGCGGTAAAAAAAATCGCTTGTATATACCATATACGGCAGCGGCTAAGATGACCCGCTGCTATAGGTCATAAAATTTTTCTTTGGCTTTATGCGCGGCTGAAAACTTTATGCTAGAAAGGCCCGCGAAATCTCAGTGCCGATTGAACCCAAAACAAGCGGTTAAAAGAGGTTAGGCAGCGCCCGTACCGCCGCCGTAGCCCTTTTTTTTTATCATTTCTTTCTGCTATCCCATGACCTCACGTCACTCTCTTCCCAGAATTGCCTCTCCATCTGGTTCTCTCTCTGAAACACACACACACCAGGCACACACAAACATCAGGTTCAGAACCAGGCACCACACGAACAAGAGACGCATGCACTATTTGCACACACAAACGCACCCACACCAGGCGCGCGCACCATTTGCGCATACAAAGGCACACACATCAACACCAGGCGCATGCACCATTTTCACACACAATCGCACACACGCCATTTGCACGCACCATTTGCACACACAAACGACACACACCAGACGAGTGCACACGCAAAATTGCGGCTCTGGTTCTCTCCCTTTCCCTTTCCGTCTTTCAATTGCTTCAATCTTCCCAAAATCGACCTTTCTCTAATTTAATTTTTCACTCTTCTAACTATTCTCCTACACACACAGACACACACAAAACCTAATACTGTCATATCTCTAACCTTCATCAATTGATTTGCAGATAAAACACTAGCGATTGCATTTCATCGTCTTCGCATTTGTGCTTTTGAGGTAAGTTTGATGTTACTTTGTCTCTAGTTTCTTATAATTTTGTGCACAGTTGGTTATGGACTTAGCTAAGTCGCATTTCATCGTCTCTGTTGAGTGCTTTGAATTGCATTCCATTCTTCTTACAGCCTTAAATTGAATATTGAGACGGCTTTGGCTCCATTTTGTTAACATACCTTTGTTGCTTCTTTGATTCAAATGGAATTTTTATCTGTTTCGAAAAACCCCTTCCAGTTTAGACTTTAAACAATCTATTTTGTCTTTATTGGTTTTAATTTTGAGGTTTTGTTGGTTATTGGCTGTAAGGATAAGAATTTGCACTTTATGAGTTTAAGATGGATAAATGTAGTCCAATTTTCAACAAGTATACTTGTTTTTTGTTGATAAAAAAATTAACGATCATAGCCAATAAAGTTAAGTGTGAAAGGTGAGACGTGTAGTGTGATTATCACTTTGTAATAAATTTAGGGGCAGCACAGTTTTAGAAAAAAATAGGTAAGAGTATGAAAAGCTAAAGTTACATAGTGGAGAAACGATTTTCCTTCAAACTGTCTTCAGGCAATTTAAAGCTGCCCTACAGCCATCCATTCGTTAGCGGAATATATGTTTTATTGGAAGAAAAAACTTGCACACAGTTGTGAAAAAGCATGCTAGACCTAAATTTTGTTACTACAAAAGTATGCTAGACTTAGTTTCCCTCTTAATAACATCTTGATCCTCACTGTCCAAGTAATAACTGTAATTAACACTTTCAACCCGAAAATGTTATCCTCGAAGAACTCCCAGTTGCTTCCACATTTCATTTGAAACAACAACTCTTTACAATTCATTCATCTAATTGTCACTACTGTCGTGCAAAAAATCAGAAAATGGAAACAGGGAAAAGTGTTTCACTAAATAAAACTTACCTAGAAGAGGTGCTAATTGTTGCTTCCTTCCACTACCGTGAGATGACTGGTGATCTTGAGGGGTAACAAATCCACCCAACATCCACGCTTGGTTAGTGCTTTTATCCTTTAGTTACATAGCGAAACATGTTTCATTTTCAAGCTAGATGAACTTAATCCAATGAATGTTTAATTCTGCTTTATACTTGGAAAACTAGCACAGTTTGCAAAGCAATGGAAGTTATAGCCCCTAAGTAGCAAGCAAGTTAAGTTATTAAAGCGATGCTGGAGTAAATCAGCCATTGGGAGTTTCCTTAGGTTGTAGTTGTATCACTGAGCAGGAATAGTTTTCTAGCCAGTTGCAGATTCAATTACTTCTGGCTTCGAACTTGTTCCAGTGATTGACTTGGCTTTATCGTACAACTTGATGTTTTCCTAGACTAGATATTGAATCCCAACATAATTTGCTTGCTTCATGGTAGTGCCAATGAATAATATATGTTCAGTTGTTTGGTCTGTGGGTATAGTTACCTGAATAACATGGTTCTTGAAGCTAACATTCACTTTCTCCTTTCTGCTTCGGTACTCAATATAAAGAACACTGATAAGGTATGTTGTCCAGCCACCAATAAGACCATAGATTATTTGCAACAATATTCCTGATACCATACCCAGGTTGGAAAATGAGTATGGCAGTGTCAAAAGAACCTGTGCAACCTGTAACCAATAATAATGACAACGTAGAATTAGTTCAATAGACACATGTCACAGACACACACCCACACACCACTTACATGGTAAAATCTTGGAAAGTGGGAGTAAATTGCCAAATGCAATTCAAAAGAAGCGGCGAAAAAAGGTTTAGGAAGCGCCCAGACAGCTGCTGTAGCCCTTTTCTTTTATTTTAATGTTCTCTTTTTGTATATCACAACCTCACATAGTCACGTTTCTCTTCCCGAAATCGCGTCTCTGGTTCTCTATCTCCCACTCTCTGAAACACACAAACACTAGAAGCACACATGCAAACACCAGACGCACGCACTGTTTGCACACAAAAACGCACACACACCAGATTTTTTTGCCCACACCTGAAATTGCCTCTCTGGTTTTCTTCATCTCTCTCTCCCTCTCCCTCTTCGACTTTCAATTGCTTCGGTCTTCCCAAAATCAACCTTTCTCTGATTCAAATTTTCAATTTTCTATCTTCTTTCTCACTCACAAACACGCACTTATTCAAACCCTTGTCCAATTATTTCTGACCTTAATCAATTGTTGTGCAAATAGAGCAATCGCAATCAAATTTGATTGGCTCTACTGGTTTATGCTTCTGAGGTAAGTTTGCTGCGCATCAGTTGGTTATGGAAGTCGCATTTCATCGTCTCTGCGGTGTGCTTATAATTGAATTCCATTATATTTTCAACTTTAAATTGGATATTGATTTGGTTTTGGCTCCATTTTGTATTAACATCGACATGTAAAACACATTAGTGTTTGCGTGTGTGCGCTTCCTTGTATTCTGTGTGTTATACTGACATGGAAACATAAGACATAGTAAGTAGTGTTTGTGTGTGTGGGAGGGAACTTGAGAAATATGAGGGAGATGGAGCTTGATTATATTGGATCCTAGGTTGTGGGAGTTGGGGGTGGAAAACCATTATTAGGTCTCTTAGCCACCATGACACCCAGGTTTGTATCCCAGTAATGGCGTGTAAAATAGTACTATAAGTGAATGAATCTAAATTTAATTCACATGTAGTGAGTCTTATCCCTCCTACACAGTAAATTTCTCAAAAAGTGATAGAATTCTAACCTATCAAACTACTTCAGTGCAGGCTATTCCTTCCCACTATCTAGTCTTCTATGCGATAGGATTCTTAACAAATTCACTGCTTGATTTCCATTCCAAAACTGGGCAGTTTTTGAAGCTGGAAATTGCATATTGGTGGTCAGAATGCATTACTAGATTGAAATGGTGCATGTGAGTAAACATGTTCTAATGTGCGACATTAGGCTTGGAAGTTGGAAATACGAAGTTTTCTCGTGCGGGTTGGTTGTAGGTACAGCCATACATGAGTTGATAATATCACGCATAATTTATAATGACATGGGCATATGTGTACGTCCTTAGCCTTGCAGTGCTTCAATGAAGCTGCTGATTATTGATATTTTGGAGAAAAGATCTGGTCAGATAACAGTTAGCTATTAGATTGGTGTTTCAAGGTGTTTCAATGCGATATGAACCTGATATAAGCCACCATGACATGCAGGTTCAAGGAGTTTCAATGCAAATTTTGGAATAATTAAATTGTTTGGTAAGAGACCCTTTTAGAAACTCCTTAGATTTAACTCCTGGGATTTAACCTGAGGAGTTTCTAAATGATTTTCCTGTCAAGCTATATAGTTGAATTTTGGAATGGAAAAAGGATAGCATTCTTTCCAAGGGTTTTGTACATGTTCTTTCTTGCAGGTTCTAGGTCATAAAAAATAGCAAGGCCTCGCTAGAGGAGCTAAAATATGGGCGAGGGAGATGCAAGAATATATAGGGTATGACAACTGAAGGTGCAAATGGAAAAAATGCACGAAGCTCTTGATCGACTTACATGAAACAATTTTACAGAACTAGCCACTGGTTCTAGTTCTCAGGTACACACACACCCAACATAATTATCGGCAGTATTCGTATTCCCTTATCCACACACATACATCATGATAGTGTTCATAGTCCATGGAAATGAAGTGTACTTTAGGCATTACCATAACCCTGAAATGTTTTTGATCTTGCATTGTTTTAAATAGAAAAATGCAGAGTAATCTGCTATTTGTTTATACAACAAAATTTAGAATATCCCTTCTTATTCTACTGTTATGATCTACTACTGTGATCTGCTATTGTGCTGTTTGTAATCTGCTGCTGTGATGTTTGTAACCTATTACTATGACGTTTTAGGGGTTCTTTTAATCGAGGCATCTCGCTTGCCAAGGGTTTATGGGGATTGTATTTGTTGGGTGGATGGCGATGGTCTACTTAGCCATTGTGAGCCGACCTCCTTTAACCCCTCGACCAAAGTAGCGTTCTTTTTTAGCCACTGTGATGCGAACTGGTTGGTGAAATTGATGTACATGCGGGTATCATTTGAGTAAAGGCATGGCTTTCTTGATTAGCTAGATATTCTCATAAGGGCTGCTGTTTGTGATATATGAATTAAGCCAGCAGGGCCAGGACGGTCTCTAGTACGTAAGACATATAGATGTTCTTGCATTACTCTAGTCTCCATTAATGTGGATACTTGTCTTCTGTACCTTTTTTGTACATGTTCAGCCAGGTTTTCTTTTTGTCATTCACTTTAAGCAACTTATTGTTTTCAATTTTATTGACTAAGTTGAACAAACTTTATGGGAGCAAACTGAATCGCACACTAATGGTTGCTTGATTATGTCCCAGGCTAATGTGGAGGCAAATGCAAATAGATCGAGCAATATGAGCGGTTGATGTTGCAAATTGCATCGCGTTCCATCTTTTGAAAGAGCTATATATTTAGGCTTTATCCTAGAAAAATGGTTTCTTGGGAAATTAATTTTCTAGTAAACCTAAACTCTTGTAGCAGTTTGACGGTCAAACCTAAACATGTTCGATGACTTGTGCAATGACATTTTATGGCTTGTTAAGTGATTCATTAATTTGCTACAGCTTGGTTGATATGGTTTTTAGGTCTTTAACTGGATTCATATGTATTCTAAAAAATTAAAAAAAAAAAAAAATTTGACCTACGCTGCCATATGTTTAGATTTGAATTTGGAAGCTACCTATGCCAGCGGTCTGCACCCGCTGCCGTTTCTATGGCCACTGTTGTAGATAAGATTGAAGGGTGAATTTTGAAATGGATTTAGCAGCGGTTGACCGCTGCGGTAAGCACATAGGACCACTGCTATATGTCTATCGTAGCGCGGCATACAACAGTGGAACTGAACCGCTGGCAAAGCTTTTAGCAGCGGTTATTTGATCAATAGCAACGGTTTTGGGCCGCTTTTATAGCCACTTTTTCTTGTAGTGCTTTGAGATCTTTATGGATGATTCTGAGTCGGGAATCTTGATGAAGGTACAAAAGGCCCCGAGCAATCCCATCGGTAATGTGGAAGCGTTTAGGCCAGTCAAGTAACATGCTTCGCATTTCATCTGCCAAAAGCATAGTTTGTTTCCTCGTGATGGAATAAATGACTTAAGGCTTTAAAAATATTTCGACGAGAGAGACAAACCAAATATTAATGAATCCAAACTTTTGTTAGGCATGTACTCGTAGATCAACATCTTTTCCTTTCCTTGAATGCAACATCCTAGAAGCTTTAGAAGATTTCGATGCTGAAGTTTGGCAATACAAATAACTTCATTCTTGAATTCAACAGGTCCTTGCTTGGACGTCTTTGAGAGTCGCTTCACAGCTATTTGTTGTCCTCCTTCCAGCACACCCTGAAACTCACCGCTTTTTAATTCAAATTGGACTGCAAAAAGCTACATCCTTTTCGTTTCTGTTGCTCCATCTTTACTCTGTATCTTAGGATTTTCTCCTCAAAGTAGTTTCAGATAGGACTTTTTAAAATACTTAGTACTCTACCTTCTATGCTTGGACCTTGGAACAATTGCCAAGTACTGGTACGAGGCCATGGAATATATCCTTTTGATTTTAAGTGTGGATTATGTAAGTATATGACATATAAACACTAAGTTTATTTCATTTACCGTGCGGACCTGAATAGATCAGATCTTTTTCGTTTTTTTGGTGCAAAAATAGATCAGATGATTGACTTCAGATCATTAGAAGTAAATTACCTTGTAAACCGGTCCAAATCCACCCTTTCCAAGCTTATTGTCAATAGAAAAATTGTTTGTAGAACTAGATATTTCAGATAAGCTAAATACTGGTAGCTCTACATTTTCGTCCTGGCTTTCATTGGTGTCATCTTGCTGGGAGTCATGTTCTGTACATATTGAGGATTAGTGGCTTCAGAGGTCTTCTTCTTCAACTTCCCTTTTTTCTTTGAAAATTGGTTTTTCTTCCTTTTCCGAACATACAGTGTCAGGATCAGGCCTAACAGAAGCATTCCAACTGATAATGGCAAGCTCACTTTCATTGCTATTCCTTTCTTCCGATTGGAGCTAGATTTCGGGCCCCTAAAGTTTTTTGCACCTACAAGATTGTGAAGTCGTGCAGATGGTATAGCAACTGCAAAGTCTAATAGTGAAACAAAATAGGAGCACAAAAACACAGTCACACTTATTCTTTAATCCTGAAGCTCGAGCTCTATAGAGCATTAGGAATCTCTAGATTTTGCATATAATTGCAAGGGTGAGGTTTCGCCAATTATAACTGTTGTTTTTTGGCCAATTTGTTTTGGCATGCAAGGAAGGAAACATGCTTTCTGGCAACTTAACATTAGAGTACTTGAGAAATCCGTCTGACCGGTTGTTCTAGCAAGCCAAGGGTGTCTTCCTAACACACCCATTTGACCAATCTGTGTTAGCCCAAGCGTCCGAGTATTTGGGTGCAAATTTGTTCAAGCATCTGCATTGCGGTGAATCGCCTATGTTGCACGTGCCATAAGCACCACATAGTGAATAACTATCGCAATTATCTGTAAGCAGAGTCAGATAAAAGACCCAACCTTGTGATCGGCCAATTGGCCGCGTCCAGCGCTGTACAACACCATTCTGACTCAACATCACCTTTGATATAACTGAGCTGTTAAGGAGATCATCAGTGTAATAGACTTCTTTGTCATTGAAAACCAGTTTGTACCTATAGATGGCATTCAGGATTAAGCTTGGCACTCCACTAAACCGGACTCCATTCCATGGTCCAGTTCGATACTTCTCATTACATTTTGTGGATATCCACTAGGATCACAATGATACGTAAAATCACCTGGAGATGGATCGTCATTGCTCCTCCACGACGAGAGATACCTCTCTAGTCCAGTTTCAAAGTTCTTCCCGAGCTTCATGCCTGGTAAAAGCGTATCACTTGGATAATCAAAGCTTTGCCAAAGAAAATTACCATCATCAGTATGTGTATCTCTCACGACTAGATTTCCCGAGTCCAAAAGCTGTGTAACTTGGGGCTCAACTGGTGAAATGCTAGGCCCCATAATTTTGAAATGTTTGGATCAAAATGAGATCTGCCCGTCATACTAGAAACATCGTTTCAAGTCGTCGTCCTTTAAAAACAATCAATCTTTAATGTTGGTAGAAAAATAAAAAGAACGGAATCGAAAGATAAGAAATGAAAACACAAAACACAAAACGTAAACAACTGGGTACTTAACACAGTTGTCTCAATTGTTGGTGTTCACATTTGATACGTCTCAAAGTTTTCATGAGTACATTTCAAGGATCCAGAACCCTTATGAACAACCAGCCATCGACATTTGAAGAGTTACCTTGACCAAGACTATTAGTAGTCTTTGTGTAAAGATGGTCCACAACTGTTATGAATAACCAATCATCAACGTTTGAACAGTTTTCCTTCTCCAAGTCTATACTTGCCTCCATGCAAGGGTATGAACAAATTGACCAGTTGTCTTTATTGCTTGAAGTGACTTTAATTTGGAAAGTAACGTGACTTGAGTCGGTATCTATTAATGATTTTTTTTTTGTACAATCCAATGACATTGAGTGTCACATTCATCGTTACTATATTGGTGTACTAACATTGACTTGTTCGTCTTCTTCTGACCTTACATATTATAACTTAGTGGGTACTGATGTCAAGAAAAGTGAGTTCGCAGTCGACGTGGAGGTGCCACAAGTAATACAGTCCGAGTTAGATGCCAAGTATAATGATGTGGGGCACAGTAAGGATGGAGGAAGGGCAGAGACCAAGAGCTTCCCAGACAGAAACAGAGGATGACATTGTTGTAAAGGCGATGGCACGAGGTGAATACACGACGATAGTTACAGTCCGATGCTTAGGTCCAGAGTTGAGGTCCTATATGTTTCTCTCTCTAGAATTCTAGAGCGTGAAAGTGAATGTGAGAATGAATTCTGAAAATTTTTTTCACGTACAAATGAATTCTCAATACCCTATTTATAGAGGTTGAGATGATGATGTCATCAAGCGACACGTGGCGTTCCCCTGAGAGTGACATGTCAACGAGGGGTCCACAGGTGCCGGTGCTCCATGGATTGTCGGATCCCATAATCACCTGGCCCGCTCCTCACACCGTTGCTTTATCTGTCTGGAAAGACTGGCTCCCACAGCACTGGTGTGGCCAGAGAACCCCCTTGATATAACCACCAGTCCAAGGGTTTTGCCGAGTCCACAGGGCGTCGAGAGACACCGAGGACTTGGCAGCGATAGGGAAGACAAGATGCTCAACTGCGAGGCGCACTAGGTGCAATACCCTGCAGAGACCTACTCACGTCTCAGAGTGACCCGGGGGTCATAGATCCTAGGGGTGCCGATGAAAGCCCTAAGTGCTCGAGCACGTAGGCTAGCCACGCGGACACCCGGCGGAGATAATGTCCTAGAGGAGTCATTTATTCCACTGGTGAGTCCTCGTGCCAGAGCACTCAGAGCGTTCCAAGGTAGTGTCCCGAAGGAGTCGCCTACCTGATGGACTGAGGTAGCATCCCGAAGGAGCCGTCTACCTGGCAGAAGAGGAGTTGAAGCTACCTGGCGGAGATAGTGTCCCGAAATCCCAACGGGTGACTCCTTGTGCTGGAGCACTCGTAGCGTGCCAAGGTAGTATTCTGGAGCCTTTTACCCGACGGGCTAAGGTAGCATCCCGGAGGAGCCATCTACCTGGCAAAAGGTGAGTCTTCATGCTGGAGCACTTAGAGCTCCTTGGCGGAGATAGTGTCCCGGAGGAGTTGCCTATCCCTGTGGGATGTTACACACTCTGGGGAGTGGGTCGAAGCATGTCCACGACCACGGGAAGGTACGAATGGTGTGGTAAGAGGATGGACTAGTGTAATAGGCGTGGTAGTGTGACAGAGAACTAGGGGCATGACTATATCAGCGGCACGACGCATGGACACGGCGGGGTGTGTCAAGTGTCGGGGGCACGGTAGTGTGACAGAGAGCCAGGGGGCGCGACTATACCAGAGGCACGGTGCATTGGACACTACGGAGTGTGTTCGACGGAGGGCAGGCATAACAGAGACGGCGCGCGACTGCAGGCGAAGGGCGCCACAGAGTCGCTGCGTGGGCGACAGCGGGTGTCACATACGACGCAAGGCCAAGGGAGAGCAAGCATGCATTGGTGAATGAGGTGATCAACCCCCCCACCCCCTGCCAAAGGAGAAAGCACAAGCCCGCCAAACCCCTTAAAGGGGAAGCGGCCGACCCCCAATGGGGAAGGCCCGCCGATCCCCTTAAGGGGAAGGCGGCCAACTTCTTTAAGGGAAGGCGCGCTGACCCTTAAAGTAGAAAGGTGGCTGACCCCCAAGGGGGAGGCAATTCGACCGACGTCAAAAGAGTCTACATAAGTTGAGGCATGCCGACGTCGTTTCACAAGGAGAAAATTCATGTGACTTGATCGTGCGTTGTTTTGATTGATCTGAAGCGTTGAGAAATTGACCCTTGACCATGGTGATGTGTCGCTCAAAACGGGACCCACTGTGGGCCCTTGGGTGCGAACAAGGTAGGTTGGGAACATAAGCCCCTCACGTGTGGTGGGCACAGAGGGGCGAGCTGAGCGGGCGTCACACGCATATTCACAAGTTCATACTTAGAATATTTTTTTATGTTTCTTAGTTGAAGAGTTGTTGACATCATCTCTCAACGGTGAAGGTGAAGAGTAGGTAGCTCGAGCCACCTCATGCACGACCTACTAAAGCCTCGAAATGCTTGGGCATCGACACGGGAGCACGAGGATGGGCGCATGGGTGCAAACGATGGGTGTCATGATACAGGGCGCAGCGATGAGCGCTGAATAATGAACGGGAAGAGTAGGTGGTTTGAGCTACCTCGCGCACCACCTACCAAGGACGTTGATGTCGGGGAACGTCGCGATGCTGGGCGCAGTCGTCATTGAACGATGAAGGTGAGGAGTAAGTGGCTCGAGCCACCTCGTGCACCACCTACTGAAGCCTAGGTATTTGAATTTGGTCAAAGTTACACAAAAAAAATTCTAAGTGTAAAAGAGTAACGAAATGGATAAGGGAGGGAGCGACGTGAAGGGTGGCACATGAGGTGCGTGTTGTGTCCTCACAAAGAATTTTTTTTTTTTGGTTATGAGAAAGGTGGCGATGATGGAAGGTGATGATGGTCGGCCGAGGTGAGTGGAGGAGGCTGAAGGTTGGTGGGCCGAAACGGTTGGGGCAGGCGTGGGTTTAAGGTGAGGGGTCGTCAGCCTTGATGGTCGGCCGAAGTGATGAAGGGGGTTGGCTGAGAGAGTCTGCCACGAGAAGGTTAGTCGAAGTGGTGATTGACGAAGGGTGGGGAAGTGGGTGGCTGAAGTATGGGGAAGAGGGATGGAGGCCGAAGGTGGGCTAAGAGGGAAGGTATCAAGGCCAAAGTAGAGGGGCCGAGGTTGTAAAGAGGGTGGTGGTGGTTCGGCCTTGGTTGTGTTGTAGGCCGAAGTGGTGGTTGTGGGTGTGAAGGGAGTGTTGGCCAAAGTGAGGGGCCGAGGTGGTGGGCAGGTGGGTGGTCGAAGGGGTTCGGCCTTGGATTTTGAAGAGTTGGACGAAGGGGAGGGCAAAGGTTGATGGTCCGGCCATTGGAAGAGGGGAGGGTAGGTTCTGCCCTTTTTCTTTTCTTTTCTCTCTCTCTCTCTTATTTTTTTTTTTGGCTGCCCCAAGGAAGATAGGGGGGGGGATGGTGGGGGGATGAAAAATTTTGAGTGAGTTTGTTTGTAAGTATAGGAAAGAGAATGAGAGGGGTGGTGGGGGATGAAAAATTTTGTAAAAATTTTTTCTCAAGTGTTGGAGAGAGAATGAGAAAGGTAAGAGTTGGGGGATGAAAATTTTGTTGAAAAGTTTTCTAAGTGTTAGAGATAGGATGAGAGGGTAAGGGGCTATATGAATTTTTAGTCCCAGAAAAAGGAGAGTGGAGTTCGGGCAAGGGTGCCTAGGGAGGCTGCTGAGGGTGGTGACCCTACCGCGACTAGGCAGGATGAGAGAGAGGTGGGGGCTTGGGATGGCATTGACGACCGGCTGAGTCACAAAGGCGACTTAGGTAGCGTGGCCCGAGCCACCCCGCGCACCACTTACGAAGTCACTGTGCAATGTGAGACAAAAGGGGTAAGGGGTAACCTGGCCTGCTTGGGATAGGGAAAGGGGTTAAGCCCCCAAGGGAGTAGGTCATGGAGTCAAAGTGGTGCAAGTAGACTTGGGCAAGAATAATTATAGCTTGAAAATTGTCTAAGTCTGAAAAACATAACTTCATTCGTAACAATGGTAGGCAACATGCTTTGGTACGTGGGGATTGAGTACATGGAAACTTGAAAAATGAAGGAAAGATTACAAGTGTGGAAAATGCACTAGCGCGGGCTAGGGCTTGGTCGTGTAGGGCATATGTATTGCATTTAGAGTTTGATCTCACCTGATGCAATCTTGTCAGCGAAGATGAACTTGGGCCTTGAACCACTTGAGGCCATGAGTAACAGTCCGATGATAGGGGTAGTAGGTAGGATGGGCTAAGTCTGCCGGGGTAGGCTCAGATTTGGCATCTGAAAGGGTTATGGTATTATCATTGATCCACGTCTCGAGGAGAGCTCTGACTGTCTTCAAGTCGCATGGGTATTTCGGGGGCAGGCATCAACTGCCGTTTCTTGTCAGGGTGCCCGTCCCCTCCCTGGGATCAGTGCTTACATCTATTGTCGTTGTCACTAGTTGCTTCCACATTCGCAGCCAGGGCAATCTAAGTTTGGGGCTTTGGCGTCTTTAACGGATCGATCGAGTCATAGGTCTGTCGCGAAGCTTCCTTGAGGTGTCCCCAAGACCGAAGCTAGAGGTTTTCAAGGTAGAACCTATAGGTGTCTTTCATGTTCTTGATGCAAAATGGGTACAAGGGTCTCATCCTTGTTGAAGTCAATGTACTCCAAGCACTTGTAATGAAATCGTGTTACATAGGCATTGAGGTCATCCCCGGGGTTCTGGCGGATTCCAGCAATGTTAACGACGTTCACACGCTTCGCTTCATAGTGAAACTTGTCAAGGAAGAGCTGAACTATGTCAGACCGGGAGTGGATAGTACTGTCGGGGATCTGGTGGTACCAAGAGTAGGCGAGGCCAGTTAGGGACTTATGAAACTCCTGAAGCTTCAAAGTGTCGTTCTCCCCGTATTGCTCTAGGGAGCCAGCAAAACGGGTAAAGTGCTCGCAGACGTTACGCTCTTTTCCATTGAACAGGATGAAGGCTGCTTGCTTGTAATTGACGATGTATGGTTTGGTAGCGAGGTTGCTAAAGTGGGGAGCATGGCCAGACACCTTTAAAGGGGAGTGGGGTAAGGATGACTTCTTGAGATAATGGAGGATGGCATCAAAGTCATGCTTGGTGACATACAAAGCAAGAGAGGGGTTTGTGACCGGTTGGGATGATCGTGGCACCAAAGCCCCCAGACGGGGCAATCTGAGGCATTGAGGGGATGACAATGGTAGAGTAGGGTTGGTGGTGGGGAATAACTTCTTGGGGTATGGTTTGTATAGGGGTAGTACCAGCGGCTGGAGGCCGACTGTCAGAAAGGCCGATTGGAGCAAGTCGGGGGCATGAGTTATGTTTAGGTGTCGGTTGGTTATGTTAGGGTTAGGCTTCATCTCAATTGAATCGTGAGTCTCCAAAGTATTCCGAGTGTGGCGCCGCAGGCTAAGGTGCCGGGAGTCCTAGCGCCGGGGGCCCGGAAGACCAAGGCAGCGGTAATCGCGACACTGGGACTTGAGCAGGGTCAAGAACTAGCCCATGCCATGAAGGCTAGATCAGAGCAGGAGGGGCCAGCCCAAAAGTTTAGGATGACACAGGGTGAACAGCGGGCACGGGGTGAGCAGCTTTAAGGCCTTGAGAAATCAGCGACTATGAAGTCAAGACTTGGATTGATTTTTGTATTTCTCTGATGATAACGCCATGAGATAAGATTGAGAGTCTGAAAGTTCAGTGATGGTGGAAGTGAGGTGCTGGATTGTGGCGTTGACGATCGCAGCCACATTGGGTGCATCCATCCCGGGGAGAGCATGGAGTTGGTTGTGGCTGGTCTCCTCTTGTTCCTCGAGGTGATAGTCCTCTTGGATGGTTGGGTTGAGGCTTTGGCTAGTAGTCCTGGTAGTTTTGCGTTGCTGAGGCATGGTTGCTTGGGTGTGTCAGGTAAGGGACGAACTGCACTGCGATGCTTACCTCAAACGACGCATGGCCCTCCCCCAAGAGTGACACGTCAAGGAGGGATCCATAGGTGTCGGTGCTTCACGGACTGTTAGATCGCATATTCACCTGGTCTGCTCCTCACAGTGTCACTCTGTCTGTCTTGAAAATTTATCTCCCACAGTGCCGGTGTGGCCAGAGAACCCCCTTGATCTAGCCACCAGTCCAAGGCCCTTGCAGAGTCCCACAGGGCATCGAGAGACATCGAGGACCTGACAGTGGTAGGGAAGACCCGATGCCTAACTGGCAGGCGGACTAGGCTCGATACCTTACGGAGACCTGCTCTCGTCTCGGAGTGTCCCGGGGGTCATAGTACCGAGGGGTGCCGATGAAAGCCCCTAGTGCCAGAGCACGTTGGCTAGTCACGCAGACACCCTATCGGAGATAGTGTCCCGGAAGAGTCGCCTATCCCGCGGTTGAGTCCTCGTGCCGGAGCACTCGAAGCGCGCCAAGGTACTGTCCGGAAGGACTCGTCTACCCGACGAGCTGAGGTAGCATCTCAGAGGAGCCGTATACCTAGCGTAAGGGGAGTTAAAGCTCCCTGGCAGAGATAGTGTCCCGGAGGAGCTGCCTATCCCTGCAGGTGAGTCCTTATGCCGGAGCACTCAGAGCATGCTAAAGGTAGTGTCCTGGAGTAGTCGCCTACCCGACGGGCCGAGGTAGCATCCCAGAGGAGCCGTCTACCTGGCGGAAGGGAAGTTGAAGCTCTATGGCGGAGATAGTGTCTCGTAGGAGTCGCCTATCCTCGCGGGTGAGTCCTTGTGCCGGAGCACTGAAGCGTGCCAAGATAGTGTCCCAGAGGATTCGTCTACCCGACGAGCTAAGGTAGGATTCGTCTACCTGGCGGAAGGGGAGTCTTCATGCCGGAGCACTTAGAGCTCCCTAGCAGAGATAGTTTGCCGAAGGAGTCGCCCATCCCTGCGAGATGCTGCCCACTCCTGAAAATGGGTTGAAGCATGTTCCATGACCAAGGCATGGTGCGCATGGTGTGGTGAGAGGATGGACCAATGCAAGGGGCATGGTATTGTGATAGAGAGCCATGGGGCGCGACTGTATTAGCGGCGTGGAGCATGGGTGCGGTGGAGTTTGTGAAGTGTCGGAGGCACGGTAATGTGACAGAGAGCCATGGGGAGCAACTGTATCAACGATGAAGCACATGGGCACTGCAGAGTGTGTGTGAGCGACGACGGGCATCGCGGAGACGACGTGCAACCACAGACGATGGGCGCCACAGAGTTGGCATGCGGGCGACGGCGGGCGTCACGGACGGCGCAAGGCCAAGAGAGAGCAAGCATGCGTTGGTAAATGAGGTGATCAACCCCCCTTTCCCCACCCTAAGGGAGAAAGCACAAGCCCGCCAACCCCCTTAAGGGGAAAGTGGCCATTCCCCAAGGGGGAAGGCCCGCCGACCCCCTAAGTGGGAAGGTGGCTGACCCTTTAGGGGGGAAGGCTTGCTGACCCCTTGAGGGGAAGGCGGCCAGCCGCTAAGGGGGAAAGCCTGTCAACCCCCTAACAAGGTTGGCGGCCGACCCCCCAAGGGGGAAGGCACACCGACCCTCAAAGAGGGAAGGTGGCCAGCCCCCAAGGGGGAGGCACCACTATAAGAAAAGACGTTTTTTTGCGACGGAATAGATTCAGTCGCTAAAAGGAGTTTTACCGACGAAAACATCCGTCAGTAAAACTCCGTCGTAAAATATTATTTAAGTGACGGATTTATTCCGTGGCTAAAAACTCCGTCGGTACAAATAGATCTTCACCTATGGACTTTTAGGTACGGAGTTATTCCGTCGCTAAAAGTCTATTTAACTCTCAGATCTGGTTTTCTCTCTCACTGCTTCTCTCTTCGAAAATCCCAAAACCATTTCCGGCGATTGTGCCACCGCCGTTCTCACATCCTGCCCCACCTTCGGCGCCACCGAAAGCCTCGACACCGGCGGCAACCTCCCTCGACACCGGCGGTGACTTCCCTCGACACCGGCGGTGACCTCCCTCGACAACGGCGGTGACTTCGCTCGACGCCGGCGGTGACCTCCCTCAACACCGGCGACTCCCATCAGGTATTTTTTTTATAGTGTTTAATATCACTACCCATTGGTTCCTTTGATTTCAGCGTTCTGTGGCTAATATAGTGTTTAATATCACTACCCATTTTTTTCTCTTGTAGGCATTTAGAAATAATTTGACTGTTTATAACTGCTGCAAAGATTTCAACTACACTTCCCCCTGCTGAACTTATAGGGATCGCATTTGCAGGAATATACGAGCAATTAGCTTCATTCTTTAAACCTTTTTTTTCTCCCCTAAAACTTCTCTTTCATGTAGCTTCTCTTTTGCACCTTTTTTGTATTAAGGTATCGTGTCAATGTTACTTGTCTTGCCATATTCACAAGTCACAACTATGCGTGTCTCATACCTTGGTTGATGAGGATGATCCAAATTCAACCATAGTGAAAAACACTACAAGCACAGTTAAAAAAAAATGATCTTTTCGATGGAATGTCGTTGTTACAATTTGTTGAGAAATTGATAATAATCCTTTTGTGGGGTGGGAAATACCCGAAAGCTTGACAAATGCGTTGACGTTGCAGAATTTCTTTGCGAACATATTGCCAGTAGCATCAAGATAAAGTTATCAAACACAACAATTTGTATACTCTTAAGACATGGTGTTGCAGATGGAAACTAGACCAGTCGGAACATGGGCTTGTGCTGACACAAAAACATGCATGGCTGGCTGGTCTCCTGGTGACCATCCGAAGAAATGGACATCATTTTCACTGTAAGAGAACAAAATAAAGGAACTCAAAATGCTTGTTGTGCTGTCCTAGCCCCCAAATCCAACCCATTTATGACAGGGTGTTGAGGACGAAAGAAGTAGAACCGAAATTTGTTAAGGTAGGTAAGTGTTTGTTGACCAATATAAAGATAAGTCTCTATCACTATTGACTTGTTCTTGGAGTTAACTAGGCAGGTTAGGCAAGTAGTGGTCGAATTATCTGGCTAGGTAATAATTTTAACCATAGTTTACCATGATTAGTGTAAAATTTTGAAAAATAAATTTTTGATAAGGGTAGAATATGTCCTGAGTTCTCTGCACTTAAGTACCTGCAAAGGCTGGTCCTTGCTGATAATAATCTCACGGGCACAATTCTAGAAGAGTTGATGACCTCCCAGCACTTACTGAAGTAGATGTGTCAAACAACTTAGGTAAGAGGTCTAAAAATAAGATAGCAGTGATCGTGTTGTCTGTGATTGGGGGTGTCTTTCTTATTTTCTTGATTGGTGTGACGGCTTTCTGTCTCTACACATAAGCAAAAGTGGTTTACCCGAGCACAGAGCCCGCTCCCATGGTGGTTCACCCTTGTCATTGAGGAGGTGATAATGAGAGTGTCAAGATCACAGTTGCAGGATCACGTGTTAGTGTTGGTGCGGTCGGCGAAACCCAAACAATTCTTGACATTGAAAATAGCCATATCCAAATGGTTGAAGCAGGGAACATGGTCGTTTTCTTCCAAGTCCTGAAAAATGTGATGAATAATTTCAGTCAAGAAAATATACTGGGGCAGGGGGGTTTTGGCACAGTTTACACAGGAGAATTACATGATGGAAAAAAAATTGCTGTCAAAAGAATGGAGTCAAGAGTCATTGCTGAGAAGGGGTTGGCCGAGTTCAAGTTTGAGATTGCTGTTCTAACTAAGGTTAGGCATCGACACCTTTGCGTTCTTCTTGGGTGCTGTTTAGATGGGAATGAGAAGCTTCTTGTGTATGAGAACATGCCTCAAGGAGCCCTCAACAAACATCTATTCAACTTATATGAGAGGGTGTTGGGTGCTGTTTTTTACGTTGGTTCCTTTCATCTTATAGCTTTTCACAGTGAAATTCTGAACAAACATGGAAGAGTCTTAGTCCAGTTCAATGTAATTAACTTTTCCTCCCAGCCACCAACTCAAAACTCCCAAACCATCCCAGACAGAGTTGACACTAAGGCCGTTAAGCCCGAGCAATGTAGCCATGGTAGTAATCTATTCTTAGTTTCTTACCTTAGTGGATCCAAGAAGGTCCACAAAAAATGCCATGATAGTTATCTATTAGGGTTATCTCTGGAATATGGGAACTTAAAAGTGTAGTGAGGTGTTTGGTGTGGGTATATGTAAACTGAAAGTTGAAGGCATGTTTTGTAATTTGAGCAGAAATTGCGTAGATTTTGTTTCTGCCATATAAAAGTCAATGATTGGACTATCTAAAATATAAAGGGCTGCCTTGGGGTTAATTTCAGATATTGTGGAGGAAGGAACCCCGGGCCCCCCGGCGCGGGGGGAAGGGGTGGGGGGGTTACAGGTTTAGCATTTTTAGCAACTCCTCATCAGATCTTTATGCTGTTATGAGGGACTGCATGGTCTATGGTTTACTCGCTGTGTATCTGCCCCTGAAGTACCCAAGAATGTTAGTGTTGATGTAGTTCCTCTCAGGGTAGCTCCTATGGAGCAGCTTCAAGCAACTCGCTTGGGGTGCAGTTCTCCTAGCCTTTGCAACTCTTCCGCTACCTCTCTTGCCTTAACTAGAAGACTACTCTTGACTTTTCTCGAACTAGTTCTTGAGTGCTTGAAGCGCAGGACTACTTTTCCTGCAATAGTGAAATCAACCAAACCCTAAATTGAATCAATAGAACCCCCCAATTGAACCATAAATTGAAGTAATTGAACCATAATTAAACCCTAAATTGAATGCCCTAATTGAATCGAACCCTAAATTAAACTGATTGAACCCATAATTGAACCCTAAATTGAATACCCTAATCCAACTGAAACCTAAATTGAACTAATTGAACCCTAAATTGAATGCCCAAATTCAACCGAACCCTAAATTGAATCAATGGAACCCCCTAATTGAACCATAAATTGATGTAATTGAACTCCAATTAAACCCTAAATTCAATGCCCTAACCGCCCTAATCGAACCGAACCCTAAATTAAACTAATTGAACCCTAAATTGAATGCCTAATACAATCGAACACAAAATTGAAATAATTCAAGCGCATCGGATATGTGCATTTTGAACAATTTTTTCCCATTGGAACATTGATAATTTGTTTGATAATTTTAGGTTGTTAATTGTGCATTTGAAAATTGTGATTATTGATCTGTGATTTTAGATTGTTAATTGATGATTTTAGGTTATTACCTGTGCATTTGAAGTAATTGCGATTATTAATTGATGATTTTAGGTTGTTAATTGATGATTTTAGATTATAAATTGTGCATTGAGCATTTGAGATATTGAGATTATTGACGGAGGATGGGACCCAATTGGATTGAATGTGTGATTTTTGTTAATTTTTATTGCATTGAGCATTTTAGAATTGAGAATTGAGATTGTTGACGGAGGATGGGACCCAATTGGATTGAGATACCTATTAGTTAGCGCAGACATGGACACCACGTCTGATCGACGGTGTCTGACATTTAAAAAATAAATTAACATATGCCAATTTGTCTGGAGGTGCGTGTCGGTGGGCGTCGGACACGTGTCCGGAGGCGTCGAACACGTGTCAGTATGTGTCGGACACGTGTCCGGAGGTGTCAGACACGTGTCCGACACCATATCAACACCCTATATGAGGTGTCGGAATTGAGGTTGTTGACGGAGGATGGCACCCAATTGGATTGAGATACCTGTTAGCTAGTACAGACACGGACACCACGTCTGATCGACGGTGTCCGACATTTAAAAAACAAATTAACGTATGCCGATGTGTCTGGAGCTACGTGTCGATGGGCGTCGGACACGTGTCCGGAGGTGTCAGACACGTGTCGGTATGTGTCGGACACGTGTCCGGAGGTGTAAGACACGTATCAGACACCATATTGACACCCTATATGAGGTGTCGGAATTGAGGTTGTTGACGGAGGATGAGACCCAATTGGATTGAGATACCTGTTAGTTAGTGCAGACACGGACACCACGTCTGATCGACGGTGTCCGACATTTAAAAAACAAATTAACGTATGTCGATGTGTCTGGAGGTGCGTGTCGGTGGGCGTCGGACACGTGTCCGGAGGCGTCGGACACGTGTCCAGAGGCGTTGGACACGTGTCGGTATGTGTCGGACACGTGTCCGGAGGTGTTAGACACGTGTCTGACACCCTATATGAGGTGTCGGAATTGAGGTTGTTGACGGAGGATAGGACCCAATTGGATTGAGATACTTGTTAGTTAGCGCAGACACGGACACCATATCTGATTGACGGTGTCCGACATTTAAAAAACAAATTAACGTATGCCGATGTGTCTGGAGGTGCATGTCGGTGGGCGTCAGAGACGTGTCTGGAGGCGTCGGACACGTGTCGGTATGTGTCGGACACGTGTCCGGAGGTGTCAGACACGTATCGGACACCATATCGACACCCTATATGAGGTGTCGGAATTGAGATTGTTGAATGTGCATTAAATTTAGGTTAGTTAGGTTAATGCGACATTTTTAGCATGTACCCCCTGGAATCTCATCGTGGCTCCAGCACTGGCTATAATTAGCCCTAATTAGTCATGATTAACAATATTTTAGTAAATCAATTAACCCTAATTAGCTCTAATGAGCCTAATTAGTTTTAATTAACCCTAAGAACCTAATGAAAATCAAATTAGCTGTAATTATCGCAAATTAGCCCAAATGAACCCAATTATGCGCATATTGATTATAGTTAGCCTAATTAGTCGTAATTTACACTAACATAACCCAATTAAGCCTAATTAGCGCTAGTTAGGACTAATCAACACTACTCGGCACCATTAAAACCCTAATTAGGACTAAATAACCCTAATTAGTCCTAATCAACCCTAATTAGCTATAATTTTCTGAAACTAGCCCTCATTAACATTAATTAGCCCTAACATAACTCAATTAAGCCTAATTAGCCATAATTAGGACTAATCAGCACTACTCGGCACAATTAAACCCTAATTAGGACTAAATAACCCTAATTAGTCCTAAGCAACCCTAATTAGCTATAATTAATACTCGTAATTAACCCTAATAACCCAGTTAGCCCTAATTAGCCCTTGTACATCCCATAATTACTTCATGTTGCCCAGAGATGGTTCAATTACTCGTTGTTTACAAACCTTGCCTTCTTTATATTAGTTGTTGTTTTGAGAAGTCCATTGGCAACGAGATGGTTCAACTCGTTGCCAATGAATTCTATTTAATGTGGAATTGGTAACATATGTAACTATCTCTCTGCATTTTTGATATTTCGGAAAGATTCTTGCATATGTTATCAATTTCTGAACGCATGCATGCATAGAAACTCTTAGTTCCCGTTCAAAGGTACTCATTACAAAGTAATGCTTTGTAATGAGCTTTTGTATGTCCAGTTTGGACAATTTGGAAAAGCTAATTGTTTATAAAACCGTGTTTTGACTCATCCTTTGTGTTCTATGTCGTGGATATTTGGTACACGTTCTCGTGTGTTTCTCCGGGTGCATACAGATCTAGTGTTCTAACATCCGTCAAACCTTCCTGAGCAAGGTTAGATGAATGTTAGAACACCTAATCGATGTCGTGTACTTGGAGAAATGCGGGGAGGTGCTGCCGAATTTTTCACAGACATGGGACTAAGCATGAGTTATTCACTGTTTTATAAACATGTGCTTTTCTGAATGGGATAGGACCACTACCTGTTCAAGAGTGGAGGGGAAATATGTAGACATGTTGTAACATTCATGCATTCATATTTACATCGGCAATGCCTAATCACTGGTCATAATTGAAGGTGGTATACAGTACGATAATTCAGTCGTCATGTCAGTCGATCGAAGTTGGATGAAAAGGAAGAATGCTGAAGATTTTGAGTGTCGCGTTGACGAATTTCTCGACTTCGCTTATGCGCATCCTGCACATGTTGACCTTAATAAGATAAGGTGTCCGTGCGGTAGATGTGAGTTGTTGCACTGGAGAAAAAGAATTGAAGTAAAATGGCATCTTCGTCGGTACGGTTTTATGGGTGGATACACAAGGTGGACGCAGCACGGGGAAACGATAGTATTGTCGTCCAACCCGGCTAGTCAAACTGAAGTTAGGGAGGAGGCACGATATGATTACCGAGATATGATTATGGATGCTGGGCATGCTAATGTTGACTGGGGTAACGACAGTCCACAACCGCCGAACGAGGGGGCTCATCAGTTTTATGAGTTGTTGAGAGCTGCGGAAAAGCCGCTGTAGGATGGAGCTCCGAAACACACACGGCTGTCTGTGGTTAGTTGGTTATTACAGTTGAAATCAGACCACAGGCTGAGTGAGAAAGGTTTTAACGAGTTTGTTACCTTAATCAAAGAAATACTGTCCGAAAGTGAAAAGCTACCGCCGTCGTACTATGACGCGAAGAAGATGATGAGGAAACTTGGGTTTAGCTATGACCGGATAGATGCGTGCAATAACGATTGTGTATTATTCTGGAAAGAGAATAAGGATTTGTCACGGTGTCCAGTATGTGATCATTCGAGGTATAAACCGGACAAAGAGAAGAAGAAAAACATTGCATGGAAGATATTGCGATATTTTCCGGTCACACCGCGGCTTCGGAGAATGTACTATTCCTCCAATACGGCTGAACATATGAGGGCTCACCGTGAGACTCGCAGCAACGATGCCGATGTGCTGACACACCCAGCTGATGGAGAGGCGTGGAAGGAGTTTGACCGCAGGCATCCAGTCTTTGCTCAGGAAGTTCGGAATGTTAGACTTGGTCTGGCAACCGATGGGTTCAACCCTTTCGGTCAATCTACCACGCCTTACTCCTGTTGGCCTATTATTATTGTCCCTTACAACCTTCCACCAGGCATGTGCATAAAGAAGCCATATATGTTCTTGTCGTTCCTTATTCCGGGGCCGAAGAGTCCCGGTAAGGACATAATGTGTATTTAAGGCCGTTGATTGATGAGTTAAAATAGTTATGGAATCATGGAGTCGAAACATATGATGCATCCCTTAAACAAAATTTTTAGATGAGGGCTGCTTTGATGTGGACTACACATGATTTCCCGCATTGGGAATGACGTGTGGCTGGAGCACACATGGGAAGCTAGCATGCCCTGCTTGTATGGGCGTGAACCCCGGTCATACGTTAAAGCACGGCGGAAAGGCCTCGTGGTTCGGATGTCACCGTAAGCTTTTCCCACCGGGCCATCAGTTTCGTAGGCAGAAGGATAAATTTGACGGGACAATCGAGCGTGAGGTTGTCACACTGGACTACCCATCTGGTGAAGAAGTACTCTCACACCTGGAGGCACTTGATACTGACATACCACACGGTAAGGGTGTGCCGGATCAGAAGATTCCAGGGTTCGGGAAAGAGCACAACTGGAGAAAATTTTGTATCTTCTGGGAGTTAGCCTACTGGAGAACGCTTGTTATCCGAAACTATGTGATGCATATTGAGAAGAACGTTTTTGATAACGTGTTCAACACAGTGATGAATGTCAAGGGCAAATCGAAAGATCACCTTAAAGCGAGAAGGGATCTACAACAGTTGGGTGTACGCCGTGAATTGCATCCTCGGACAGTCAGTGGGAGGACCATACTTCCGAAAGCACCTTACTGTCTAGACAAGAAACAAGTGGAGAAGGTCTGTCAGTGGGTTAAGAATTTGAAGCTTCCGGATGGGTTTGCGTCCAACATATCTCGTTGTTGCAATGTATCGGAATGCAAGTTTCAAGGGATGAAGAGTCACGACTGCCACGTATTCATGGAGAGATTCATTCATATTGCCTTCCGGGGACTGTTGCCACGGGTTGTTTGCGAGACTTTGACTGAATTATCTCATTTCTTTCGAGATATATGCTCTTCTACGATCCGGGTGAGTAACATGGAAGTGCTTGAGAAGAACATTGTGGTGACGATTTGCAAGCTGGAGAAAATCTTCCCACCTTCGTTCTTTGATTCAATGGAGCATCTGCCTGTTCACTTGGCATATGAAGCTAAGATGGGTGGATCCGTGCAATATCGGTGGATGTATCCCTTCGAGAGGTAATCCTTAAATTGTTACAGTTGTTCGTTTACACTTAATGCGACATCTGTTATCATTGATATTCCACCTAACTCGATTCACTAAACTTCTAGGTTCATGTTCCATTTAAAGAAAAAAGTCCGTAATAAGGCTCGGGTTGAGGGCTCAATTGCGGAGGCTTACGTAATGGAAGAACTTGTAAACTTTTGTAGTCAATATTTCGGGCCTGATGTTGGTACAAGGTTAAATCAACTAGGCCGAAATGACCCCGGAGCAAGCACAAATTTGGAAGGGCAATTGTCAATATTCAAGCAGTCAGGTAGTTCGTTCGGCCGAACGTATACTCGATGGCTAACGGATGAAGAGTACAGTGCTGCAACAATATATGCCCTTCTAAATTGCGATGAAGTTTCGGCATTCGTTGAGTAAGTTAAAGTCTTAATTCACTTACATTGCTGTACATAATTGAAAGTGTGTGTTAAGCGAGTCAACTATATTGGTTTGCAGTGAGTTCGATGCGGAATCTTTAATCACTGATCCCGCTGGACTTGAATCTCATCGGAAATCACAATTTGTACAGTGGTTCAAAATCCGTGTAAGATTGTTTAACGAAATTATATTATGTGTTATATACAGTTCTGTGGCCAATTAGTATACTGATTTATCCTTAATTTTTACCGTCATCTACAATAGGTTCAGTCAATGGATAGACCAGTGGCCTCCTGCTTGAAATTACTAGCCGAAGGCCCTAACAAACAAACATCCTGTTACGGAGGCTATATCATCAACGGGTTTAGGTTTAACGTAAAAGATGATGACCGAACAAAACAAACCCAAAACAGTGGAGTCTTGGTCAACGGCGACTGTTATGCCGAGAATTGCATGGACTTTTACGGAGAGCTAGATGAGATTGTTGAGCTAACATATCTGGGTTCCCAAAACCGCCTGGTAATGTTCAAGTGTACGTGGTTCGATGTCACATGCAGTAGAGGAATCCGTGTTAGCTCTCAAGGGATTGTAGATGTCAATGTCAAGTCAAGACTTGCATCAGACGAGCCCTTTGTGTTTGCTAGTCAAGCTGTACAAGTCTTTTACGCGGAGGACGTCGCCAATCCCAAATCTCATTGGTATACAACTATCAAGTCCAAGAAATTGCCCGTGACATATGACAGTGAGCTAGACTCCTTTCAAGCCGACCAACCACGTGTCTTGTTCCCTGTTGAGGTCAACAACGAGGAGGACGATCTTCTTCTTCCAACAACACGTCTTGTAGGAGAAGAAGTCGTAGATGATGACGCGAAAGACGTGGAAAGTGTTGGAGATGATGTGACCGAGTCTACTGATGAAGAGGATGAATTAGAAGATGAAGAGGACGATGAGTCCCACGAAGAAGAGGACGACGAGGAAAGTGATGAAGATGATTCGCAAACTGAAAATGATTGACTTGTAATGTTGTAACATCACGGGAAAAATGTAGTAACATTTTAGAACTTGGTGTTTATTGATGTGTTTTTGCACATCCGTTCATATATATATATATTGCCGATGATGATTTCTGTCAAATTATTGTTTTTAACGTGTTAATGTCTTTGTAATTTATCCATATGAAGTCAGATATGGATAGGATACGGGCTATTCGTGGCCGGGCTGGACGCCGAGCTACTTCATCCCCGGTGGGTCCCACCTCTTCATTGCCTACTGATAACGAGGCACAGAGTGATCGCGGACAGTAGATGGGGCCCCAGCCCCAGTCCCAGCCTCAGCCCCAGCCGTCGCCCCAGCACGACGCAGATTCATCCGTGGGTTCTACCTAAGGTATAGTTGATAACGGTGTTTAGTACATTTTCGCTAGCCTTATATTTAAAGTATATTTGAACTGTATTAATGTCTGTGTTTTGTAGGATCTCGACGAGGCCGTGGTCCGACACGCGGGGTACGCATCGACCCCCAGCGTAAACAGAGAGTTACGCTCACGCAGGAGGGCCTGTAAGTACTAAAAATATCACCTCATGCCTTATATTTAAAATTTTGGGGTGTTCATTTATATTTGATCTGTATTAATTAATTTATTTACTTCTTTGGCAGGATCCTGGAGAATCAGGCGAGGACGAAGATCGGCGTTCTTGTGAAGGGCCGATTCTTCGAGCCACGCCTGTACTGGAAGGATTGGGATGCCGCTGCGAGGGAGGCCCTATGGGAGGAGTGGCTGGTACGGTGAAGTATTTTTTTCAGCGTTAGTAAATGTTTAATTACAGTTTGTTTCTGTTGTTAATTTGTGTTATTGAATGCCTTACACGAAGGGTTCACGTTTGACACGCCTCAGCAGCAGGCACTGGGGCAGCAGGCCTTCTTTGCCTACATCGGCAAGAATTACAGCCGATGGCTCCACGACACACGGGATCGGGCAAAGAAGATGCTGCCCGATGGTGCCCCGATGACGGAGATGACGAGATATCCCCAACATTGGATATCTCACCGTGTATGGGGGGAGATGATAGATCGATGGGCTGCGGATCCAGGCTGCGACGCCAAGAGTAAGAGCGGGGCCGAGAACAGACAGAACAGAGATCTGACGCACACGGGGGGGTCGGTTCCACACGACATCGTCCGACACATGAACGCGGTCGAGCACCCGGATCTGGAAGAGGATGAGGTCATAGCTCTGACCTATAGTCAGACGCACGTGCGGAAGAAGGACAAGGACGAGGCGCACCGGGCGGGCGACTATATTTCAGATATTGCCCGGCGGATCGATGTGAGTCAATTTATTTAAGTTGTTAATGTTTTGTCTTTCTATCCTCAATGTCTGTTTCGTTAATTAATGCCCTAATATATCGTTAAACCACTGTTTTTGCAGGCCTCGTATGAACAACTAAGGGGGTCCAACCAGCAGTCTGGACAGCCATCAGCGTCCACTAGTACGGCTGCGAGTACTGGGGGGTTGAAGCGATGGCTGGATACGCCGAAGGTCGTGAATCGGCCGAAAGGCCGCATACGCGGCCTGCCTACCACGACTGCTCATGCAGTGATAGGAGCGTCCTCACCCCCTACCCCTCCACAGACACCAATTCCTCAGTGTCAGTTGGACGACGAGGAGATCCAGCGCATTGCTATAGTGGTGGTGAGGATGATCAGGGAGCAGGGCGCTGCTGGACATGCCGAGCCGGCTCCGGATCAACAGGATCCAGATCCGGGACTCGACAACCCCTGATGAGCCCCTTCCCGTGCCCGTTCCTAGCTCCCCCCCCCCGCCCCCCGCGCCCAGCTTGTATTCTTCTCGCCTCCCCTAACCGGCTGTATCCGGTTCCCGGCTTGTACATATGAGTCTTTTTTATAATAAATATTTTTTATGATTGATTATATATATTTCTTTGTGTATTGATTATTGTGCGTTGTTGTTGAGAAATGAAAATTGTATTACATGTCTAGGTAATTGAAAAAAAAAATATTCAAAAAAAAATTTGACTTTTGGCGACGGATTAATTATGTCGCTAAAAGTATTCCCACAATCAGTTAATTAACAACGGAATATTCCGTCGCTAAAACATTTATTCCGTCGCTAATTTGACAAAAAAGAAAATAAATTAAAATTCTAAAAATATAATTAGCGACGGAATATCCGTCGCTAATTAAAAATAAATCCGTCGCAAAAAATTACATATTTAGCGACGGATTTCAAAATTTCGTCGCTAAACTATTAGTGACGGGCTTTTATACGAGGGACTTTTAGCGACGGTGAATCAGTCGCTAATTGTTTTAGCGACAGATTTCCCCGTCGCTAAAAGCCTTTTTTCTTGTAGTGCACGCCGACCGACGTCAAAAGAGTCTGCAAAAGTTGAGGCGTGCCGGTGTCGTTTCTCAAGGAGAAAATGCACATGACTTGATCGTGAATCATTTTGACTGATCTGAAGCGTTGAAAAATTAACCGTTGACCGTGATAATGTGTCGCACAAAATGAGACCCACCGTAGGCCCTTAGGTGCGACCAAGGTAGGTTGGGACACAAGTACAAAGTTGGTACAAGAAATCTATGCAGAATGGCCAAGTTATGATTGCTTGGTATGTTGAATATGCTTAGCCTATGAAGCATAATATTTAGGCTGCATATATCTGAAGGACTGCACTACTTTGGAACGCTGTAACTAATTTTGACATAATTGGCTAGTGGTGCTTCTTTGTACATAATTGGCTAGTGGTACTTTTTTTTTTTAATAATCATGAGAATTGCATTGATAAAGAGATACAAACTTACACAGTTGCAGCCGTTAAGGCTTTACAAACAAACATGACGATAAGCCGTCAAATAACCAAAAGAAAACAAGCGACACCGAGAGAAAGTAACAAACAAAATACAAACAAAATACATAATAACCGAAGGATGAAGATAAAGAAAGAGAGAGCTCATTGCAGCAAAACCATGTGTACCCAGTCCTGATAAACGGAGATTCGGGCATGACATGCAAAAGCTGCTAGGGATCTCACCTCTTTAAGTTGCAAGGATGTGGCGTTGTTAATACTACAAAAGTGCATATCTGCTATGCCAAAACAAGCATCATATAATATCGGTGTCACTTGATCAGGAATATCTTCAGTATCCGACATTTGCGAGAGTATAGAGAGAGAATTAGTAAGAATAACGATATGTAAAAGGTTTTGTTTTTTGGCCCATGTAACCACGGTTAAGACTCCTTTAGCAAGGGCTGCTGAATGATCAGAGGCAGTAGTTGAAATGGCAGCTGAGCCACACCGTAGGTGAAGATGATTGGCACAAGAAATCCCAATTCCAGTTTTAAGATTTTTAGAGTTAAAGCAAATAGCCAAGAACAGAAGAATAGGTTTTTTGTTAAGGCAGTTACAGGTTGAGATAGAATTTTGAAGAATAATAGGAAACCTAGTGATGGGTTTGGGAAAGGAATTTGCTGGGCTAAAATGACAAAAAGGTTTAGAGAAAGCAGATTTAATTTTAAGGGAGAGATTTTTTACGAACAGAATAACAAGGTGAGGGTTAAAAATGGATTGGCGGAAGATGAGGTGATTTCTGTGTATCCATATACCCCAAATCGTAGAAATAATGTCAATAGAGTGGTTTAAGTATGAGCTTGAGGGTCTAGGTTTTTTAAGCCAGGCGATGAGCCATTCTTTGAAAGGACAAATAATTGCATCGGACTTAAGCCCAGCAGGGCCACCAAACCAAACATATCTAATCTTTGGGCACGTTAAAAAGAGATGATCAAGAGTTTATGATGCATTAAGACATAGTGGGCATGAGTCTGTGGTGGTGATATTAAGTCGTCTAAGGTTCGATTGCAGGGGAAGACGATCCCATAAGATTTGCCATAGGAGAAATTTCATTTTCGGTGGTACGTTTAATGACCAGACAAACTTCCAGAATTTGTGACCAGGAACTGGAAGGGTGACGAGAGGGCCAATGTTTTGTAAATATTTCGTCTTCATTTGGTAGATCATAGGGTAGGCTGTTTTGACTGAGTAAATACCAGAGGGAGCCTACTGCCAGAACTGCTGATCCGCAATGAGATGAGGAGAAAGATGAATAGCACAGATGCGGTGTGCAATGTCAGGGGCAAACAGTTGAGATATAAGGTTGCTGTTCCAAGCACCATTAGAGATGAGTTTATTTACTAATCCAGATGAGATGGATGAATCAGAGCCATCGTAATGTGGCCTGATTGCACAGTTGGGAATCCAATGATCTTTCCAAATAGAAATTTGAGTTCCAGTGCTAACTTGCCAGCGGAGACCACATAGAAGGATATGCCTGCCAGCTACAATACTACGCCAGGCCCAAGAGAAATTTCCTTGGTTGGGGCTAGATAGGAAACTAGATCTTATACAGTATTTTCCTAATAAAATGCGGGCCATTAATCCTTCGGGCTTTGTCCATATTCTCCAGCTTGTTTTTCCTAAAAGTGCTAAATTAAAAGAGTCAATATCCTTAAACCCGAGGCCTCCCATCAGCTTAGGAGCGCAGAGAGTATGCCAATTAATCCAATGGATACCCTTCTTGTTTTCGTCACCTGACCACCAAAATCTACCAAGAATCGAGGTAATTGCTCTACAAACATATTTTGGGGGGAGAAAAACTTGCATATGGTATGTAAGAAGAGAAGTAAGCACAAAAGTAATAAGGGTGGCCCGACCAGCTTTGTTAAGTAGACAACCTTTCCAGCCAGCACATATGTTTTGAATTTTGGTGACGAGATCTCGAAAGAATAATTTTCGATTGCAAACAATATCAAGTGAGCTGTCGAGGTACTTTCCAAAATTACTTGCTGTTTGGAGTCCGAGCCAATGTTCAATTAAAGAATAATCCACAGAGTTGGCATTAGGACTAAGCATTACAGAAGATTTTGCAAGATTGATTTGTTGTCCCGAAGCCGTGCAATAATTATGAAGAATCGAACTCAGATGTTGACAGGATGCAGGGGTAATTTTGGTGAATAGCATGGCATCATCTGCAAAGAAAAGGTGATTTATAGGTGGACTCCGAATACCTGCTTTGATGCCAGGAATTAATCCAGAATCTTGCGCTCTGATCAAGGATGTGGATAGAACCTCAGCACATAGAATAAATAAATACGGCGATAGTGGATCACCTTGTCGTAGACCACAGCATGGTTGAAATCTTTCTGAGGGTGATCCATTCAGCAGAATCTCATAAGAAACACTTGTGACACATTCCATGATAAGCTGAATAATATGAGGAGGAAATCTAAATTTCTGTAAGACTGCTTCCAAGAATTTCCAATTTACTCGATCGAAGGCTTTACTCATGTCCATTTTGATGGCACCCAGAATTTGCTTTTGACCTTTGGATGTTCTGATTGTGTTGGTTAGCTCTTGCACAATGATAATATTGTCACTAATCTGCCGTCCTCCCACAAAAGCATTTTGAAATTCGGATATAAGGTGAGGGAGGAAAGGTTTGATACGATTGGCTATAGTTTTGGCAATGATTTTGTATATGGTATTGCACAGGGAAATAGGTCTAAAGTTACCGGGGGACAACGGCGATGAGCATTTTGGCAGAAGGATAATGTAAGATTTGTTGGTTTCACGAATGATATGACCTGATCGGAGGAAGGAGAGAACGGCTCGGGTGACTGGCTTGTCCAAAAAATCCCAACATTTTTGATAAATTATGGCTGGTATTCCATCGGGTCCAGGAGTTTTGTCAGGTTTCATATCAAAAAGAGCGGTCTTGACTTCCTGGCCAGTGAAAGGTCTACTAATCCATTCTATTTGATTAGGAAGAAGATGGGAGGTAAGATTCGACACACTATTAAGTGCGGATGAGTTCCACAAAGGGTTTAGAGGAGGACAGAAGACAGTTTTAAAGTGAGTCAGAAGACATCTGGCTATGGTATTGTGAGAGGAATGAGTAATGCCATTATCATCGATGAGAGAAGAAATATGACTCCTGAGCCGCCGGATAATAGTAGATGTGTGAAAAAATTTAGTATTCTGATCCCCCAATTGAAGCCAACGTATTGCTGATTTCTGGGCCCAGAAAGTTTCTTCACAGTCTAAAAGCCAGTCAAGCTTTTTCCTTGCTTGTTGATCCAAAAGCTGTGCATCTGAATTTGGTAGTTGGCATTGAAAATGTTGAAGATGATTTCTAGCATCCTCAATTTGGGCCCCCAGATTGCCAAAACATTGTTTATTCCAAATACGCAAAATTTTCATCATGTTTTTGCCCCAGGTAGCAATTTGGAACAAAGGCGATCCTACACAAGCCATAGACCAGGCTTGTTTGATAATCGATGCACATTGAGGGTGTTTGAGCCACATTATTTCAAACCGATGTGGCCTGGGGAGGAATTCTTGAGACGGATTTGTGTCTAGAAGTAAAGGGGCATGGTCGGAAGTTTGAATGCCCAGATTTTTAACCTGAGCATGAGGAAAAAGAGAAAGCCAAAGTATATTTGCGACGCATATGTCCAAATGTTCATAGGTGCAAGATTGTCCAATACGGTTATTGGTCCAAGTGAAGGGGGGGCCTACCCAGTGGATATCCGTCAGATGGTTGATGGTAAGAAAATCTTGTAAAAGATTATGGCCAGGAATACAGGCAAAATTTGGGCCGGTTTTGTCAGAGAGAGACAAGACCTGATTGAAATCTCCAATAAGCATTAAAGGCTTAGAGATTGTGGAGATAATGTTCGAGAGACGTGTCCAAGTAAGCTTCCTTTTAGATAAATTGGGATGGCCATAAAGAAAGCCAGAGATCCAGGAGGAGCCTAGTTTATTGGAAAATTCTATAAGAATGAGATTTTTGCTTTGATACAGAATAAACCCATTAACCTCATCAGTCCAACCAACCCAGAGGCCGCCTTTTAAGCCCAGAATACCGGATGGCTCAACTCCGGCAGAGGAGGTGAATCCTAATTTCAGGAATTTTTTGGATACCAAGGAGAGTTGCTGTTTAGTTTCAAGAAGGAAAATGCATTGGGGTTTATGGAAATGAGTCAATTTGAGAGCTGTACGAACTGTACGGGCTTGACCCAGACCACGACAGTTCCAGCAGAGATGTTTCATTGAGGGTGAAGGGGTTGCGAATGGGCAACACCCGAAACCCTAAAGATCATACTACGGACGGGATTTGAAAAAGAAGTCCGGAAGAAAGGATTATCTCTGACACCAAGACTTCTTTTAAGCGAGAACTTGCTGTTTGGGATACAAGGAGGGAGGAAAATATCAAAAATTTCACGATCTAACGACTTAGACGAGAGCGCGAGCATTGGATAGGGAGAGCAGAGTTTACATTTTTCCAGAAGAGATGAGTAAAATGCAACAGAACATCGGGTAGGAGTTGCTGCACAGGTGAGGGAAAACTCTGCTATCTTTTTTGGTAATTTGCGCATTCTAGGGTTATCTTCGACAAGGTGAGCAAAATAACTGAATTTCCTTTTGTTCCTTAGCATGAATAAAGAAAGATACTTGAGTAGACACAAAGTAAGCATGCTTGGGCAGAAATAAATAGCATATCGTGCATCAGAGTTGTAAGGAGGGTCACCTGGGGGATTTGGAAGATTGGCCAGGAGAAGTGGTTTGAGCTTTTTCCTTCCAGCATCCTCCATGTCTTCAACCATGGTGACTCATTTTTTGCCTGTCCCAGCTGATTGTTCATCTATAGGTTCTGCTTCATTGCTGGAGATATCAAATTCAGGGGCCTTGAAAATGGTTCCACTTGTGGCCTGAGTGCTTGGCAGGAGAGAAAATTCAAGTGGTTGTTCTTTCAATCTATCAGTACCATCACTGGAGACTTCAAAGTCCGGTGCCCTGAAGATGTTCTTTGGAGCTTGAGAGTGAGATGGTGTGGAGGAGTTCTCGAGAATAGCTAGCCAATACAGATCACGTTCCAGGTAATGTGATTTAAGAGGTTCAGCAGTCTTAGAAAGGTTTAGGACCAAATCTTTTTGGCTTTCTAGTAACAGAGGAGTTGTTTGGAAAGGAGAATTTGGGTGACTTAAAGATGGATTATTTAAGTTGAGCGGTGAGAAAGAAGATGAAGTATTAAGGCTGATGGAGTTTGGCTGGAGAGGGGGTTCAGTGGAGGGGTTTACAGGAAGGGAAAAGAGATTTGGGCTTCGGGTGGCCGAGAGAGGGGATTGTGGAGGGTTTATGAAATGGGCTGGCGAGAGGGGATTTGGGAGGTTACCAGGTTGGGGCTGTGAAAGGGCTGATGGGCTAGGCCATGAAGGAGTGAAGATATGTTTGTTTATGGGGTGGGCCAGAAGAGATAGGCCAAAGTCAGAAAGGCCAAGAGTGAATTTCGCAAGGTTGATGTTGGGCCGAGAAATAGGTAGGTTTATGACAAGTGGGCCAAGAGAGGGACCATTCCGAATGGTCCAGTTCGTGTGAAGAACAAAATAGGTCTTCCCTGGTGGACGGTGAGCCCTCCTCGTGGGAGATCTGCAGATTGGTTTGAGAGGGATTTTCAGCAGGTGGGAGATCTATAGATTTGGAAAGATTTGAGGAAAGATTTTCTTCTACTTACAGCGTACACATCATGGGAGTGTCAGACATGGGAAGATTTGCAGAATCATGAACATGAGCGGTTGTATGTTCATGGGACCAGGCTGCGGACGTGGCTAGCTGTGGAACACAAACCTCTGCAATTGCCGACGAAGTGTCGTACTCCGTTTTCGACGAGAAAACTTCAACTGCCTGGTGAGTTTCTTCTTCTTCTTCCACTTGAGAACTGGCAATTTCATCCTGAGTGGTTGCACTAGAGGAAGAGGTTGAGTTGACATGAGGGAGCAACTCATCTTTTGCCAAAATATCATTTAGCAGAGGATCATGATGTGCCAAAATAGGCGATGTGAGGTTACCAAGAAGCTGTTCGTGTTCAGCAGGAAAGAAAGGGATATCAGTTTGCACTTCCTCGTAGTGATTAATTATGAGGGCGTCCATATCAGGAGGAAGATGATTTATCTCATGAGGAGACCAAATCTCCATATCTTCATCCTGAGCCAAGGAGGGGAAGGAAGGATCAGATGCTTCCAAAATAGGGGAGGAGGGAGCAGTTGTGAAATGGTCATCTGCGCTAGATTCAGATGGAGGGCCAGGAGAAAAAGCATCGTACATCTGTCCAAGCATTAACCCAGTGCCATTGTGGGAAATAAGAACACGAGAGGTTCGATTCCAGTCCGAATTGGGAAAAGCACGGAGGGTTTTGGAGAACATGGGGTGGTCATCAAGGATGAGGGTTTCATATAGGTCGGGGCCTGGGATGTGGGCTGTGCGCCTGTTCAAAGATTCAATAACCTCAAGAAGGGAGGAAGTGCGATGGGTGTTTTCGTGGCCAATCTTTCCACACCGGAAACAAGCCATGAAAATACGTTCATAAGTGCATCGCAGGATCTGCACCCCCATGTTATCTAAGAGACCAAGAAAAATGGCAGGAAGTAAGGGGGCATCAAGAAGCACCCGAATTTTAATTCAGAAGTAGTCACCATTTTTTGTCCGACGATCAGACCAATCAATCTCCAAAAGAATGCCTGCTGCGAGGCCGATCATTTCTGCTAGGGAGTAATGGTAGCAATCACTGGGAATGTTGCTCACCTGCATCCAAAGGTCCACCGTTTTGAACTTGACAGTGCTATACACAACATGCGGGAACCATTCATGCAGAACTAGGAGTGCACCGAAAAAGTTCCATGGGCCATTTGAAAGCATCATTTTTGCATCAGAGATCACAGAGAATGTGAAAAGGAAGAAGTTGGGGACTTTGGTTACTTGTACTGGACCTTGGAGCGCCCAACAAGCATCCACTCGGTTTTGGATTTGAGATTCTGAGAAGGAGCGCGAGTCTTGAAACTTACCAAGTAAGACATACTCTTTGCCTATTCTAGCATTCCTAACTTGCTGTTCGTGGAGGGGAAACATGAAAGTTCTGAGGTCCACATTGTTGTCTTCATGCACATTACCATCCCTAAAGAAAAGATCTTCCATTATGATTTGATGAGAGTAAAGACAGAGGTGGAAAGGTGTGGGGTTGAAAATAGCAAATGGGAAGATATCTTAAAAAGGGGGTTGGTGACAGTAACGCATGAGAACAGAAGGAATGTTGGGTAGATGGGAACCTGTGAAGACAGAGCAAAAGAGTGGGTAAAGAGAGTAAAGGGGACAAGGAGTTATATCTGAGATGATTAGGTAATCAGGTGATGGTAGCAAGCTTGAGAAGAAAGGCAAATGGGTAAACGTGGACAAGAAGTACAGATGGGTTTGGAGGGAGAGAGGAGGGAGTTTTTATCGCGCAGTCGACGTGGAGCTAGTGGTACTTTGGAACGCTGTAATCAATCATCAACATTTGAACAGTTTACCTTCTTCAAGACTATTAGTAGTCTTTGTGGTCTGATTGCCTCCTAGCAAGGGTACGGACAAATTGATCATTTTGTCTTTATTGCTTGAAGAAACCTTAATTTGGAAAGTAACCAATGGATAGTTTTTGTGTACTATACAACGACATTCGGTGTCACAAATACCATTACCATATTGTCGTCTTTTAATGAGTATTATTGACTTGTTCGTCTTCTGAGCTTGTTGACTTGCTCCAAAATGACGTAAGACTAACGTTGACTTGTTCGTCTTCTAACTTTACAACTTATAGCTTAACGAGTACAAAGTCGGTGTAAGAAATCTTTGCAGAACGGCCAAGATATGATTGCTTGGTATGTTGAATATGTTTGGCTTATGAAGCATAAAACTCAGGCTGCAAAAATCTCACGGAGTGCCCCACTTTGGAAGGCTATATAACTCGTTCATGATTGACCATTTGAACATATTTAGTTCAAATTGGTTAATGGTGTATGAAAATTACATACGAAGTAATTGAATCAAGTTTCACACGTGAAAATTATGCTCCCAATACAAACCCCAAAGTGAAGATCAAAGATTGTACAAGTAAATCAGAAGTAAAATATCTTAATGCAATAAAAACTGTAACGAATTTATATGACCTATTTATGTGAGACCGGTTCACATCTAGATAGTATCGCAAATGCATCTGTGGCGACGCACGTAAACCGCTTTCTTGGCGAGGTTGAAGTAACTTCACAACATATGAGCCAAATTGCATGAACAAATTTTTTAACTAGACGATTAATCTGTTACATATGTGGTCACAGATGCGATGACGAGTACCTTAGGTGTCATAACGCTAGTTTTGTACCCTCTCCAGTCTCTCTCTCGATCTCTCTCTGACACTAGCTTTGTACCCTTGTACCCTCTCCAGTCTCTCTCAATCTCTCTCTCACCGATTGGATTTAACCGCAGATCACCCTCTCGCCATATTATGTTCTCTCCCCATTCGACAACCACAGCGCTCCCGTCCCTTCAACCATCACCTCTCATTTGACAACAACATCATCATCATTCTAATATTGTTTGTCCACCATTAATACCTATCAGTTAGCATCTCAGGTTACATAAACATCACCAAGAGTGGTTTGAATCACTTAACTCACCTGACTAACCAAAAGCCACATTTGGGACCTCGCGGTTATGTGCTGAAGAGGACGGAGTTCTTCACCATGGCTTATTTTTGCATGGGGATTTTAGTATTCCGTTCTTCCCAGAAGTTATGCCCATTCTTTTCCTATCTGGTTTCGTTCCAGTAAATTAAGTTGGCCTAAAAGTATTTGTGACGACAAGTGCACTTTTCTTTAATGCTGTGTGCTCTTGTCTTTTTCTATTTAATCTCAAAGTTTTGGTTGCACATTATGGCGTTGGAAGCTAAAGGAAATCACAAAAACAATTAATTTACCGAATAAGCAGAGGTGTTTGATGGTTCTATAACAAACTCGTGTATTTTAGGTATACATGTATACCTTTGTGTACATGTATATCTAATCTGCTCCAAGAAAAAAGCTGTAGCTATAGGTAGCTCTCTGTGTTGCCCAGTTCCCAGAGTTCCTTGACAACAGGCATAGTACCTGGCACCTCCAGCTGAAATGCTGAACTGGAGTGATCTAATCTGCTCCAAGAAAAAAGCTGCTTCCTAACTTCCTTAATGGCGGCTCTTGTGGCACAATGAATAGAAACTGAGAGAAGTAACGGCGGCTCACCAGAAGCAGACAGTTTTGATTTGTCCGCTGAAAATTAAACTACAACGAAGAGTTATGAATCAATATGGTTATTAACGGGTGGAATCGGGGGTGCCCACCCGCTTCTCCATGATTTTTTTTTTATATAGTATATTTGACATCCAAGAATAAAAGTCCCCACCCGAAAATTTTATAAAAAGTCTAAAAACCATCTTTTTAGTTATCTTGAATGCTAAACTTGCACAGAAAAATGCAAAGGCCGATCACCAAATATATAAAGTCAACAAAGAATACTTAAAGTTTTAAAAAATGGTATAGAAACCATCTTTCTTGTCACGCCCCCGACCCGGAGGCGGACCTACATATACTATTTCAAAATATTCCTGTTTACGAGAAATATAATACCCAAAGCATCTTACCAAAAATATGACCTCAAAGAGGTAATCAGAGCTCTAAATCATATCTAAAATGAAAGACTTTCAAGTTCCTCATCAACATCTAATAATTGCAGCGGAAGTTTGATAACAATAATTATTTCCCAACCATTGGGGTACCAAAAGTCACTAAATAAAAAAACTATTACATGGTTCTTATTTCAAAGCTACTAAGAAAGTTATCAATTTGTTCCCAACCTACTATGGTCGTACCCAAGGGCACAATAGGGGTCCCATTTCGCGCGAACACGTCGACATTGTCAACGGTCAATTTTGCCAACGCATCGAACCGGTCAGCGTGCGCATACTCAAGTCACGTGTGTTTTTCGGTCCGCGCGCCTTGTGCACGACTTAGGCACGATTTATTTCATATTGACGTCACTCACGCTAGCGCGATCGTCACGCCAAGACCACCAAACACCTTTTTCACCAAAAATATCGACCGACAGTGCAACCGGAGCAACAGGGTCAAGGGGCAAAGGCCTTGGCCTACCCCTTGGGGTCGGCCTCGGCCTCGCCCAAGGCCATGGGGTCGGCCTCGGCCTCGCCCAAGGCCATGGGGTCGGCCTCGGCCTCCCATGGGGTTTGGCCTTGGCCTTCCCCCCCCCCCCGGTTCTTCACTCCTCGCGCAAAGTCCTTTTTGCACTTTGTTCGCTTCGTACGTTTCGTACATGACTTTGACACCTTGATCATCACATGGGTACGGTTCACATCAACACGCTCGTCGTAACGCAACTTCCGGATTTGCCTTTTCTCATCAAAACACCTACCGTCGGCGCGCCCAAAGTTCACTGAAGGAGGGAGTGGCCTTGGCCTCCCTTCATGGGAGTTGGCCTTTTGCCTTAGCCACCCCCTGGGGTCGACGTCGGCCTCTGTGCGGTTGGCCTCGGCGCGGCCTTGGCCTTTTGCCTTAGCCACCCCCTGGGGTCGGCCTCGGCCTCGGCCTCCCCAGGAGTGGTGGCCTTGGCCTTCCCCCCAATGTTCGGCCTATGGCCTCCCCTCCCGCGCGTACTTGTTTTCTCGAGTCTTTGCACCTCCGCGATGTTTACGGATGTTCGTACATCAACCTCGCGACGTCCGTCGTGCTTCACCTTACGGACGTTCGTACATCAACCTCGCGACGTCCGTCGTGCATCACCTTACGGACGTTCGTACATCAACCTCGCGACGTCCGTCGTGCATCAACCTTGTGACATACGTCGCCCGTGACCGCACACCGCTCCCGCGATGCCCGTCGCCCAAAGTCACACACTACCGCTGAATGACCCATCGCCGACGACCGCATACCATCGCTCCCAATTTTGTCACTACTACATGCTGCATTCATTATATTGTTATGACAGGTACACTTAGCTCACATCCTGTCTTCGGGACACCCGACGCGCGCCCTTGCGCCATTCTCATGATACGTGCCCCGACACCAAATATTACTCCGCGACGTTCGTCGCCGCGCCCTTGCGCCATTCTCATGACACGCGCCCCGGCACCGAATATTGCTCCGCGACGTTCGTCGCCGTGCCATTACGCCATTCTCATGACACGTGCCCCGGCACCGAATATTGCTCCGCGACATTCGTCGCCGCGCCCTTGCGCCATTTACGTGCCCCGACACCAGGTATTGTCTCTGCGACATTCGTCGCCGCGCCCATGCGCCACTTTCACGACATGTGCCCCGGCACCAAGTATTGTCTCGTGCTGTAGGCACCGCGCCCATGCGCCACAATCATGTTACATGCGTTCGGGATGTGCTCACAACCTTATAGCCATCGCCGTCTCAATCAAAAGGGGGGGCTTTGGCCCTCGTACCGGGATGGGCTCACAACCTTATAGCCATCGCCGTCTCAATCAAAGGGGGGGCTTCGGCCCTCGTACCGGGATGGGCTCACAACCTTATAGCCATCTCAATCAAGGGGGGGGGGGGCTTCGGTCCTCATACTGGGATGGGCTCATAACCTTATAGCCATCGTCGTCTCAAACACAGGGGGGGGGGGCTTCGGCCCTCGTACCGGGATGGACTCACAACCTCATAGCCATCGCCGTCACAATCACAGGGGGGGGGGGGGCTCCGGCACGAGGACCCCTCGCAGCGGACTCTGAGCACTGAGCTGTGACTATGTTCACTCATGTTGTTGTCGATCATCGACACCACCAGGACAATGACCCACGAGTCACTCCGGGATGGGAGCAGGTCCTCGAAGGGCATCGCGCCTATTCCGCCTGGCAGTTGGCTACAGGGGTAACCCTCGCCACTGTCAGGTTCTCCGCACGTCTCTTGACGCACCTCGTGGGATTCAGTAAGGGCTTGGATCGGTGGCTGGGGCAACGGGCTTACTCTGATCATGCTGTCAGGGTGTGGTCAATCTTCTCAGACAGGTAGAGCGACACTGCGCGAGGCAGGCAACGCGAATTTGGGAACCGGCAGTCCAACGAAGAACCGGTATTTTGGGACCCCTGGTGACGTGTCACTCCCAGAGGATGACATGTGGCACTTTATGACATAAGCACACTGTTTCCTATAAATAGTAAACTTTACAACTCAAAAAGGGACTTCTTCTTCATTCTCACAAAATCACTTTCTCACTCTAGAATTTGGGAGCTCTTCGATTCTAGTGAGAGAAAGACAAATTGGATATAACTTTGGACCGTAACATTGGACTACGACTCGGACCCTAACTTGGATCGTCGACTGCCGGCCCTGTTCGTCTCAGCCTTGCCTTCGCAGCACTGCCACTCTTCACAGCCTATCTGGGAAGCCTTGCTCTCTGCCCTTACTCCGCCCTCACTGTCTCTCACTTTGCATACTTGGAAGCTGAGATGGACTGCAGCCTTTGTGGCACCTCCACGTAACCACGAACCCACTTTCCTTGGCATCATTTTGGCAACTCTGCTGGGGAAGATTGACCACACCCTGACAGCTGTGGAAGGAAGATTTGGCCATATCCAGTACGAACATCATAACCGGTGCCACAACCGACATGCAGACAGCTTGGCCACGATCGCGTCAAAGATGGAGGTTGATGGTGAGTAGCGAATGCTAACCATCATCAAGAGGACGGAACCATGCACAGCATTGAACCTAGTCCCGAAGGACATTACTGCAGACGATTGGAGGCAACCAATCGTCAACCAACTTAAGGCGCCATCTCTTGCTACCGCATCTATCCTTGCAGATTTCCTTATGTTGGGAGACGTCTTGTACAGACGATGCCCCGGAGGCACTCTAGCTAGGTGCTTGGCACCGGAAGAAGCAAAGCACAAATTACAGCTCGGCCATCAGAAGTGTTGCGGCCTCGACGGTCCCCCTCTATACCGTCGCCTCCAGCGTATGAGCCTCTATTGGCCATCCATGGCCAAGGATGCCTCAGACATACAAGGGGACAGCCCCGAGTGTTCGTACGCCCCGAACAATACGGAAGCTCTTGTCATTAACGTCGAAGGTGACTGGCGCCAGCCTTTCATCCAGTATTTATCCCATGGGGTTCTACCGCCTGACCGCAGCTCGGCACGATCTATCAAGCGCAAGTCGGTCAAGTATTTTGTGACAGAAGGAGAATTGTTTCGCAAGGGATTTTCAGGACGCACCCTGCGATGCCTGCAGAGTGTCCAAGCGGTCGAGGTGATTAACGAAGTGCACAATGGTGATTGTGGTGAGCATCAAGGCTCTCAGAAGTTGTATGCAGAGTTGCTAAGGATGGGATACTACTGGCCAACTATGGAATCTGACGCGATCTCTCATGTCCGACACTGCCAACCCTGTCAGAGACACGCCGACAGAATGCACACGCCGGCGTCCGACCTCCGCATGATCTTAGCCCCTTGGCCATTTCACTCATGGGCTCTCGACCTTATAGGCCCCATCCACCCAACATCACGGGGTCATACTTGGATCATGGTTGCAACGGAACGCTTCACAAAGTGGGTCGATGCCATACCTCTACGACGAGCCACGGGAGGCGTCATCGCCAACTTCTTGCGCGACCACGTCGTCTGTCGCTTTGGTATCCCCCGGTGTATCATATCTGACAACGGCTCGCCATTCATCAACATGGATGTCCGAGCTTTCATGGAAGGATACAACATCAACCACGCTACATCCACTCCTTACTACCCACAAGGGAATGGTTAAGCCGAAGCTTCTAACACGACTCTACTGCGGTATTATCACGAATGGTCCATGATGTAAGTGGTTCATGGTCCGAGAAGTTAAGTCTCGCACTTTGGGCTTACAGAACCTCCAAGCATACAACAATAAAGACCACACCATTTTCCCTTGTCTACGGGGACGAGTGTGTCGTACCAGCCGAGATTACGGTCGCATCAGCCAGACTCTTCCTAAGCAGTGGGCTTGGAGAGGAAGAAACCAGAATGACCGCCCTTGAAGGACTTGATGAAAGGAGAGCCAATGCCTTGCGCCGTATGAAGAAATACCACGAACAACTCACCAAGGCATATGGAAAGACTGTGAAGCAACGAACATTCGTCGAGGGCGACCTTGTTCTCCAAGCCGCCAAACATGTACGCGCCAACATGTCAGCCCCCAAGTTCACACCGAATTGGGAAGGACCAGTTCAAGTGCATGAAGCCAGAGACAACGGCTCCTACCTCCTGCTCAACACGGAAGATGGACAAATCACGGCACCCATCAACGGCCGCTATTTGAAGAAGTTTTATGCATGACCAGCAGCGGAGTGTTCCCCCAGCCCTACCCGCCCAAAGCTTAGACCATTTACACAGCATTTTTTGTATATGCACACATGTTCATGACTTGTAACTTTTGTTGTTATTACAAGTTCTTGCTTTATTCATGTAATGGCATTTTGGCCCAAATACTATCAATGCAAAGATCATTTACTCGCCTCAACTATCGTATGTAATGCACTCTTTCATTTACATATCATTCACTAAGTCGCTTGCTATGGGCGGGAAAGAGGGAACCACAACGGGAAGACACCACATGCAAGATATACAAACACATCAACAGCTAAGCATCACCTCACAACAAACGCAGGTACAAAATAACCATATGACTGCTATATCAATATCAACAAAATGCATACAGGTCACAGGTTTGCAGGTCACAGGTTTGCAGGCCACTACGGACCAATGACTACTAGCAAAATGAAAAGAAAACGACATCTAACGTAAAGAAGTAAGCAATGCACCAATAGAATCAGAAGTGTTCGACTCCAAAGTCCGTCGCTGCGTCTGTAAGTCGGACCATCTACCATCCAACTCGGACCGCTGGCTCTCTATCTCTGTCTATCGTGCCTCCGCCTCGGCAAGCCGGACACGCATCTCGGCCACCTCCCGAGTCACATCTGTCAACGCTGTATCAAGCATTCGCCTACGACCCTGCCACGCCACCTCCTGCGCTCCTATCACAGTCAGCCCAGCCACGACCTCAGCACTCTGCCCCCTTGCTCTGATATAGTCGACCAACCAATCCAACTGGAAGCCAAACGATACGAAAGGCTCAAGCTCTGACATAAACTCTGATACGAGCTCCGAAGTCCATGTCGAGGCTGACACCGCACTAAGTGACGGCAGCCAATCCCCAAATGCCCGCATACATCGCCTTGATCAATGCTGCGCCTCGCATGGTAATAGCACCAGCAAACGTCTGGGGCTGTCTCGCCCTAATCCTTCTCCAACCGATGGACTACCGAATCAGGTCTGGGATGCTATTAGATGTATCATGTGGATATGGAACACTTTAAAGCAATGATTCCTTGATGCATACACTTTGCATCAATCTAATATGTCGTCACATAACGTCAAGTTTGATTAGAAACTCTCTTAACATTAGAAGTAACGGTAAGCTTACCTTTAAAGTACTCAAAATAGGTAATTCTTACTTGTTTAGCTCTGTTATACTATTCAATGTATCATATCTAGTACTCCATCCGTCCCACGTAAAGTGATCATTGATCATATTCATTTTCTGGACTGTCCCACAAAAATTTCTCACTTTCCAAAGTAAGAAGATTCATAAATACTTTTACATATTTATCTTTTTTGCACTTTGTTATTCTATTTCTCTCTTCACATTAAACTCTTTATCATCTCTTTTTTCTCTCCTGACTCATTTTCTTACACTTTTTTATTTATTTCTTTATCCATATTTAACATTTTACTAACTCATTTTCTCTATTTTGATCCACTTTCTTCCCCCCTCTCTCTCAAGGGTAGTATGAAAAAAACATAATATATCACTTAAATCCTTAATCTGCATACAAAAAGAGTTGATCAAATTATGTGAGACGGAAGGAGTAGTATTATTTCTATGAACTTTTTCAAACAAAAGCTACACATTATTTAGCAAGTTGAAAGGTTGTTCAATGTGCACAAGAAATTTAGCAAGACCGTCTCTTTGGCGTCGCTAATCATATAGAAAAAAAATTACGGCTAATCGATCTTTTTTGTTTATTTTTAATGAACCAACATTCTTCCTTAAACAGAAGAATAATGTCTATTACGATGTGAATTACAATTGCCACAAAATGTATATTCTTCACGATTCTTATGTTGAGCTTTGAATAAGCCATCTATCAAATTTTGCGGTGTCAACTCTTTTCAACACTCCGCTTTGAGAAGTCTCTGGGCCTTTATGATTGCTTGCGGACTAGAGGTGAAGTTGCTTGTCAACCCCTTCCACCGTTACTCTGTGGGATAAGATTGTATATGTCAAGACCAATGTCTCCAATAAAGCTGCACGATTGACTAGAGAAATTGTTGATCTAGTGAAGGGGTATTTCCAAAACTAGGAATTTTTTAGTCAGTAATAGGGACTCTTGGGTAGTTATATCTGCCTGTGATTACACTTGACGTTGTTCTCGTGGTGGTGGACAATGTTTTTGGCTATATAATTTTGATGGTCTTGAAATGAACATCTTTTGTTAAAAAAGAAAGAGAAAGAAAGAACACATAGGACAGTTAAGACTAACTAGATAGTGAAAGTAATACTAATACTTTAATATTTGTAATACATATATAACAAGAAATATATGATATAAGCTCTAATTTTTTTTTAAGATACTCTGTATATAAATTAAAGAACCAAATGGCTAAAGTGTAAAAGTAATTGAACTAATTAAAACTTGTAAGATTGAGAAGCTTAGTAGCAATCTTTACCAACACTAGGATTTGCATCAGTAAACCAAAGGATTTGTCACCTAAGGATATGATCTGCATTTGTTGCATAATCAACATTTGTCGCCTAAAAACAGATTAGCCTTGACAAAGTTGTTGCCTCTAATCTTTACCAACAGATAACACTTATTTCCTTTTGTAATGACTTTTCGGCGATACTTTTCTAAAAACACCATGCAGATTGGTATCAGTAGTGTGTTAGTGTTGGGATTTAAACCCCTAAAACAGGTACAACTAGCACAACAAGAAAAACAGAAAATATGAAAACTGTCACACACAAAAATATGGACACAAATATTTAACGTGGTTTGACCTATTGCTTACGTCCACAGGAAGATAACGAGAATGTTGCACTATAAAGTAGAGAGATTACAAGGAAATTTTCACTCAGTTACTCATACTCAATTCCTGAACACACGCAAAAACTCAGCTCACTATTTTTTGTAGGTGCGATGATTTACTTCACGGGCAAGGTCTCTGGTTCAAGTCCAGGATCAGTGAATAAAAGATCTCTGTGGTTTTTCTCACTCAATAATCCTATTACAAAAGCACTTAACACTCTAATATTTGAGTTACAATCATAAATTATAAATGCCTAACACCATTCTTAACTCTCAGTGTCTCTAACTCACTGCATTTAGCTCTCAATGACTAATGCTTCTCAACGGTGTTTGAATGTGGGGTGTGTTGTGTGTAGAAAAATCCCTTTGGCAAACTTCTCCTTTAATAAGAGAAGAAGTGGATGGAATACCATCCGAGTCAAGCCATCCTCTTACGTGAAATTAAGAAACCTTCAAGTGAATAGTTACCACATGTTGGCTAACTATTCACTTGTTTTCACCTTTACATATCTCCTTCGTTCAAGGGATATGCGTTCATGTGTGTGAAAATAATCACACTCAATTCTTGGTAAAAGATGGTAGATGATTTTTTGTCGATTGAAATTAAAGCCAATTCCAACAGTAAGTACAGAAGTACACTATTTGCAGTCTATCAATCAATTGCTCCGGTAACAGTTAATAAGACTCTGCTAGCCAACTGCCTTCATAATATGGCATTTATTAACTTTAAATCTCATAACTTTAAAACGCTGAAACAATCCCAAAAATCTCAGCCACAGGTATCCTGCAAGCTCAGAAGTTTCACTTCATTATTGAGCTTGGCATGAAAGTACTCAGGACCGTGTTAAATTATAACCATTTTCTTCCTTCTTTTTCAATTATTCATCCTTTCTCACTTCATCCAATGCATTGAGAACGGAACGGTTCTCTGGGTGAGTCCCCTCATCTTCCAACTGAACCATTGCTTGCTTTTGGGTCGTTACTCGTTATTGTAGTAATGCTTCATTATGCATAGTTGAAACAACTACTTTTTGGGTTTTGCACTGATTATTGTTTCTCTTTCTGTGCCTTTTTTTTGTAGTTTCTATTAGATGTGCAAAGCTCTCACGCCATAAGACGTAGAGTTTGCTCGAACACGCTCCTGAAATGAAAATGATGCGTTCTCTCTCTTGCTAGCTCAATTGTAAGCCATATTATCAAAGCGTAGATGCTTTGCCAAAGAAGGATAAAACAGGCTGAAGCAGGTAGTACAAACACCCAAAACACATTTATTTTTCTTTGAAATAAGCCTTTGACACGAGGGTTAACACAAAAGAAACCATTTGTCTAATTCCATGTGTATTATCTTTGCAGTTTGCTTGAAGTTCGACGGTTGTACGGCAATAGCACTTCAGTTAACCATTACGAACATTATAAAAAAGACTCGAAGGAATATGGGGGGCCTTGGGAAGTACATAATGAAGGTATCCGATTGGGATGTTTCGGCCTTGTTGCGCCTTATTTTCATTCTTCCTAAACCAAAACCGAGATGTCTCAATTCTGCAAGTGGGTGACCATGAGCATTTTTAGTACCCCTTATATCTCATTGGAGCCTGAATTTTCCATTAAAGGGATCAAAGGAGTTTGTTAACTGGAGTGGCGTGTCTCTGTCACGAACGGTAGAGATCATATTTCCCTTTGCCCATTGTTTTTTCTTTCAAAAGTCGCGAATTCATGCCTCCATTGTGTTTTTTCATAATAGTATGAAGATGATTGACGATTCCAAGAGCGACACCCCTAGATCAGATAATTGCATTATTTTTGCCAAATCTTCCTAAAAGCACTCTAAAGCCTGAGCCTTTAGTACTCAATTGTGCAAAAACAAATGATGCACTTTGGTCCTAAACTAGCCTAAAAACTACCAGAAGACTAGCGCAAATACAAAGAGAAAACGGTCAAAATCAGGCTAGAGACCAGTACGTTCGGCTTCAAGATACTTGTGGATTCTCTCCAAAACCTCTCCATCCTTGTCATTACTTTGGTCAAACTTTTTCAACAGATGGCTGCTCTAACTTCTCCTCGTTGATGCCAGAGATGAAAATGGCTTTATCCAAATGCTAGTTTCGTGCCTCCAAACTGTCCACCGGTTGGAATATTTGGGTGCGGGTCTTACCTAAACTTCTCCTCTACTTCACGCATGTGATAATAGTACGCTATTAATGGTGTAAGAGTTAGTCCAGTTCGATTCAGATGAAGCCACAGAATAACAGAGAAGGTGGCGTCGTGGCGAAGGCTGCTCTTTTATCATGACAACGCGCCAACAAATATACCACGGGACATTGAGGTAATGGCAAAGAGCACAAATTTGGACCCAAAGCTTCCCACCGGAAAGATTGAATCAAGATCGTCTTTGCCCCATTTAAATGTACTAGCCTAACTACACGGAGAGCAAGTATGATCACAGTTAAACTCGACGCCAGAGTGATTTTGAACGCATTTTTACTGTAATCCCCCTATTTTCCTGCCCTAAATCATGTCAACCAACACATCAATTTGAAGTGCTAACATAGGGGTTGAAATGAAGCAAAGCATAAACAAGTGACAATGTACTACTGGCAGGAAAATTGCAGCATCTCGGAATCATTTGCATGTTGCAATAGAGTAAGCTCCGTTGAACAGCTGAATATTGATGGAGATGCTTGGGATGAGAATATTGATGGAGATGCTTGTCATCAGCTCAAAGCTAAACTCAACATGTTAAAGCCAGTGTTGAAACAACTGAATAGAGAACACTATAGCAACATATCTGCCAGAACAGCTGAAAATTTCGAGGAGCTTCAGGATATTCAAAGTCGGCTTCTACAACAGCAAAATCCTGCTTTAATACAAAAAGAAAAAGATGTTCATCAACAATACTATCGATTAGTGCAGGTTAAGGAGGCTTTTTATTTTCAAAAAGCAAGAATAAATGACCTGAAACTTGGGGATATCAATAGTTTATTTCTTTAAGAAGATGCAGATTCGTTGAGCTCATAATAAGGTCCTTGCTATAAATGACATGAATGGGGAGCAAGTGGCGGGAGCTAACGAGGTACACCAGGTTGCTATTCAATATTTCTCCGAATTCCTTGGGACTCCAGTACCATGCCAGCCTCAGATGAGAACCAGACTGAGTTCAGTTATTAGTAATCATCTTTCACAATTGGACCAAGAAATGTTGGCAACTCTCAAGGATGAACAAGAGATTAAGGAGGCCCTATACTCTCTTAAACCAAATAAGGCCCTAGACCAGATGGATATAGCTTCGAGTTTTTTTCCAAAAGAATTAAAACATGGTGAGGCAACAGGTGATTGATGCAGTAAAAGAAATGTTGAACAAAAACAAGGGCATAAAATTGTTCAACAGTACAATCCTGACTTTAATCCCTAAGATCCTTTGCCCTAGCACTATGAAGGAGTTGAGGCCAATTGCTTGTTGAATGAGATATATAAAGGGGTGTCTAATAATCCTATGTTCAAGAGTTAAGAGGGTTCTTCCTAAGTTGATTAGCAGTCATGAGAAATATTGCAGATAACATACTATTAATTCAAAAGCTTGTGAGCAATTACCATAGAGAAGATGACAACCAAGGTGAATCATGAAAATTGACTTGCAAAAAGCTCGTGACTCAGTTGGGAGGGACTTCTTAAGGACCGTTATTTTTTTTGGTACAACTAAGGACCGTTATGAAAGTCATGCAATTTCCTTCTAAACTTGTGAATTGGATTATGCAGTGTGTAAACACTGCAAGATTCTATTATGGATGATTTTTTTTTTTGCTAGCTCTTAACGCAAGGAGATCCTATCTCTCCTTACCTATTCTTGCTAATTGTGGAGGCATTTTCTGGGCTGCTTGTGATGCTTACACTCAAGATCATGCTTTCCCATTTGAAACCATATGTCAAGAGTTGAACATCAACTATCAGAGTTTTGCTGATGATCTATTTTTTATGGTCAAAACAAATCAAAGCTCCCTTGGGATCCTTAAACTAGTGTTGACAGAATTTAAGCTTTTCTCTGGACTGGCACCCAATCTCATCAAGAGTGCCATTTATCTAGTTGGGGTGGATGAGGACGCTGCAGTACAATTAACTAAGATGATCGGTATCCCTCTTGGCATGGTTCCACTTACCTACATGGGGACTCCTTGATCTCAACTAAGCTGCAGTATAATGATTGCGAGGTACTTGTGGAATGATTATCAAGAAAAATGTCAAGTTGGGCTACTCACTACATCTCATGTGCTGGTAGAGTTCAACTTGCTACCTCAGTTTTTGTAACTATGCAGGTATTTGGTGCTCTATGAGAGATTCATAGGGGGTTTAAATATCTATGAGAGATTCATAGGGAATCAATTCAGTCAGTTCTTTAGACATAAAGTGGGTGATGGAAATGACACATGGTTATGGCTTAATAGATAGACACCAGAGAATACATTACTTATCAAATTTGGACAATGGGCAGCTCTGACAATGCAAGTTCAGATAAGATCACCTAGACTTTGCATCCCAATGGAAATTTCACTCAGAGTACAACATGGAAACATATAAGAACTAAAGCACCTCAGATCTTTGGTGGAAATTAAGATGGTTCTCACGACATATTCTTAAATGTGCTACGATTTTATGGCTATTATGCAAAGGATTTCTAAGAACTAAAGATAAATTGAAGTCTTGGAACATCACCCAAGATGAATGTGTGTGCTCTGCTGAAATCACACAGAGACTATAGATCATTTATTCATGCAATGTCAATATGCTAAGGAGCTTTGGAATTTGGTCATCTCACAACCGAAATGATAAACTGTGCACAACTGAATATATCGAATTAAAAGCCTACAAAGACTGACCATGGAATTTGGTTCAAGAGCAGCCTCCGAAGTTGTTCTAGCAGAGTCTGTCCTAAAAGAACTCCACCGGTAGGACTAGGTGTCGGTTGAGCTAAGGAGAACGGAAGTACAGAAGAGGGAGGGTTTCTGTTCATTTGTCACTGGGATTGGCCATAAATGGTAGTACTGAGATGTCATATACACTCACCATGTACCAAAGCGAAAGAATAAAATAGGTCTGGGCTTAAAAAGCCAACATTGTTGATGATCCATGAGGGGAAATGAATGAAACGAGGTAATGGCGTTAATCCAGAGCAGGTGCTGCAGCTTCTCATCGGAAAGAATAGGAGGAGATAACAGTCTCTTGCTATAGTAGGAACTAGATGATGTCATTTAGAGGTCTTAAACAAGCAGTGAACAGCACCATAGTAAACCCTATAAAACTCCTGCACCATTTCAATCAAGATACACGAGGAATCCCTATTAGCAGGTAACAAATTCCAGGACTAACACAACTCAAATCCATGAGTAACTCAATAATTCCATCAAGTATCCAATTTTTGTGTCACCTAACAAGGTCAATCTTATGGACGCTACCAAGAGGTCACACACGTCAGTATGGTACCAGAATCGAATAGTTGGATAGGCCTGGGCTTTAAAAATGCAACCGGATCAGATGATCATCATCAATGAGGGGAAATGAATGAACGAGGTAATGGCAACATGCGAGAGCCAGTGCCGCAGCTTCTCATAAATAAATAAAATAAAAAATCCCCGAGGAAATAACAGCCTCTTAGTAAATATGCATAAAAACAACTTTTAACGTTATGTACTCTTCTGTGAATCCAAATCGAAAGCAGGGCAACGCCCCTAACTGCAGTAACTCTAGAGCTAATACACGCAACAAGCCCCGACTTCTGGAAGCAGTGCATTTATAAGGTAACAGCAAAAAGGTACAAAAAGTGGGGTTTGTGAGGGAGATGGATGTTTTCAGATGGGCGTTTTCAAGTTAAGGAGTTGTAAAGAGTGCATGTTGGGTTCTACAACTAACGTGTAATGTGCACGATGCATTTAAAGGTGTTAAACAAGCAACACACAGCACTTCACTAAACCCTTTAAAACTCCTGCACCATTTTGATTAACATGCATGACGTAATCCTAATTAGCAGGTTACTAATATTGTCAACAAAGAAATTCCAGGTTAACACAACTTACATCCACGAGTAAGTGAATAATGTCATCCTGTATCCAAGTGTGTCAGGTAACAAGGCCAATCTCATTGATGCTACCAAGATATCAAGACACCAATATTGTACACCATGTATGACACAGACCACCAACACTAAAATAACTGAGAAAGTACAACATCAGGCTAGCACAATGTATTGAACAAGCCATTATCGATCATCTACGATTTGGAAAAAGATGTGGCTCCCTAGAATACATTTAAGCATACATGTCATAGAACACAAGTGCTAATGTCTCCAATACATTACATTTCAGGTGAAGGCGTGAAGCACAAACGTTAGTGTAACAACCATACCACTGGCAGACAAATACATTACATTTTTGGGTTGCGACACAGAATTAGTGCCAATAGCAGCATAACAACAATGATCTTATATTGACCATAAAGCATCACCGAAGAAACACTCCCAAGTGAAAACTAAATATGCAGCACAACACATTGTCCAGGCCTGCATTATTATATTGCCGTAGAATAATACGAAGACCGTTGAATGGTCCACGTGCAACATCCCTAATTTACAGGATTACAAACTTCTAGTGAAGTCCTACTAGTACTGCAATGCGCAAAATCAAAGTGCTACACTTTGATACTGATCTTGGTTGTGCCTAAAGAACCTAAAAACTACCAAAAGACGAGCACAAAATCAGAAGTGAAAAGAGTCAAAAATCAGGCTGAAAACCCAGTAGATTCAGCTTCAAGATACTTACACATTCTCTCCATAACCTCTCTACCCTTAACACTATTTTGCTGAAACTTTTCAACACATCGCTGCTCTACCTTTTCTGCCATTGATGCCAGTGCTGACAATGGCTTTATCCGAATGCTAGTTTCCTGTCTGCAAATTGTCCACCCGTTTGGATTATCTGGGTGCGGGTCGTACCTGATCTTCTCCTCTACTTCTATATACTTCTGGAGACTGATGTTGCGCGTGGCTAGTTGCATTGATCGAGACTGAGCATCGACAACAGTTGATTCAACACAATGACAGATATCCTGACCAACAATTTTGCGAACAAACCATGGTCCAGGAGCGTGAATAGTGATGGCTCGGGTCGTGTAAAGCTTCCCTGCCTGAGAGTCAAGCTTGTGGTTCAGTGTGTCAACCTCGAGGATGTGAGATAGTATGCGCTTGTTCTCTGGGTCAGCAAACTTGCGCCAAGATGCAGATGTTACTCGCTCCCAAGGGTGCCTGTAAGTGTGCTCTTGTGCATATGCTCTAACCATCACGTTGCTTTTAGTATTCTTTACCCTGATAAGGAGAGAAGTTAGAAGGTCAATTTAAAAGGCAATGGAAAATACTCGAGTACAGCTCAGACTAAAATTTTCAAGGTTCTATTCGAAAGAGGGAGTGCTAGAACAAATAGTATTTCTACGTATCACTTCAAAGATCCGTCAAGATAAATAAGAGCCGGCCAAAGCAAGGCCAATACTTCGGGACCAACAAATTGGCAAAAACTAGGGGTGCAACTTGGGCGGGCTGGACGGGCCCAAGGGTCAGATCATGCCCAACCTACTCTTCAAAAGTCGTGTTCATATCCAGCCCAACCCATCTACGGGCCTAATAATATCTGTCCACACCAAGCCCATCAAAGTTTTGGTGGACACGGGCTAGACACGAGGAGCCCACAGATTGTCCATGATTACGAATTACATTTTTTTAGAATAATTTTGAAACATATCATTGATCCTCCAACTCTACAATTTAGTCATAATAATGAAAAGAAGTATATTAAAGTCTCAAAATGAACTTAAATATAAGCATAGAAACAACCATTCAGGACAAAATGAGAGAAAAAGACTAAAGGAAACAATATATATATATAAGTAGACGGACTGGTTTTCCCACGGGCTGGACGGGCTTGTCAAAACCGTTGCCCATCCCATATTTTTAACGCGCCCAAAATTTTGAGCTCATGCCCACCATGGTCACTAAAAAAGTATACATGCCCATATTTCTGCGGGCTGGCACAGGATGTCCATGAGTTGCCCGGCCCAAGTTGCACCCCTAGCAAAAACCATGTTCACGTGAGAAGTTAATGCTACTACATGATCCAACTGCTATCGGCACAGATGGGGGAGTAGGTTAAGGATAAGCAGGAGATACATTCATTGACGTGTTCTTCAAATGAATATCTGTAAAAAACGTTGCAGATTTTCAAACAAACAAGTTACAGTACCTTAACTTGGTGGAGTTAATTCATCCAAAGAGAGGAAATTTCGTCTATCCAATTAAATGTAATCTAGGAAGCACCAACAACTCATATCGGTCGAGGTATGGTGTCCGATACTTGGACACCTCACCGATACCTTCGGACATGTATGCGACACCTCTCAGCAGTGTCCAAATTTTTTATTATTTCTTTTAATTGCCGGACACCGTGTTGGACACCTTCTTAAAGTGTGGACACGTCTTCAAGAAGTATCGAACACCTCTTGAAGACGTGTCCACACATACCAGGCCAAAATACAATATTTAAACTTATTTCAAGGACAATGTGTAATAATTGAGAAATCAGAACTTCTTCGGAAATGAACTTTTAAGTCAAACCCTGATCAGATCAACCAAAGAAAACGTATATTTCTTCTTTCCCCTCTCGTTCCTTTCTCTTTTCCTTCTTTTTTGTTACTAAAAGCATCTAAGCTTACCCATCCAGAGGAAGATGGGTCAACATCTTCGATCTAGTAAAAGACCCATCTGGCTATATAAGACAAATCCTTCATGCCTTAGGTCTCATGTCTTTTTTCCTTCTTTCTTGTTATTGTTGAGACTCTAATCTTAGTACTGTTGAGACATTCAGCTACTTCCTTGTTACCGACCTCATTTCTTGTTATTTTTTGGACTATTTCATGTTTCTGTCTTATCCTTTTTGAACGAAATTCAGCTGCTCCAATTGATATTTATTTTCATCATACATATTATATATATATATATATATATATACAATAAAATATCGAAAAAAACTCAGCGGTGTCCAAAATCTGATTTTTTGGAAATTGCGATGTACGGCGTCCCGGTCGGTGTTGATGTCGAAGGCGATGTCCGTGTCCGTGTCCGTGTCCGTGCCCCCTAGGATGTACGGACCAAATGGTAGTACACTGTTCTTAGGGGTTATGTTCTATATCTTTGTAGAAGATTACAAGTCAAGGGTCCAGAACTAGAACACTTAACATTGTTACTAGTGAAGGTCAAGCTCAAAAGGACAACCAAGAAATCACAATATGACGAGACAGCTCTGTCCTCTTCAACTTGAAACCCTTCCTCTACTATTCATTTCGTCGGTTGTCATCCGTTTCAGTGCCCTAAGAGCACTTTCTAACTTTGTTGTGCTTGAAAAAATGAAGAACTTTTGACCTCAATGCACCCAACAATTACATGGGATGTATCCACAGGTCAAGATCCTACAATGAAAAAAACAGATGATAATGGATGCAACCGAAGCAAAACCACACACAGCACTCCCACTCTGAACGAAACATTATATCGACTAGTAACCCACCTTTTTCACTAATGTAAGGTGGGCAAGTATGAACAATCATTCCACTTTTGGGCTTCTCAAGTTGTAGTAATTCATTAACATTTGAAATGCTACCGGTGGGCGATTACCCACATTATTATGTAGGTGGCCTCGCAACTGGTTATTTATTAGGTGTCCACCGTGTACACACTTTCTGGAACAAATTTTCACGTTAATCGAGTACGCTTGCGGCCACTACCAGCTTCATAAAGGACCCTAACCCAACTCCACACCATATACACTAGTCTCTCTGAAAATAGATCATACAGATATTATCATAGATCGTACCAAGTGCTCTCTGTTCCATTAAATTCCCCGCTTTCACTTTTTGCTAGTTCCTGTGATAGGTTTAGTAAATGTAAATGTTGATCTAACTCATCGTGTTTACCCTAGCTTGACCTGCCAAACCGTATTTCTTTAATGTATAATTATTATTTGAGTTCAATTCAATCTTTTACATGCAGTAAAGTGTATCTAGCAATTCCCAAAACCTTAAAGGACAAACCCAATGAAACGAAGGGACTAATTCGAAACCAATTTTATCACACACATACATACATGAAAAATCAATCAACCAGCAGAAGATCCTGCAATTACAACTTCAAGGTCAATCCATCCACAAACTGATAAAAAAAAACACACGCACACAGATAATACACTTGATAGCATCACATACCCGTTAAATCATGGCTGATACATGAAATAGATTGAAGGGATTTAAAAGGGTCTGAGAGATCAAAACATACCTTGCGCTTTTTCTTGCAGAAAAATCTACAACGCTTTCCACCGATTGCAGGGAGACAAAGAAGGTGACCCTTCTAATGCTTGTGTGTTAGTAAGCGGTCTAGGTATGCTCCTGCGGAGTACGTGATATCACGTCTGCTGCCGTCTGATTATGCCACGTGTACGCTAGAGAGGAAATATCTGTGACTGTTTGCTTCTGATGCTGTACCTCTGATTTTTCTCTTTTTGACGATGTAAACAAGCAGCAGGTTAGGTGATGGGCCGAGTTACAAGAACGTGTAATACTGAATGAAAATATATAGAGCTTGGATCTGGGCCTTGCCTGAGTTTAATGGTGAGGTTTGGGAGGTTCTTAAAGCTTTGGGCTAACTCCACCACGGTCTCTTTTTAATTGATCGTGTTTAACTTACACGTTTATTTTTAGATACGAATTGTATTTTATGATTTTTTTTAATTTTATCCTAAGAGACAGAGAGAGAGGAAGGGAAGAAGCGGGCCAGGAGAGAGGAAAACAGATCGTTGGAGGATTCAATGTGGATAGAAAAATATAATAAAAAAATGATAAGAAGGGTAAACATGAAAAACATATGTGGAATCTTTCTTAATTTGAAAGAAATATGATCAAATATTTAAGGACGTATGGAGTATTATTTTATAAAATTCATATCAAACCGTTTTATGCAGTCAACTGTCTTATGATTATGATTGGCTTCATAAATTTTGACACAACAATGCTGACGATGTAGACAATTTTTAATTATAGATGTTAAATCGATTATGTTTTTTCTTAAAATAGCAAACAACTAAGAAGATTTCCCAAAAGTTCTTTTAGAAATAATTTTTGCTTTATTATATACCTATAATAAAAGGTTTAGGTCTATAACTAATGATGCCAAACTAACTTTTAGAGAAGCCTCTCTCTCTTTAAACCTTTCTCTTCCTGTTCGTTTGACAAAAAAAAAATTTGGTTTTCAGTTTTTAAAGAGCAGTTTAATTTTATTTTTTTACAAAAAAAAAATAGTTTTTGGGTGTTTGGTAACCCTTTTATTTTGAATTTTTTTTTTTGGTGGTTTGCGGTGGCGGTGGTCGACGGTGGTGGTGGTGGTGGCCAGCTGCCGGCAATCGCCGGAGGTGGCTGCCGGCAGTCTCCTGCCGTGGTCGCCGACCGCCAGAGGTGGCTGCCGGTGGTGGTCGCCGGCGGCCGGAGGTGGCTACCAGCAGTCTCTGGCGGTGGTCGCCAGAGGTGGCGGCCGGTGGTGGTTGCCTGAGGTGGCTGTCGGCGGTGGGAGGGTGGTGGTGGTGGTTAAAAAAAAAAACCAACTTTTGGAGTTTTTTGTTTTACTCTTCAGTTTAAAAACTGGTTTTTTAAATTGGAGAAGGAAAAAAAAAATGGTTACCAAACGCACTTTTTTTTTTCAATTTTCAAAACTGGAAAAAAGAGGGAAAAAAAATCGCGTCAAACGTGGCCTTCATGTCTCCTGGAAATAGGGATGGCAAAAAAATCCGTACCCGCGGATATCCGCCCCGCCCCGCCCCGATAGGGGCGGGTTATTTTGACTTTGACCGGGGCGTGGGGCGGATATGGTATTTTTTTAAAAAACCCGCAGCGGGTTAGGGTCGGGTATGGTATACCCTTAAATCCGCCCCGTGATCCGCCCCGCCCCGCCCCGGTGTACCCTATTTCTTTAGTTAATCTTAGCCGTACCTTAATTATTTAGTTGATCTTAGCCGTCCATAGGATACCATATATATATATTCCTTGTTTTTTTCTTGCAAACCCTAAAATCCCTAATCTGTGGCTTTGTTCGGCTTCCTTCTCCCTCTCACTCTCACTCTCACTCTCACGGCTCTCCTCTCTTCACCCACCTCTTTCTCGGCGACTCCTCCTTCTTTGTTCTATCCCTCTCGCCGCCGCAGCCGAGCTTCCCCACCAGCCAGGCAGCCACCGCAACTCCTTCTTTATTCTCTCCCTCTCGCCGCCGCAGCCGAGCTTCCCCACCAGCCACCGCAGTCTTCCTTCGCCGTTCTCTCCTGTCACCGCCGCAGTCAAGCTTCCCCACCAGCCACCGCAGCTCTTCCTTCGCTGTGCTCTTCCTGTCACCGGTCCCCCCTCACCACAACATCCACCGTCACTCCCCCCTAACCGTTCATCGTCCACCATCACCATCGCAGCTCTCTGGACAAGGCAACTTTCGAGTTTGGTTTTGGCCAGAGAGTATCAGAAAATCCATCTAATGCAAAGAAGATTAGGCCGGGGCGAGGCGGGGCGAGTGCGGATGTTTTAGAAGTCTGCTGGATCGGGGATGGTTTTCCCTTCTCTAGACCCGATGCCGGGGCGGGGTGGTTTAAAAGGACTACCGGGGCGGGTACGGATTTTATAAGATCCGCATCCGACCCGCCCCATTGCCATCCCTACTTGGAAATCTAATCCTAAAAGGAACGGCCCTGCGCACCATGCGTGAATGCGTATATATCATACATTTAAATGCACTCCACCAACTAACTCTGTTTTAGAGTGCATAAACAACGACTTCAAATTATCTTTTAAGAACGTTATTCACCCCTCATATGCTATTATTTCACCTCCCTTTCGTCACTGAAAGTATAGATTGGTTACCATTTTCGCTATTTTAGTGATGGACAACAGACTAGAATAGCGTATAAGGGGGCGAAAATGGCCTCTGCTGTCAACTTTTTACAAAAACTTTTCTCTCTATTGTCTCTCTAAAATCTAACCCTAGGAACCGCTACCCTACTTCGCGAGCATATGGGTTTGCCGCTGTTATTGAGCCTGTACAGTTTTGCTACATCTATAGGGTTTAGCATCTTGATTCTTTGTTTCCATATGATGGTTGTCATGGTTTGATGTGAGTTGCAGGGTCGGTGGCCGTCTTCAGCATTGTTTTGCATCTGCATGTTCTTTGTGTGGGCTGAATCAGCGGTTTTCAATTACCAGGTTAAGAGTCCATTTGTTGGCGGAGATGGCCTAGGTTAAATGACAGTTGCAGTGAGTCAATGCTTCAATACAAAGATGGGTCCAATATTGTGGAGGGCTGCCAGAGCTCCAAGACTTGGAACACTTGTTAACCGTCGATTCTATTGAGGTGGTTTGTATAATTCTTGAAGTGGTGCTGGCTAAGATCTAGCAGCGAATCTCGATTGTGGCTGGTCTGATCTTGGGCGGTTTGGCTTTTAATTTATGCTTCATGGTCTCTCCATTATGTTTGTCCTTAGCTTCTTCAATTTGTTGGGTGGCAATGCTACGAGGCATAGGTGCAGAGGGAGTTTCACGACAGTCAGAAGTCGATCTAATGTCAAAGTCCAATACTAATGTCCAACGTGAAGGTCCAATGTCAAGGGATGGGGATGAGGTGCTTTCTATTACAATTATCTAGTCTAGCTTTGAAATGTTAGAGCAAGAAGCTGAAAATGTGAAGTGATGGAGTGAATTGTCAATTATATGAGTTCTCAACTCCACTGATAGGCAACAAAAAATAGCTTGTCATCAAGTGACACGTTGCACTTTCTGGGAATGAGAATTTACAGGCGCATCTTGTGGCAGTATTTAGCCGCCATCGCCCAATCGCACAACTCACTCGACCTACCTTGAAGAGCTTTGTTCAACCTATTTATGAAGATTAACTCATAAAACATAAATGTGCCCATAAGTGTCTTTGATCCAGCCACCGGCTGAATACCAAGGTTGCTCAAAAAACGCGGAGAACTTGACATTGGTTAAGAATTGAATGCCATCACCTGACAGCTAGGCGAACTAGGGGTGATGCCCTCTAGAGATTTACTCCGATTTCAGAGTGACTCAGACGTCGTGATTTTGAGGCCCTTAATGCTCACCAGTGACAAGTCACTGCTCAGGCAAGCTCAGTGTCACTCGAGTCGAACGCCTAAGCAAAGATAGGGTCTCGGAGAACGAGTGGATCCCTCAATAAAGGGTCACCATGTCAGAGTACTACGAGCGGAGCCCCTCAATGTTGTACATTTTATCGAGTGAGTTGAATCATTTTCCACGTTTAAGGGTGCATAGTTTGGTGGCGATATACTCGACGTTAGGATAATTCTGATAGGATGTGCTGTCGGGGGCACGTCGCAAGGGAACTGCACAGCGCAAGGGCACATTGAAACAATGTGATGTCTAGGGCATGCAATAAATGGGTGGTGTATCTGCACAACCAGTTGAGATAGTGCTTGGGGAACGCAACACGAAGATGGCCTGAAAGTCTAGGGAGCCTGACACAATACAGGTGACGAGGAATGGAATGTCCAAGTGCTAAGGATTGGCTAGGTATGAAAGTCTCCAAGAGGTGTTTGTGTCACCAAGGATGAGGTAGCGATGCATGTGAGTGACTACATGTGTCATGGAATTTCCAAGCACCCTTACAAAGTGTCTAAGGTTCTGATAGGTGGGGGTTGCCAAAAATGTTCAAGGGGAAAGATTATGGCGTGACCCAAAAAATGAAAGTGAAGGAGGACGAGGCGCCCCCCTTTGGCAGGCTCATCCTCCGGCTAGCCTCTTCTTAGTTAGGGTAACCCACATCCCCTTCCCCCCTACCCCCAACCTAATTTTGGGAAAGGGTTAAGGTTTGTTGGATTGATGGCATGTGACACGTAGGTTGTGCTCTGGATTGACACCGCTGGCTTTGTTGAATTTTGACCGTTGAATATTTGCTGAGATATATCGAATAACGAAACCCGAACAGGGTACAACGTGTAGCCAAAACAGACTATCCGCAATTACCTTTTCCATGATGTATAATGTAGCGTTTTCTTATGACACTTTAAGTGAATGATTGTCTCATGAGAGGTCCACTTACACAAAAAAGAAAAAAGAAACGAACAAACAAAGAATAACAGATCTGGCAAGATGGATTTCGGGCCACAATGGAAGGAAAAGAGAAACTATTTTATGTAGGAAAATATAACAGCCTAAGTCGAATAAGTTGCACTCTATCCTGAAGACAGTATTTGCTCCCTTATATTCTGCCTAGGGTTACAGCAAACCCGCTAAGATAAAACAGGCGACCCTATATTAATCACAGCAGAAAGCAATCAATAGACAGAAATTTGAGAGAGAGAGCAAGAGAAAAATTCGAGTAAGAAATGAGTCTGACCATCAACCCTATTTAGACACAAAGAGGTGCATTGAACACGTTCAAACAGTTGTGACAATTAAGTGACTCTCCATGTGTCACTTAACAATCACAATCTGCAGATACAACAAACAGGTGGACAAGTGCAAAGTGCGCCTAAAAGCGCCAATAAAGCCTTTACGCAGCGGTAGTGTGGTGCACCGCACATTTACGAGTGCATGACCATGCATATCATGTGTTTTTAAAATAATATGGTACATCACATGGCCACTTAAATACTATTAACTTTTCTATTTCCCAAGCAATGTGGGAATCCACATCATAACCTTTTTCAACCTTATGAAATGTCAGTCTTTGAGAGTTTATATCTCTCGAACCAATCAATCAAATTGATTGATTCTTTTTAGATATTAAACCTTGTAGTAGATGGTTTAATAAAATCAATTTATGAAAAATTCCCAACATTTTATCACCACTTAACAAATAGCCTGTCTGATATCTTGTAGAATGAACATAAGTATCAATAGAGGAAATAGTTGTTCCATGCATGATCTTAGTTGGACTTGAATGATTACCATCACTTCTTTAACATTAACAATTGCTTCCAACTCTCTCTCTCTCTCCCTCAACCCCCCCAATCTAGGATCCGCTTATAAACAATATGCAAGCATTTTTACTTCTTCCCTCTCACAATTTTTTTATTGAAACAAGACAGTGCCATGCACATGCCCACGTTATTTTAGTACATGCCTTTCACAAGCAAATCTCAGATTTTTTTTATTTTTGCTCATGGAATGAGTAAACCAAAACACAATTCGAACACAAAAGAAATAGGCTCCCGTTTTAAGCGTGGCTTGTCGATTCATAAATGGACGCATAAATGCACAAAAAGTAAAAAGAAAGATATAACTGTGAACTGCATTTGTTTCTTATTTATGTATATTCGCCCATCATATTGATATGCGTTTCTGGCTATTTGCAGGTGGCATGGCACCAAAACAAGCCATATGCACACATCAATATTACAGTTTGTATTATGAAAAGTTTAACCTGCAAAGCTGAAGCTGCCCCTTGATGATTGACTAATACTCGGGTATAAGTTGTTGCAGTGTAAGGTCAAATATTAGAGATCGTTGATTCAAAAAATATTTCTCTTTTTATAAAGCATCTATCAATCACTTTGTGATTTTTATATTTCTTGAGTTCTATCTTTTTTTCTTTTTTCTTTTTTGTGCTTTTGGCAATAAGGTTACTAAGAGAGAGTGAATGTTGATTTTTTGTATTCGTGAAAGAACGAAAAATTGCAGGCGAAGATTGCAATGGGAGAATGGAAACAAAAAGGTCTACCGGCCTGTATTACTGTATATAGCAGGCAATTGAGAACGTGTTACATAATGCTGAGGAATCTTTGTAGAAATTAATTACAAGATGAAATCACGTGCATTACATGTAAGTGCACACACTCGCAGAAAATGATATTAGATTACCTTTATGTAAAATCATATTTATCTTTAGAGTTCAAAACTCAAGTTCACCAACATATTTAGATGACAAGCGCAACCTTACGAGTCTTCAAGCAATCTTCACATAGAGCATTTAAGGAAGGAAAAAAGTTGGTTACTACCCTAGTTGGAAGAATCTTCTTTCTACTCTCTATATAGCGACAATCAATTGTCTCTAAATCTTTTTAGTGACATTTATTTAGTGACGCTAAAATAGTGCTGCTAATAATTGTCGCTGAAATTAGAAAAAAAAGCCGTTAGAAACATTTAGCGACGATTAATTGTCACTATACATAGGGTTGAAGGAAGATTCCTACGACCTGAGTAGGAGCCAAAGTTTGTTCTTTAAGGAAAGTCTAGTGAACTATATCCATTCCTTTTATCATGTCATCTCAACAGACATTCTAAGTATGTAAAACATCTTAATTAACAAAGAAATGATCAATTTTACTTATTTTGTCACAACTGAAAAATTGTTTTTATATCATGAAACTCTCTTTAGGTTATAACGGGCTCGAATTTTCTTTTACTGCATTCTCTTTAGGAAATTTGTATGCTCAAACACGTAAACTCGATGCACCACTTACCCTTTGTGCGAGTGCGATACTGTGTCGTTATATCTTCATTTAAGAGTCAGATAATCACCCTAATCAAAATAGTTCAAAAGCAAAAAGCAAAAAACATTTAGTAATGTAACCTACTTTCATGCTAGGAATAAGTTAATCAAGAGATATCAAGCAAGAAAAAAAGCTACAAATAGATTAAGAATGAGATTCGTTAAATGGATATTACGGTGATGTCTTTTAGATGATATCCTGAAAATCATATATGTGTATACTAATTTCAAAAAGAATTTATGTCTTCATTCCGTGAGCTAAAGCTGTCAATACCGCTTTTGCTCGTTCAAACTAAGATCTCAAAGCCAGAGTATGCGACATGTAAAATTCTTACATTGAAATTAATCTATTTTCTCTTTATTGCCTTGACAACGTGTAAAATGTTTCAACCTAAGAATGCAATCTAGGTAAATTTGGTATACTTTTAGGTTGCCTTTAAATGCTTTAGACATAAAAAATAAAGAGAATGAGGTCTAAGACCTACTTTAAGTTTGGTCTCACTTTGGTTACTTGGAAGAGGGCGAGTCCTCGTTTTTCTTTCAAGATTAACGCCGATAGCTAGTGTGTTGCGAATTTTGTACGATTCATAGGTAGCTCAAAACTTTAAAAGTTGAATGAATTATAACCAAGATGTTTGTTAACCTTGTTTTACTTATAAAGAATGTCCAAATGAAGATGATATCTTTCTATTAGCGTGAGTTTTTCAAGTTAAACTTCAGATGTATTTGTCTTACTTATTGGTAAATGAGCGTCATATATTTTTACACAAAAAATTAGGTAGTAGTTCTATTATAATCACAAGTTAAAAACCTTAATGATTGCAGTAATTCTTGAGCTAAGGTGGTATTGATCATAAGAATATTAGTGTATAAGGATGTTACATCATTAGAAGACAGAGTGAGATACTTTTTAAGGCTTCTCAGTTCTTTTCTGAAAGTAAAAGGTAGAAAGTAGTTACATACATTTTGGTCAAATATACTTTTATTTCTCTTTGTAGTCATAAGATTGTAGCACCTTATATAAATATTTTGCATATTTAGAGGTTGTCCAAATTGCAATAGCAAAGTTCAGATGGAAGGCGTCAAGAAAATATCAAGAGAACCTTTGTTTAATGGTGATCCCCTTTAATCATGTGCCGAGTTGAATTGGTGGAGATCAAGGTTCACTCATTAGAATTTTGCTGTAATTAATTCTTGGAAGAGAATAAGAGATCGGAAAGGAGAATGAGATTGCTTGATAATGTCGGCGTTTATTCTGGAGGTGTGAGATATATAAAAGATGTTGAATTTAGGTGTAATTTAAATTTACAATTGAATGACATAATCAAATAAAAAAATCAAGCTATAGAGAATATAGATGTGACACATGTTTGCTGCTAAGTTGAATGGTTGGCTTAAAGTTGAAGATTTCAATTACTTAAGGGAGAAGACTCATGCATCTAGCATTTGACAATTGAATAAATTTTGTCTCCTACCCGGGTTGTAGGAATCTTCCTCCAACCTTGGGTATAGTAATTGAATAAATTTTGAATAAAACTCAATTGAATAAATTGAATAAATTATGACAATTGAATAGATTTTGACAATTAATAGTCGCTAAATGTTTCTAGTGTCTTTTCTTCTAACACTTTCAGCAACAATTATTAACAGTATTTTTTTAGCGTCACTAAATAGAAGTCACTACAAACATTTAGAAATAATTGATTGTCGCTGTACAGGGGGTATGAGGAAGATTCCTCCAACCAGGGTAGTAGCCAAATTTTTTCCTTGACAATTAACTTTCTAGCATGGAGAGATGAAGAGTTCTTTTACGGGCCATGACATTAGTTCATAAATGGTTACAACTAAGGTCAATCACGATACAAAAAAAATTGTAGGAATAGTTTATCCAAAAAATGATTTACATATATCCACACTTTTATAATTAGTATATAGATATAAACAACTATGTCAAAGACCATTTACGTCAAATAAAACCCTAATTCCCATGACTAGCTATCAAGGGAGTCCCCCCCCCCCCCCCCCCCACACACACACACACACACACAAGGAGAGGAGAACAAGATAGCGGTTAGAAAAACAAAAATCTGAAGCTCCGGTTTATTATTCCAATGGCTTATTGACATCAAGATTATTGTCTTTGGATCACGATGAAAATCAAAGACAATGTCTCATTTACAGTGGTCCGCCACCCCGCATCATTTGCTACCAACAGCGGTCCAATTCATCAAGATTAATTGCGGATGGATTTTCGAAAAGATTGTTGAGCTCCTCGTATATATTTTGCCCTATTGACATGAAGTATTTTGCAAACCCACTTGCCTCGTTACAAACTCCCATCAAATTCCCTATTCAGTACTATATTGCATAGTTGAAAGCCCCAACATTGCATGTTTTCATAGAAATTGTTGAACAAAAGAAGCTTTGTTGCTCTATCATGTCCCTAGAAAACAGCCCTCACCCTAACCCTAACTGTAAAATAAGATTTACCAAGCAAACTAGTGGCTTCCAGATATACACAGCCTTTTTGCTTGCTTCGTTTCGAGGCGACACGAGCACTTCCCCGGCGTTTCCTCCCATCACCTCTCTTGGAAGTTGGAAACTCGCAGAAAAAGCCTTCCTCTGGATCCCCGTGTTTCCGTCTTCCCAGAATGCCCTCGCATGTCCACCTTAAACTACCAACAGGTCGCTCTATCCCCTCCATGTCTACATGCACCAACTATGAAGCTTTAGCAAATGAGCAACACATGCTTGTCCTGTATCCTTCCATCAACCTTGCAAACCTCTCTTGATTGCGATAATCTCATCAAAGTGTCAATTGGGGATTATTTTAGTGACAATTGGGGTCCTATTTTAGGGGCCATGATGCCTACTGTGGATGGACTTTAAGAATCAGAAATGGAATGGCTAATACCAAAGTTTACGATTATATGGCACCACCTTCGAAATAGTTCCAACGAGCTAGGATTCAAAACATTCGTTTATCAATCTAAGGTCCGAATGGTCAGTAAATGAGTCAGAGATGTTTCATGGAATAATAGTTTTGAGAGAGCCTATCTGCAGACCTATGTGATATTCCACACTTTTATTTTATCGCTAGATGGTACATTAACGAGAAAACAAACCGATTTTAATCATGAAAAAGCATAAGATAATGCAGAAATAGACATTTCCTAAATTTAATCATGAACCGACTTATGTAGTACACCCGTACCAACACACATAGTTACCAAAGAGAGTACCGAGTAATTACCTAATTCACCCTGAATGGATTCCCTGCTTTGGCAGAAATGGACGTCAAAGGATTTTCGGCAACAAAGTCTTAGCATTTTGTTGTTTCTTAGCGACCAATATGGTCGATTAAGACGACTTAACGACCAATAACAACCCTGCTTTTATTTTCAATTTGAGGGCATCCATTTCGAGTCACTCACAAATCAAATATGTATATGTGGGCATAGTCAATCCATTTCGAACTAACCTTGCTTTGATGATGTTTCATTTTTTGTTGTCTCACTGGAGATGGTAATAGAGTAATGATGGACTTTTGTTCTTCCAAAATTTGTTTCCCACACTTCCACTCTCACTTGTTAGCGAGACATAAATGTTTGGCTGTATGGTTCTGCCCTTCAGAAGGGAGTAACATCGTCGTTCCTGAGTTCATGATCCCATGTAAAGTCTTGTGTAAAGAACGGTTTGGACAAGTCGCATGTTACTACATAAAACCCCAATCGCGAAACATGCTCACTAGCTCTGTACTTACAGTTGAAAATGAGAGTAATTCTTTGTTTCAATAGGTTCTTGAATGATACCACAAGACACCCCAAAAAACCCGCAAGGATACAGTCATGGATAGGCATTGCCTTACACTTGCTTTCACTGCCCAAAAATTAAGACATAAATCGATAGAATTAGAATAGTTCGTCGCGATTCTCATTTTCCTTACTATTCACTATATTGAGCAGGCCAACAATATGAGTTCTAGATCAAGAAATATAAGGGATGATTACAACAATGTCCCTGAGGTTATGGCGAAATTACAGTCAAGTACACTAAGTATTAAAATGTAAAATATCGTGACAAAAAACATTAAAATGAGTAACACTTGTGTCCGTCAGAGTTCAGTCCAAAAAATGTACTTTTTTTATAATGTCATCATTACGTATTTTCAAAATGACAATACTGCCCTTGAACAACATATACTGAATAATTTTTAAAATTTTGAAATTAGGATTTCAAACCCTAATTTGAAAATTAGAGGTTTTTTTTTTAGAAATCCTAATTTGAATATTAGGGTTTTAAAAATTGATATGTTCCTCGTTTTCATCAAAATAAATATGGTGACCTTATAGACATTATTATGCCCATGAACAGCATCAATTCCATTAATCATGGGAATCCCAAGTGGGCTAGAAGCCTAGAAAGAAAAGCATTCTGAAACCCATTCATCATATTAATCCAATCCTCTACAGTAGTATGTGGAAGCGGCTCGCTTCCTCCTCCACTCAATAAACTTCCGATGGAGTATTCCTTCAATATTTCAGCCGTTGCATGCACTAACACGATCGATCTGTGGCATCTGCCCAATCTTCTCTACTAGAGTCATTGTGCCATAAGGTCATTTATTCGAGCAAAAATTTGCTTTCTAGGGTCCTTGTATGCTTTGTATTTTGATTCTCCCACGGTTGCCCACATGCATAACCACGGGAGTTTCGTTCATAACCACCCCACAGTAACGCCTCCGTTAGCAGAAACTTCAAACTCCAATGGTCGAGATCAAGCCACCAGCGCAAGCGCCGATTTACCTCCACGGGGACCTAGATCTGAAAATAATCGAGGCGCGCGACCTGGCCAAACATGGACATGGTCACCAAGCACCTCTGCCGCTGCTGCACCGTCTTCGACGCCTCCCCTCCCCCCCCTCCCCCCACACCCTGGCAGCGGCCACTCCTCACACTCGTCGCACCAGACCCAATCCCCCATCTCGCTTCCCTGAGCCATTGCTGCCTTGGTGTTAGGTTTTTTTTTTTTGTGTTTGTGTGTGAAATGAAGAGAGAGAGAGGGGGGGGGGGGGGTAGAGAAAAAAGATAAAAGAAAAAGGGATTTCAAATTCATTTAGGGGCAATATTGTCTTTTCGTCAAAACCATTAGGTATTTTCGTATTCCGTTTGGTCAACGGATATAAGTGTGATTTGTTTAAACTAATGAACACGCCTATAATTTCATCCTAATCTCATGGACTTTGTTGTAATTATCCCGAAATATAATGATTAGCAAAGGACCATATGAATTTGTGGTCCCTTTCCGCTATCAACTTTTGAGATAGGATGAATTTAGCATATCATTAGCCCGTTGAACGATAATTAATATATATATATATATATATATATATATATATATACACACACACACACACAACTTATTATGCAATTTAGTCACGTATTGCTCACTCAAAAAAGAAAAAAGTCTTGTTGAGAACATAAAATCTAAATCTAGGACAAGCAAACCTTGGCGCCTGATATGATTAATTGCTTCAAAGTTAGAGGTTTTGACGACGCCCAATTAGTATAGAATAAAGATCGCTTATTAGCCCCAATGGCGTTTTATGGAGATATGTTATCACCCAATCTAGGAAAAAGTGTTCTTCTTACGAATTCAAGTTTTTTTTTCATATATAGTGAAGCAAAAGAGAATGAGTTTTAAACCATTTAAAAAACACAAGTGAAAGAATTTCCTTCATAATACATACAACAAAATGTGGCAAAATGTGTCTTTGGAAACTTTGGTCCGTTGAGGTAAGGCCTTGGGAAAGCAATGAACTGCAACGCGAAAAATCAGGGGCTGCCTCTAAACGAACACAAAAAAGGCAGACCGGACCGACACGTGGCAGTCACATTCCTTCGAATCTGGCCGCGAAACCTGAAACGGCGTGGCGGTCTGATCAGATTAAATGTCTCTTCTTTACCCTAATAATAAGTGGCCGGCGGCTTATCCCCACCCCTCTCCCTCTCTCTCTCTCTCTCTCTCTCTCTCTCTCCCTCCACGCTTACCCAGACTGTTCAACCTAACAGAAGAGAGAGATAGTAGAAGAAAATAGATTTAGAGAGAGAAAATAGGGGATAGATTCTTCTTCCCCAGTCATTCACCTCAATATACAGTAAGTTCATGTCTTTTCTTTTCTTATGATTCTTTTGGATTGTTCAGCTTTTTTACTTTTCGTTCCTGTATCTGGTACTACCCTTAGTGGGTACTGGGATTTCCTTCTTCTTCTGTTCGTCAGTCGTTTAACTTGTTTTGGGAAGATGGTTTTGCATTTCTTTGTTTGAGACCGTGTATTCTAGGGTTTTTAGTGATTCTCTTGGAGGTTTATGAGTTGAAAAAGGTTGAAGGAAGCGAGAGACGTGGGTCCTGCCTCCTAGTTGTGGAACATTTCGGTCAACCCAACCTTTATACGTAGTATTTATATATGAGTACCCCTCAAATGCATTTGTTATATATTGCACAAGAATTTAGCGGGAAGTGTGTCATCAACAATGGCAGGTGATCTTTCCTTATTTTCTTTCCTTCTCTCTTGTTCTGGAACTCTACAATCTCAGAAACCCTGGTTTGAATTTTTTCTCTCTTTTTGATTTCAAGTTCATCTTATCTTGAAGAGAGTCTGGATAAGGCATATATCACACTAGTCTAGCAACTGTGTTGATTCCAATCATTAGAAAGATGATGGCCTAAACCCTCTTTCCATCTCTAGGATCTCAAGCGTCTATTCACGAGGACTAGGTCCTAAAATAATGTAGCTTACCGTGGTTAAAACATTTTAGATTTACATTTGTTGGCACTGTTAGTTGTTACTATCTTAAATGTTCATTACCAAATAGTCATGGAATTTAACTTCAAGGAGAGAGGCTTATCACTAGTATAATCAAGTTGTAATAGAGAGACATAATCAAGTTATATCTCTAGTATAACTTGATTCTGGTGTTCACTTATTAGGAACAGTAGGATTGTTTGTCTTCCTTTTTTCCATATATATAGTTATATGTACATGTTGCACAGTGGATTGTTTTACTCACTAGCAGGCTGCAACCTCATTATTTGCAGATAATAAAATGATAAAAAACTGCATATGCTCATCCAACCCTAGCCCTAGAATCATAAGCATGGTGCTTCATTTGAGTTAAGATGGATGTTATAGCTGTCTTTGACTAGACTTTTGAGTGGAAGACAGTAGGCACAGAAACAAAGAGGTGATGGTACTGTTACAAGCTTCTAGTTGGCAGAAGACATGCACTGCCACACTTAATAAATCAAAAGAAAATCTGTTCTTTTTTACCATTTGACGAGTGCGGTTTCCGAGTAGACGGTCAACAGATTTTTACTTCGAAAACCCAAATGAAATCGTCCCCTCCTTTAATCTCCCCTAAAATAGTTATAATTTTTTAAAAAAGAAATAAAGGCGTGGAGTGATTTCGATATAGAGTAGTTCATACTCGTTGCCAGTACTTTTATTATTTAGTATGTCGGATATTTTCATAAAAAACTGCATGTCCGTACACACGGATTTTCAACACATGCAGGACTACTCGGGGATCCACAAGACTGTTTTTTGAGGGTTACACAAGCATTAAAGGGACACCTAGCTAGGGTTTTAGAAGGGAGGATTCACGGTTACATTTAGTCATTAATAAAAATCTTTTACTCTATTTGATACATACATAAACTGCTCAAACCTCTTTTTTATGATGACTTGACAGACGTGATTTTCGTACATAATTACATGTCAAGATGAACAAGAGTGATAGAAGATCGAGAGAGGTCTAACTTTACGTGGAAATGTCGAGTTTAGTCCAATGAGATGATTTGCATAGTGTGGGAATGCCGGGCTTGGGGGTGTCATTTCGTACGCAGAACGAGGAAGGAAGAGAGTTCCCATAAGCCTAGTTGGTGTGTGTGTGTGTGTGTGTGTGTGTGAGAGAGAGAGAGAGAGAGAGAGAGAGAGAGAGATTTGGCTCAGGGGAGGGGTGTGGGGGATCAATTGGATTTTTCCAGTTGGAATTGTGGGTATGTCCTTAGTACAAAAGGCTAAAGGACCACAGCTTTTTGCAGAGTAAGACACTCGTGGCCTTTGTTATTATATGCGTTAAGAATCATTACACTGCTAGTTTGAAGCCTTGGAATTTGTTTATTAAGAGTCAGACCCCCCTTAAAATGACTGTCACCATTAGAAAAAGGCCACTCAGAACTGACCACTGCCGAAGGGATTTACATCAATCTTTTATCTTTCTCAACATCTCTCTTTTGAACTCCTCTCTTCTCTCCCTCTCTCCTCTCTCTGGTTACTTAATTCCTTTTCAACAAAGGACAAAATATTTAACGAGAGGGGATAGAGAGATCAGCAGCATAAGCTTTCCATTAGGGTAAACATGGAAGCTAAATTTTAAATATGTTCCGTCTGATACGTACGTCCTTATGTGTGCTAAAAAGTTCCATATCATAACCATTCTTCTCTTTTGGTGTTTAGGTTTTTGCAGGAGAGTTTGATCAACTCATAGGCAAAGCTGCAGTCCTTAGTATACCATGAATTCAAACAATTGGCTTTCCTTCCCACTTTCCCCTACTCATGCTTCTTTACAACCACATCTACATACAGCTCAATCTCATCAGTTTTCTCTAGGGTTAGTGAGTGACAACATCGGAAGTCCATTTCAAGCCCAAGGTACAACACTTCTCTACCTTTTCCCATGTTTCTCTCGCAATATGATGTTGCCAGAGGTAAAAGGATGTTATCACAGTATTAATATAATGCTTGGGGTACAATCATGAAATTCTTTTGAGCCTAGTAATGCAATTGTCCTCTCAGCTCATTCATCTAATGCTATATGCACAAAAATCAGAGCTCTGATTTTTTAAATATGTGCAGAATGGAACTTGATGAACGGTCAAGGCAGCAACGAAATTCCGAAAGTTGCAGATTTTCTCGGCGTGACGAAGTCCGAAACCCAGTCAGATCTTGTAGGGTATAATGAACTCCAGGCGAATGAATCTGAGTACCTATTTCCAAACAATAGTCTATTGCCGGTTCAGGGCACATTACTATCGGTTGCGCCTGATAATAACTACGATCTTCCCGAAAATGCAAGTACTTTGCAGTCATTGACATTGTCTATGGGAAGTGGTAAGCGTTCAGCATGCGAAACCAGTGGCGAAAATAGTAACACTAGCATTGTGGAAGCAGCAACGCCTAGAAGGACTTTGGAAACGTTTGGGCAAAGAACTTCAATCTATAGAGGCGTCACTAGGTGGACATCTATTTTGTTTTGAATGTCCAAATCTCTTTCTTTTTTTTCTTTTTTTGAAGTGTTATCTGAAGTTTACTGAAATTTTACTTGCAAAATTTGTACTTTGGGAGGAAATATAGGCACAGATGGACCGGAAGGTATGAAGCTCACCTGTGGGATAATAGCTGTAGACGAGAAGGTCAATCAAGGAAAGGTCGCCAAGGTATAACAGCTTTCCCTTTTTTGGGGCATCTTTCTTCACTAGTGCTTCTTTATGTGTTTTTGGATGATTTTAAGAAAATACTAACTTGTTTCCACCATCATCTGGTTGCCACCGTTCAATGCCCGCAGTCTATTTAGGTGCGTAAAATTTTCTTCTTCCCGTCATATTGTTGAAATTTTTGGTTGATTGGTTTTTATTAATATTGCTACATACATCCATTTTTGTTACTTTTTTCTTGTCCTAATTTAATTTGAGCAGGTGGGTATGACAAGGAAGAGAAAGCAGCTAGGGCTTATGACATGGCTGCGCTCAAGTACTGGGGAACATCTACCACTACCAATTTTCCAGTAAGTATTTTTCCTTTATCTATATCCTAAACGCAATGAAGATATAGAGAAAGCGCTTGTAAATCTTCTCGTATGCTTTCATTGAGTAAGGCATGATTGACGATTTTTTAACTGCAGATCACTAACTATGAAAAGGAACTGGAGGACATGAAGAACATGACTAGACAAGAATTTGTGGCTTCTATTAGAAGGTAAGGAGGGTCCATTTTTATTGATAGCTAAGGTAAACTGCTTTACACAGTAGTATATGCACATGAAGAACTACGTATCATGCTCAGCCTAGTCATTGGCAGTTGCAGTTTGGACTGGGCTTGCGCCCATCTGAAACCCTAATTACTGTTACACACAGCATCAGTATTGCTTTACATGGACAGTAGATTGTTAGGTTTTCAGATGCTAATTACTATTATATCTTTAATTTGTCTTATCCTTTTCCTTTTTTTTTTGGGTGCTAATATCAGGAAGAGCAGTGGATTTTCAAGGGGTGCATCCATGTATCGTGGTGTTACAAGGTGATAAAAATCAGAACTCATTAGTTATACTTAGTTTAATGAATTCTAAGAAAATACTCTCTCCCACTCTCTCTCTCTCTGCGTGTTTGTATGTATGTTTGTGTCTCTCATGCTCTATGAGCAGGCATCATCAGCATGGAAGATGGCAAGCGAGGATTGGGAGAGTTGCAGGAAACAAAGACCTCTACTTGGGAACTTTCAGTAAGTCCTACTTGAAATTCACTTGGCAAACTTTGTTCGCCGAAGCTCGCATCAATATGTGATTGATTATGACTTTTAAAATTGTTGAAATCATTAACTGCCACCAGTTCTTTAAAATAATTAACTTATAGTAAGCCACTTTCTTTGGGATTCAGCTTTTGTCAAAAGAATCTAGCAAAAGTAGTACTTCCTTCCGTCTCTAATTAATTGATTGTGTTTGAATTAAACGCTCATTTAAGACATGAGTCATATTTTATGAATTTCTTATTCTATCCCAAAGGAGAGAAAGAGAGAGGAAGGGAAAAAAGTGGGCCATGAGAGATAAAAATGGACCGGGGGAGAAAAATCGAATAAAAAATTGTAAAAATGGTAAACATAGAAAGACACCTATGAAATTTTTTTTAATTTCGAAAGTGATCAATTTTTTTTAGAACAGCCCAAAAAAGAAATATGATCAATTTTTTTGGGATTTTGAAAGAAAATACCTCAAGTTTGATGCTTAACCACGCTTTTATGGCCACAACAAATGATGCGATTTATGAATTAAAGAAATGATATCCACTTATGAAAAGGCTTGAAATTTGACGTTGATCTGATTAATTAAACGACTTAGGAGGAGCAGATATGATGTTTGTTGACAAGTCGTGGATTCATCATGCAGGCACAGAGGAAGAAGCTGCAGAAGCGTACGACATTGCAGCCATAAAGTTTCGAGGCCTAAACGCGGTAACAAACTTCGACATGAGCCGCTACGACGTGAAGAGCATTCTCGAGAGCAATACTCTCCCAATAGGAGGAGGGGCAGCAAAGCGATTAAAAGAGGCGCAAGCAATCGAGTCATCAAGAAAGCGTGAGGAAATGATTGCTCTAGGCTCAACCTTTCAATACGGGGCCTCGAGCTCTGGCACTTTACAAGCATACCCTCTCATGCACCAACCATATGAACAACCTCAGCCTTTACTTGCTCTGCAAAGTCAGGAGATATCTCAGTACAGCCATGACCCTCAGTTTCACCAAAATTATATCCAAACCCAGCTACAGCTACACCAGCAATCTAGCTCTTATAACTTGAACCATGCAAGCCAGAATAACTCTCAGTTTTACAACAGCTACATTCAGAACAACCCAGTTCTGCTCCATGGGTTGATGAACATGGGTGGTGGAGGTGGTGTCTCTTCTTCTTCTGTTATGGACAATAACGGGAGTTCAAGTGGGAGTTATAGCGGAGGGTACTTGGGGAATGGAATCGGGAATTCTGCATCGGTGAATGTCGGGGAGGAACTACCGCTGATTAAAGTTGATTATGATATGCCTTCTGCGAGCTACCCTGGGTGGGCAGGGGAATCCGTTCAAGGATCGAATCCTGGTCTTTTTTCAATGTGGAACGACTAAGGAGTTGGGCAATCAAGGGAAGATCCTAGGATGAGAGTAGCAGTTCACCTTTTGTTCTTTAATGCCTTTTTCTTTCACTAACAGGACCAGGTGATCAGAGACTATGGCAGGATCATTGAACTTTGCTTCAATGAACTGTGTTTCATGTGCCTTTATTAACAGGGGGCTTCTTGGTTTATCTGTTCTCACAGCTCTTTATATTCTCTGTATCTGTTAACGTTCTCACAACTCTTTTTGTTATAATGACGTCTGTATCGCCAATCTTATAAATCGTATAAGACTCGTAGAATTTGGAGAATAATCTAACATGTATCGGATTCCCCATCTTTACACATCCCGTATGGAAGACATTTTGTGTCCAAAACATGAATTGATTATCTATATTGCTTTCGCTTGCCTCTTCTTTCTCCCCGAACGTAAATGCACCTTCAACCCTAGATTAATCCCCGGTCTCCATCACTGCGGAAACTGTCGAACTGCTTCCAAATACGGCTTCCCTGGACTTTACATGAACGTACTAACGATCTCAATCGTGTAGAATATGTCTGGCCTTGTAAGAACCAAGTACAACAAACTTCCAACCGTCGATAAATGGTTGTGTCCTTTAGTAGCTCCCCACTTCAGTAATCAACTTCACATTAACCTATGTTTGAGTTGAGACTAAAAGCCAAGGGAGATGATCTGTTGCACGCAAGGGCGGACCTATGTGGTGACAAGAGGGGGGCTGTAGCACACCCTGAACTTTTGAAAAGAAAAAAAATCGGGAATCGAACCGAGACCCCGTTACCCGAGACGACGTTCCCCGAGACCCACACTCGGTAGTCTCTCTCTCTCTCTCTCTCTCTCTCTCTCTTACCATTGTGACTTTGTGAGGACCGTGAGTGACTGCCGGTGGACTGAGCTACTCCGACGAGGCTACTCCGACCAGATCTGGCCCCTGCCGGCGACCGTGATTGAAACCGCTCAGGTAGCGATTACCACGGCGACGGCTACCGAGGCTCTGCTCTTCGAGACTTCGACTGCTACTCGACTACTTCGAATCCGACCAGATCTAGCCCCTCACGGCCTCACCCCTGCTGACCACTGTGACTGAAGCCGCTCAGGCGACGCCGCGATGACGCCAACGAGGCTCCCTGCTGGCTACTTGACATGTTGCTACTTCAAGTCTTCGACTACTTGTGAACTTGTGGTACACTATATTTGGTATATAACTTTTTAGGTACACTGTATTGTCAAATCACAATCATAATTATGCTAATTGATTATTACTGTTGCCGACTAAGAAAATTTAATAATGAAAATAAAAGACAAACAAGTGCACCAACAAAAAGGAAAAGAACTAAAAAAGAAATTTTTTATTCTCTATTGCACCGTATGATCATGGTATCATATCAATATATCATAACATGTAATTACATAATAAAAGTCGTAAATACATAATACTAAAGTGGTGGAAGTGTTACAAGAAAAAACAAGAGTAACTCTTAAAAATAATATTAAGATTAGCTGATTAAGGTGCCAACTTTAAGACGTTTTGCATTTAAATACATGATAGGACATGTAACTGTGTAATACAACAGTGGCAGAAGTCTTACAATAAAATCAAAAAAACAACTCTCAAAACTAAAATTAAGATTAGCCGACTAAGATACAAACTGTAAGACGACTGACACCCCTTTAGTAAACAAGGCATTATAACTTCACGACCTTTTAGCACTTTACCACATCAATAGATTATTAGGCAGCAAACCTTATAAAAACTCTAAACAAGAAAGAAATTCCTAATGGTATGTGAAACAAAAATTAAATATTGAAGTAAAGGCGGAGTTATTTGAGCTTCATTTTTAGCCACCTTGGCTTCACTGTTATCGCTATATAATTTGTTTTTAATATTATTTTAATAAACAAATTTGGTGAATTCGATATAATTTTTGCACCCCCTGAAAAAAATTCCTGGTTCCGCCCCTGGTTGCACGCGCTGACAACTTAAGGTAAGTTGTCAGTGCCATCTGTCCATCCATCCATTGCAGATGAACGGGCCAGATCTATTTTTTTAAATAAATTTTGTCGCCCGCTACATTATGTGGCAGAAGGTGAAATTTACTATACCCCCCCCCCCCCCCCCCTCCTATTTGCCCGCGAATCCCTTCGACTCATTAAATACCGTTAAAACATTTTGGTAAAAATCATCGTCCGCTACATAATGTAGCAGACGACCTTTTTCTTTTTCTTTTTTTTTTAAAGTTAGATCTTGTCCGCCCATTCGACGGTCAGATCGCGCTGGCAACTTATTTAAGTTGCCAGCGTGAACAATGGATCACGTCCCAAAATCCAATATATATGGATATGTACATGTATGTATGTATGTATGTATGTATGTGTGTGTGTGTGTGTGTGTGTGTGTATTTATATGTATGTATGTATGTGAATGTATGCGCGAGCGCGTTTTGATGGGATCGATCCATGAAGGTTCTTGTGTGATGTCCATCACCTTATGCTTGGTGATGCTCGGCTCATGCAAAAGTTCCAAGTGGATGGTGCGGCCAAATCCTGACAGATCGAGAGAGGATAACCGCGAGAGTTCGTCAGTTGAGGCATTATCTTCTCGGCTGATTTGTGTAATGTTGAAACTGCAAAGGATTTCGCAAAATCCTTTGCCTTGCACCCATTTTTGCCATCTTTGTATCAAGTGCCTCGTATTCACCCGACAGTTGTCTTACTATGAGTTGGAAGTCGCTGTATGCATGGCGTGACTCTGCTCGTATGGCATGGGATAGATGCGTGCCTACTATTAGGGCCTCATTGTTTGAGGCAAGAAAATTAAAGTGGAGGGTGAACTCAACCGTGAGGCCATCTGGCCCTTTAAGGATTAATCTTCCTTAGCTTTTATTCGCGTCAAAAGAGCCGTCAACATAGAGCGTCAACATGAATAGATTCTCCAGTTGAATCTGACCAGAGGGGTCTTTATCTTCGAGAGGTAGGCTACACTTGATGATGGAGTCAGCGAGAGCTTGGCCCTTGAGAGAAAGGCAAGGCTTGTATTCTATGTTGAACTCCCCAAGTTTGACTAACCATGGCACTAGCCGGCCGAATAGATCGGGCTTATATAAGATCCGTTGACATGGCTTGTTGGTGAGCACAATTATTGAGAGAGATTGGAAGTAGGGAAGTAGGGAAGAAGTTTTCGTACGGCGATCAGAAGAGCGAAGGCAATTTCTCCGTATTGGGGTATTGCAGCTCGACCCCTTAAAGAACTTTGCTCATAGATTAAATGGGGAGCTACTTGCCATCCTGTTCTCTTACGAGCACAGAACTAACAGTAGACTCCGTTACTGCTAAGTAGAAAAAGAGTTCTTCACCCAAGGTTGGCTTGAAGAGGAAAGGAGGAAACGATAGATAGTCTTTTAATGCTTCTAAAGAAGCCTGACATTCGGTCGTCCATTCAAATTTTTTTATATTCTTCAAGGCTTTAAAGAATGGAAGGCATCTCTCACCGATTTGGAAAGGAATCGACTGAGTGTGGCTATTCGGCCCGCCACTACTTGTACCTCATTCACTCTCCTTGGTGCGGCCACATCTTGTATGGCCTTGATCTTTTCGAGGTTGGCCTTGATACCTCCGTGTGAAACCATGAAGCCTAGCAACTTGTCGGATGATACTCCAAAAGCGCATTTTGTCGGGTTGAGGCTCATGCGATATTTGCGTATGAGATCAAAACATTCTTTAAGATCTGCGATGTGGTCGTCTGCATGCAAGCTTTTGACATGCATGTCATCGACGTAAACCTCCATATTCTTTCCCACTCGGGGCTTAAAGATCTTGTCGACTAACCTCTGGTAAGTGGCCCCGACATTCTTTAGTCTGAAGGGCATGACTTTGTAGCAAAAGAGGCCTGGTCTGTTATGAAGGCCATCTTTGCCACGTCATCATCATGCATACAAATCTGATTATAGCCACAGAAAGCATCCATGAAGCTAAGTAGTTCATGCACGGACATCGCGTCAATCAGAGTATCGATTCGCGGTAGAGGATACTTGTCCTTGAGGCACGTTCTGTCAAGATCGATGCAGTCAATGCATATGTGCCATTTGCCAGTGCCTGACTTAGGCATCATGACGACATTGGCCACCCACTCGGGTTAGTCAATTTCCTTGATGAATTCAGCTTCGAAAAGCTTATATACCTTCTTCTTTATGATTGTTTGTCACTCGGGTGCAAATGGACGTTTCTTTTGTTTAACTGGCTTATGCTTGGGATCGATTGATAGGCGATGGACTATCACTGATGGATCTATCACGGGCATGTCCGCCATATTCCACGCAAAGATGTCTGCATTAGACCGAAGAAAAGAGATCAACCGACTGCAAGAAGTTGGCTTTAGAGTGGAGCCGATTCATGACTGACGCTCATCATCTCTTTCTTCTATTGGTACGGGTATGAGCTTTTCCACGGGTTCAACACCCTTCATGCTCTACTCATCTCGCTGGTCTTCAATGGCCAACGTCTCTTCGGCTTTGCAAGATGTTATGTAGCACTTGCGAGCTATTGTTTGGTCTCCCCTCACCACGCCGACTCCATTCGATATGGGGAACGTTATTGCGAGGTGATAAGTTGAAGTGATGGCTTACAACTTATTGGGGCCTGTTCGTCCAAGTATCCCATTAGATGATGACTTGACCTTGACTACGAAGAAATCAATGGTATGGGCTACTTGAAGGAGCGAGATACTAGTAATGACGGTGAGTAGGATAATGCATTCAACTGGTGTGGATGATCTTGCAAAGCCATATAGAGGCGAGGAGATTGGCTTTACTTGGTCTTTTGAGATTATCATATGTGAGAAAGCTTCCTCAAAGATGATATATGTCAAGCTTCCAATATCGACAAGAATGCGATTTACATTGTATGCATTTATCTGTAGGGTAATGACGAGAGCGTCATCATGAGACGAGATTATCCCCTCTAGATCTGAGTCGTCAAATCCTAATGAAATTGATAGTTTTGCCTATGTGGCAGGGCCTTGAGTAAGTTTGACCTACCGAGCATAGGCCTTGCGGGATTGGATAATCCTCATGCGCTCTTCCCTTCAGAGATAGTATTAATCACTGGTGGATCTCTTAAGGGTGCCTCATTCGGTATTCTTTGATTTCGTCATCTTCTTCCACCGTGTTGCTGATTGTTCGTCTTAATGAACTGCTTGAGATGGCCCTTGGAAATGAGTTTTTCGATCTCGCACTGGAGAATCTTATAGTCTTCCATCGTGTGGTCATGATCCTTATGAAAGTAGAAGTATAGTTGGGGATCTCTCTTTTCGGCTGGCATTCTCATAGGCTTGGGTCACTTAACGATATTTTGGCCCTTGATTCGGTTGAGGATATGTTCCCGAGAGGCATTAAGAGGAGTAAATGGCCCGGATCGTGGTGCTCCCGAGCACTTCGGCTCGTTATCTAAGGCTAGGCCATTTGGGCGATCTCGTCTCTTCTAACTGATGTGTGTCTCTTCTTGGGGGAGCATCCAGTCTTCTTCTACTCGGAGGTATTTCTCCACTTTGTCTAAGAGATCTGTTATGTTCTCTAAGGGATGCTTGTTCAGTGTAATGGCTTTCCTTGCCTTATGCCCCTAGCCATGGCAGCAAAGGTTACCCCAGGATCCAGATGATCAATAAGAAGATTCTCCACGTTGAAGCATGCATAGTAGGACTTCAAGGATTCCTTGGGTCCTTGTACTATGTGGAAGAGGGCCGAATAGTTCTTTCTTTGAACTCGACTCATCAAGAAATTACAGCGGAAAGACTCAGCTAGCTAAACCCAACAAGAGATAGAGTGAGGTGAAAAGTGTTGGAACTACACGTGTGCTGCTCCCTTCAAGGTCACAGGAAATGCTCGGCACGTGATGTGATCAGGGATAAGATGCAGATTCATGCACAATGTAAAGTGGGCCAAATAATCCTGAGGGCCCCTCGTGCCCTCATATGACACGCATAGGGGCACCTTAAAGTTAACCGGGGTAGGAAAGAGATCTATCTCTTTTGCGAAGGGTCGTCCTACGATGATCGGAGCGTTAGGATATCATTCAGAACGATGGTCTTTAGAATGTATAGGAACATCTTTCCTCGCAGGGTGGGCTTCATAGTAGCTCTCATCCAACCTCTTGTGCCATGGATTGCGATGCTCATCATTAGAGTGTTCTCCTTCAGCCTGGTTAACATGTTAACAATGATCTTCTCTATTTGGTGTTGTAGAGCCTTCCTGTGCTAGTAGCAATGTGAGACGTTGAAGGACCGATTGCCTCTGGGCTGTAGTAATATGTGTTGCCTTCGGTCTAGGAGGCTCTATAAGCGTCCATGGTTGCTCAAGTAGTTGCTTAATGGTGGCCTGCAGCATCTTAATGGATTTTTGCATTGTGTGGATGATGGCCAACAGATTAGCCTTATTGTTTATAGGTAACGACGTCACAAATGTGGCAGTAGCAATGGTTACTCTGGCGGTGGGGCGCTTGGAAGGGCCGGTGAGCCGGATCAGAGTGTGAGGGACAACATCCATCAGAGAAGTTATCGCATTTGAGGTTCTAACAACAGGCTTGCCAAAATTGGTAGGTAGTTATTGGGCGGTGCCTCGACGAACCAAGTCGCGGAGCAAGGTTGACGATGAACTCGATGCGATTAGACCATCTTGGTTCATTTAACGGTTCAACTCACGGGGATTAGGATTTTGGGCCATGGGATCTGTTACACAAGACTTCAGTCAAACGGATGGTGCCAAATGTTACGGATAAAATCCAGGACAATCTTGATTTACTCGTGAACAATCCTGCACAACACAAACAAACACCGGTGACTCGCGAGAAGGGTTTTCGACGGAGGATCTTCTATGCTAAAGTCAAAAGGTGATTAGAGGATTATCTGAGAGTATTTTCATAATGTAATGCTACCTTTTTCCTTCCCCGGACTTTCTTTCTATAGGGCTTCCATTAATGGGTTGGTTATTTCTCCTTACTGAGGAGTTATCAGATTTAATGGGAGGTTACCCTAAATTAATGGGCAGTTATTTCCCATAATGGGAGAGTGGAAGAGTGGGTAAATGCCACTTTCTACTTCTCCAAGAATTAAGGTGCAATTTTGGTTCCCTCTGGTGATGACACTTGTCATTCTTCTATAGGTGGTATTTTACCCATATCACTACTAATTCCTAAGAGTCTGTTCATGGTTGGTAGTCTTCTCAATAGTACTTGCCAAAGAAATACTTGAACTTTATGTGTCAATCGTAGTTTCCAAAGTCGTCTCCAAGTTTTTGAAAGTATACATCGCCCTGAATTATATTCTGGTTTGATTTTCTCTATTTTTCCAGCTTCTATATATATAGTAAGATCAGGTTACCAGATCTTACTGTGTAATAACCAGATGGGGTATGGTTCCAGGTATTTAAATTTGTCCGGAAAATAGATATGGTTACTTCTAATGATAGTGCAGATATTTTCAAGAAAGTTATCCCTCAGCTTTCAAAATATTAAAATTAATCTAGTGCATTTTGAACTCAAAGCCTGGGTTCATATATTGTCGGGACCGAAAGGGTTATGTTTGAAAATGATGCTATAATTACTATTAATGTCACGACCCGAACCCACGGCTTGGCGTGTGAACCAAGTCCTTGACCGGCCGCAGGCCCATTAGGCTTCCACTAAGGGCTCTACCAGGTCTTACTCATTAAAACCAATACAACTACAGCGAAAATTGAATCTTATACAACTCCAAAAATAAGAACTTCAGTTCTAATATTAATATAAATAGACATATATCAACAATAGTGAAATCGACTCTAAAGGCAACAACTACATTACGTGAAATCCAACTACAACTCTATATATAAATGTATGATCAAACTAATTACATTACAACCCTTCTTGCAGTAAGACCTAGGGTAGGATTCAAAGTCATCTCGTGTAGTCTTTAGAGCTCCGCTCTAAATTCCAATCCCACGCTCGTCATCCTCGCCTTACTTTTCAACCTGAAATGATAGTAATGAATGAGCTTTTACGTGCTCCGTAAGAAACCAATAATTCATCTAGCTAGACCATATCGTGTCAAAATGAAAACTCAGTTTACAATTCAGTAATTTCACGAGATAAAATCACGGAGTAAGTAATCACTACTATAAGAAATCATTCTGCAAAACGTAATAAAGTAAAAGGAACAAATCTGAGGGTATAAAAATCATTTAACATAAAAACGTCATCACAAAACAGTTCCAACCAAACACCAGCTCAGACGATATGCTGCGATCAGCATTTGGTCCCACTGACTTGGAGTCGTCAGCGTACATCGCCCTACTGACTTGGACCTGGAATCCCATCTTTGGATAATAATCACTATGGAAGCAGGGGCGATCACTTAAGATAGTAATGCGCATTACGTCATCGTACATCGCCCCGTTGACCGGAGCCTACAATCAAACTTTCTACAGTTAGATATGGGGCACAGTAGTCGAGTAAGCAAAAACCACCACTTATGTTTATCGCAATATAATCCTTCAACAATAATGGTCAAACCATCACACAACATTTTAATAGTTTTTTGAAACATTTCATAATCATAATAAAATCAACACCAAAATATCTCATTTGCACCAAGCACTTCAAATATGAAATCCATTATAACTTCAACAAATTATCATTTACATGCTGGTATAGTTTAACGAGAAAATAAGTATCGCCACAAGCTTTTTGAAAAAAATCTTTTCTCTATGGCAAAAGCTGATAAACGTAACCAAAATAGTTCATAGCTAAAAAATAGTGATTATCAAAAGTAAATAACATATATGTTTTATAGAAACACTAGTTGTATCGACAAGTCACTTACAGAATCGCTAGTCAAATCCAGAAGTTTTCTCTTAGTCTGATCTCAGTCGCCTTCTATTGTATCTGAACAAAGAAATTGACAACAGATTAATTTCGGATACTCAACTATGTGTTTTCACTCAGTTCGCCACCGAGTGTGAAAAATTACCAAAACACCCCCACGATTTGGTAAAATTATCCAAACACCCCATCTCATATCTAAAACACCAAAATATTCTTCTCGTAAGTAAAATCATCAAAATATCCTTATCTTAACCAAAATAGCCCTCTAGTGATAAAATTACCAAAATACCCCTCATTCGGGTGTAAAAATACCAAAACACCCCATCTTATATCTAAAACACAAAAACAGCCTTCTCGTAAATAAAATCATCAAAATATCCGTATCGTATGTAATTAAATTTACCAAAACAACCACACATGCACACGTGCACTTCTTTTATTTAAAATTTGCAAACTAAATTCAAACTTTGTATAATTACATCTAAGCCCCAACGTTATATATATATATATATATGGAGCTAATCCGTTGCTAGCGCTAGCAGCGCTAGCAACGTTCACTACATAATGTAGCGGACGGTAAATTATCGTCCGCTACATTATGTAGCGGACGGTCAAACAACGCTAGCATCGTGCTAGCGCTAGCAATGGATCACGACCCATATATATATATATATATATATATATATATATATCTGTGTGTGTGTGTGTGACATCACTCATTTCATTATTTTTCATCTATAAAAAATAATTTACATCTATGCCCCCAAAAGTTTCCATAATTATAAAATGTCCCCAAAACTTTTTGAAATTACATTTTGACCCCAAAATCATTTTAAGCTTTGATACTCTACTAGTAGCCAAATATCGCTCAAAATTATTGCATGTTTATTATATATTTTTGTGATCACAGATAATTATTTTAAACAGCTCGAAAAAAGTATGGGATGTTATAATTTATTTGTATAATAACGTGATTTTGGTTGGACAGATGAACTTATTTGACTGATCGTGCTTAAAGGAGATTTAAGGTAACAAAAAAATCACCTCTTTAGAATTTGTATTTTGCCATTTGAATATTTTGTTATCGTTTGTTATACTCTATGTACGTGTCTCTTTTTAGAAATTGTGCGTCTACGTTGCTGTAATGTGATGACGTTTTCTAAATTCGACTAGTGACACAGTACATTAACCCTTTAGTAATAATTTTTTTTGGCTATAAGGCTACGATGAATTCCGCCTTTGGGAAAAGATGGACTAGCTTATTTGCTACTTGTATTACAAACCTATGTCGTCATGATCATGTAACATTTGAACTGTTTATATGGTTATGTGCAATAGATCGTTGTTTGGTGGTGATTGTGATTGCTTTCTTGAGTATAAGATTGTCCATATTTAACTGTTGTTTTGATAATTTGTCTTTATTTTGCCACTTTGTGGTGTTTTAAACTAACTGTCGGGCAATTTGAGCTCACACCCTTCCCCCTTATAGGTAGAAAATGATTCATAAGCAAGTCTATACATATTATACGTAATTTTGTTTTGTGAGTTTAGATTTGAACTTATTTGGTTGTATTTTTTGTTGAATGGATAGGGTTAGTTACTTACATGTCCCTGAAATAGGAAAAAATTATAGTCAAGGATATTAAGTTTTAAAAGGTAACAGATGTGTATTTCCGTCATTGACCTGTTAAAAAATATATACTTCGCTCGTCCTAAAAAAAATGATCATATTTCCTTTTTAGGTTGTCCCAAAAAAATTGATCACTTTTCAAATTAAGAAAAAATTTATAGATATTTTTTCATATTTACACTTCTTATACTTTTTTTTATTCTATTTGTTTCTCCATATTTAATCCTCCACCAATCCAATTTTTCTATCTCCTGGCCCACTTTCTTCCACCCCTCTATCGTTTTCTCTCTCTCTTTAGGTAGAATAAGAAACTCATAAAATATGACTCATATCCTAAATAAAGCATGCAAGTTAAACATGATCAATTAATTAGGAACGGATGGAGTACTTTTTTTGCTTACGTCATCAATATGTATTTTTAAAATCTCATACTGCCCTCATATACATATACAAGGTATATACAATATAAAAATCTAAAATTCCTAATTCTTCAAACTAGGTTTCAACCATAATTTTCTCTCTCACCCTACTTGCCGCCACCCCCTTCCTCACCACATCTCGTCACCGCCCACTCCCTCACCCAACCCACCACTGCCCCCTCGCTTCGACGCCACTGCATTCTTGATGCCACCACTACAATTCAGTGTCACCATCGCAATTAACGCCACTACCAGTAAAACACCACATTACCCACCACCGACACCCCGATAGTGGACCATCCAAGGCCAACTTCCACCATACCGCCAAGATACCCACCACCGCCGACGCGTTAACCATCGCCCACGTTTAACATCCCTTATGCCGCCACAAACCCACCATTTTTGACCGACCATAACCAAATTCTACATGTCACAAATCACCAAATCATAACTACCAAATTCTACATAACACAATTCTATAGATTATATAGTCCATCACCAAATCACCATGACCAACTTCACCATTTAGCCACGATACCCATCACTTTTGCACTTAGATTTGTTATTCTAAAGATCTGAATGTTGATCAATAATGTCGCATGGTAGAGACGGCGGTCTGCTAGCAAACCCATCTCGTGGGGTGACACTGTCACTACAAGAAAAGACACTTTTCCGTCGCTAAAAGTGGGTATTCCGTCGATAAACACTTTTAGCGACGGAGAGTCCGTCGCTAAAAGTCCGTGGGTGAAAACCCCGTCACTAAAAGATTAGCGACGGAATTTGGTGGTCCGTCGGCAAAATTTTACTTTACCGACGGAATTAATTACTTTTAGCGACGGAATTTTCCGTTGCTAAAGGTGTTTTTCTATATTTTATCTAATTTCTGAATTTTCTGAAAAAAAATTAAAGAAACTTTTAACGACAAAATTACCGTCGCAAAAGTTATTAGTTTTGTAGCTAAAAACTTGTCTCTAAAAACATTTATTAATCTGTATAAGGACTTTTAGAGACAGAATTCTGTCGCTAAAAGTAAAAAAAAGGCTATTTTTTATTTTTGTTATTTAATATAAAGTGAAACCTGTTTCAAAAGATTATCCCTGAACAACCAATCCAACAAAAATTTTAAACTAGGATTAATCCTTTACAAAATTTCAAGTAATACAAATAAAATTTAAATCATATACACCACAAACTAACACTAAATACAACAAATTACATGTTCACTAAATAAAATACATCACTTTGTACAAATCCCAAAACAAAATTACAAGTTTCATTGAAACTAAAAAAATACAAATCAAGATCCTTGCTCCGAAACCAATATTTCTCTGTCCACAGTTGTTACTTGTTTCTCTTTGTCGATCACAACCTGAAAAGAAACATTGTACAAATTCGTTTACGATGAACAAAATAAATAGAAGAAGACTAATGAGTATTTTTTTGGCACGATGAACAACCTGAAAAGAAGCCTGCACAATCTTTAAATTCCATTCCAAGTTTTGGCATGATGTTTACTAAACGAGCATATAATGGAAGTCCAAATCATGGCAAGAAAACTGAATTGTTCAGAACTCAGCACACCTTCTTTTACATTGCTGTTATGTTTAAATAGCTACAATGAAGTAAGGATAGTTCAAAATTAACAACCTAATCCACAATTCAAAGGGTCCAAAAAATAGAAAGATAAGGTAATAAACTGACTCCTTAAAATCAGATGATAAACTTATTCCTTAAGTTATGGAATTCGTTGAAGACTAGCCAATCCTTTATCTGCTTGTTGGCTTGGGTGACTTTCGTCAATACTCCCCCCGTCAAATTGGGCTGTGGGCGAAGCCAAAGACCAAGTTTGATTCTTAAGGCAACATTGATGCCAGAAGGGAAAGGGTATTGGGTTCTTTGAAAAGTCATTGCCATGGTGGGTCAATGATATTTTGATAGATCCACCATGGGAAAACCCCACTTCACCCGCCAACACACCCGCAAGCACCGTCCACACCCACTGCCTCACGGCAGTGGGGTTTTCTTCTCACCCAAGCCACGCCGCTCCCGCCGACAGTGGTCTCTCTCTCTATCACCCACCGTCCCCCATGCCGTAGCCATCATCCACGGCACATCGTACCACGGTAGCCCCCACTTCCACTTGCAACCAGCCGAAACTCAATCTATTATACACATGCGCCACACTCTCAAACACACGCACACGCACACAGGTTCGCACATCTACATACATATATAAACCCATATATCCACACTTATATTCCCACAACCCACAACAGCCGTAAACCACATACAACATCTCAAAGATAAATGATTTTGGAGATAAAGTAGAAAACTTACCAGAAGGTTTCGCCGACTCGCCGCCGCCGGCCGGTAGATCTGGACTGGAGAGAGATGCGAGAGTCGTCGCCGGTGGATCTGAATTGCTGAGCGGCTGCCGACTCGTCGCCGGCCGGTGTTGATGGTCGCATTGTCGCAGAGGCTAGAGAGAGATGCGAGAGTGGTGACAGCAGCGTGGGGGAGGCAGGGTGGGGCGGTAAGGCGTGGGAGGCGGGCGGCGAAGGTAGGCGGCGTAAGTCAGTGTGGGTGTGAGAGAGAGAGAGTAGCTGCGGAGAGAATGAGAAACTGAAAGAAAGAACTAGGGTTTTTTGGTTTTAATACGTAGATTTTTACCAACGGACACAATCCGTCGGTAAAAATCCGTCGCTAAAATCCCATTTAAATTTTTTTGAGAAAAAAAAATGAAAAAATTGGAAATTTTCGAAAATAACATTTAGTGACGGATTTTTCCGTCGCTAAAAGTCCGTCGGTAAAAGTCTCGTCGCTAAAGATATTTACCGAAGGAGTGTTCCGTTGGTAAAGATCTTTAGCGACGAACTTTTATCGACGGAGAAATCCGTCGCTAAATCTACTTTTAGCGACGGATTTACATCCGTCGCTAAAATTCCGTCGCTAAAAAGGCATTTTCTTGTAGTGTGTGTATGCACGCATGCACGTGCATCTATGACTATTTGTGTGTGTGTGTGTACGCGCGCACATCTGTAACTATCTGTGTCTGTCTGCATATGTGTATGTGTACGCGCGCACTCATGCATGCGTGTGTTCAAGCTAAGTGTGAAAGGATGGGGGTGGTGGTGGTGAGATGAAGGGATGAGATGGGTTCTTAAAGATGAATGGCATTTGAGGACTTATATTCCTAAGTCATGAGCAATTTGGTTTTTTCATCTAAACCGTGATGTATTTCATTATTCCTTATCATTCAACAAACATAACTGATATTTGATTAAATTAATGGACACGTATTACCATAACTTCAGGAACATGGGTGTAATAAACTCGAATGAATATTGAATGAGTATTTTGTTGCTCTTTGGCACCTTTATTACTTAGTTGGAAGTGGCTTGTTCAATGAAAAAATAGTTGGTAATGCCACTAGGCGGTAACCATAGTTGACCTCTAGGCTCAGATTGTTACATGAAGGCCCTTAGATTTGGCGGTGATTATTGTAGTAGAGCTTATGGATAAAACAAGAACAAACAGAAAGGTTTGACAAGTGGTCCAATGAATTTCTTATCCGCATCAAATGGATTTTCCATTAAAGTATTTATATCGTTTTGGCAAGAGTACTCCTCTGAGCACATGAATGACATATATAGTCGTACATTCTAAAACTTTAACCTATATTCGCTTTCGTCACCACCACCGGATTTTCCAGCGTGTGGTGATGTGGTAATCTAAATTACCGTCTCTTTAGGGTTTATGTGAGATCTTGAGGGTTATAGAGAGTTAAATAGCCACGACGCTTTTTCGGCTATAAATCGCTTAGGTTACTAATCCAAAATTTTTGGCACTGAAGATCAATTAGAGTTTGATGAAAGGGGTAAGTTGTCGGGATCATTGGGGTGCTCCTCGTTTGGGTTATGGCGGGCTTCGAGTGTAAGTTAATTTCAGCGTAGGGATTTTTGTGTGATGCGCTGCCATGGGTTGGAGTTGGGATGATGATTCTAGGGCCAGGCTTATTCTTCTAGGGTTTTTCTGGTTCCCCCTCCCCCGTAATTGATTCCCCTTCCCCTTACCCTCGACAAGTCTTGCGGGTTACAATTGAATGTTGGTAGATGTTAGGTTTAGGCTGGTTTTAGTCGGTGATTCTGTGGATCTCAGTTTGTCGGTGCTTTAGAAGGTTCTCGGTAGGATGATGGTCAAGGTTTTCTCCGATTGAAGATGGTTACGCGGGTCCTCCGATTAAAGATGGCGATTCTGGGTGTTTCGGTTGGTGGACAATCGGTGGTTGTAGAGGGCTTCCAAGGGTAGGGAGTAGGGTGATGGCCGGGGAAAGTGGTGTTTCTAGTGCCGAAGTAGATGCATGGGGATTGATGCCACATTGCCTCGAAGGGGCCACGTGTCTGGAGTTAGGGCTAGTGGCTGACTGTATGCCGGAGTATTTTAATTGGCTGATATCTTAGTCTTTATCTATTGTTAATAGTTATCATGTTTTAGTTTTTTTTTTAATTGTATGTAGTTGGTTATGTATGGTTGGTTGGTGCACCCCATACCTAAAAAAAGAAAAAAAATAGTTTATATATTTGTAGGTTTTGTATTATTATTATTTTGTCGCTTTGTTTGTAAGCTTTTATTTTATTGCTATTCTTGAGGATGTCATCTGTGAGCCTTTACTTGCGTTTTGGGCAAGGTGTAATCCTCATCCTATCTTTAGTACATATTTTTAATCTTCTCTCAAAAGATAAAAAAAAGATTAAAAAAAACATGTAAGAGGATTAGTTGCTAAAGAATTCAAAATTCTAAAGTTCCAAGTACAAAATTGAGATAACTATAGCACTCCGGTAGATAATTAGCAAGCATAATGGAAATTTAGCCTCATGATTTTATGTACAGTTTTTAATGTGACCGCAATGCTATTCTGGTGTTTGATACAAAACGGAAGAAGAAAACTATGGCTGCAAGTTGAGTTGAATTTTTATTGTTTAATCAACCCAACTCAAGAAAGTGTGGGCTTTTACCAATCCCAACTCACTTAGTTACAAAATGAGTTGGGATGGGTTCGCTCATGCTTATAGTGAGTTATGTTGGGTTGGACTTCTAAAATTCATTTATGTAAAAGTTCATGTATTGTTAACTCCAACATCGACTAACACCGCCGACCGCTGCCGAAACCGTCGAATGCTGCGTCCATCGTCGCGGACAGCTGCCACTATTATTTGAATTGTATTATCAACCCGACAGCTGCCACTTGAGTTAAAGTAAGTTGAGTTTTAAAAGAAAATGAGTTATTTAAATTGGATTATCAACCCAGCCCAGCCCAGCCCAGCCCAGCCCAACCGGAGCCTGGGGAAAGCTACTGCTTTTTTGGGGACGCAAAAACACGTCAGGGCTGATCTTAAATCCCATCTTTGGCAAGGACACCACCGTCATTTTATCCAAAAAATAAGTCATAGCTGGGGGGGGGGGGGGGGGGCGGGGGGGGAGCGATAATGTCAAAACAATACAGCTTATCAAGGAAAAGGAGAGAAAAGAAAAAAACGTCTGTGATGCGCGTTCCAATGGAAAGTAGGCCCCTATTATTCCCATCACCATTACCGACCTTTCAATTGTGACCCCGACGACGACCCCCCCGGCCCTTCTTCTAAAACCTTTCCTCTCTCCTCCTCCTCATTTCCATTTCCCCTCAAACCAGCCTTCACCCCCTTCTCTCTCCTCACCATCACCGTCCAAAAGAAAAATGGCTCAGAAGCGAGAGAGGGAGGAAACCGAGCTCAAGGTCCCGGAATCCCTCCCCCTCTGCACCCCTCCTCTCCCGTCCAAGCTCTCCGGCCCCGACAGGTCGCAGGAGCCTGCGGATCCGAAGGTGGGCGGCAGCGTTGACTCGAGATCTAGCACCGCGAGATCGCCCGACATATTAGATCTGGCCCTGGTGCCGATCCTCGAGGTCGAGGCCAAGCGGCGGGAGGTGAATCGGTGCTCCGGCTGCAAGAGGAAGGTGGGGTTGATGGGCTTCCGGTGCCGGTGCGGGGACATGTTCTGCTCGGAGCACAGGTACTCGGATCGGCACGACTGCAGCTTCGACTACAAGGCGGCCGGGCGGGAGGCGATCGCCAGGGAGAATCCGCTGGTGAGAGCGGCGAAGATTCTCAAGGTGTGACGGAAACGCGCGCAAGAGCCGGATGCAGAGAGAGAGAGAGGGTTTGTAAGATATGGGACCAACCTGTGGGACCCGGGGCCAAGGTGGGGGGAGGGGGGAAGGTGTGTACTGTTTGCTTTGCATGTGTAATTTCATAGGTTGGTTCTCTGATTCGACTGTAGAAGGGGGGAAGGTGGGCTATGGAGGGGTACGGGATGTGAAATTCGATCGAGGATTGAGGGTATTGTTGTCATTTAATTTAATCGTGATAGTGGAATTTCGTATTTTATTTTTTTCCTCTTTTTTTTTTTTTTTGTTTTTATTTTTCTTGCATGGTTAACAAACGGCCACCTCGAAATTTATAATAAAAGAGGTAAAAGACAAAGCGCAAAATTTTGTTGGCTTGCGGAGTTGATGTACAATTTTGACAACGCAGGCATCTTTGGCTGTCTCAGTCGCACAAAATGCGTCTTTCATGGAAATGTTAATGAAGGCAGCTTTTTAGAGGAGTATATTTTGCTTTTGTATTTGTTTCTGTCTGAATGCAACCGGTAGATGTGCGGTTGCGTATTCAAGATGTTCACTGATAATGACTCAGCGATCGTTGAAAAAAGTTCTCTTCCCCCCCCCCCCTCCCACCCCCCCCCCCCCCCCCCACCAAAAAAGAAACACGACACCCCAAATCGCCCTTGCATCTCTACCGCCACCGTCGTCTTCCTCTAGCATGTGGTGGTGTGGTAGCGTAGTTTACCTAGTGATGTGTGGCTTTCTGGTTGTTTTGGTCCCTTTGCTTTTTCTATTTGGGTTTGCGGTGGCTTCATCGTCAATTGCCTATAGATCTCTAATGCCAATCGAATTCTGTGCTAGGCTATGGATGTCTAGTGGCTTCTGGGACTGGTCGTGATTGGGTGAGGGATTAGGTTAGGATGACACGGTTTGTTAGGTTGAAAGCTGTCGGATTTGGGTTGGTTGTTGGTTTGCTAGGAGGTGTTAGGCGTGGTGGCCGGAGATGGGTTTCTGTGGGATTTTGTGTGTCTTTGGATGGTTTTTTTTTCCTTCTAGGGTTGTATCTACCCTCCCCTGGTTCACAGAAAGGTTGGTAGATTTGTTTGCCGATAGTGGTTCTCGTTTGGTTGCTACGTTCTCGATGGGGGTTTGTGGTGATAATGGCTCTGGAAGTTGTTTGGCACGACGGTTCGGCGGCTAGGTCTTGGGTTTGTGGTGGTGGATGAGGTGAAGGTTTGTGGATTGACAGGGAGGTGCGGCCATCTCGACAATAGGTGGGTGGGAGGTGGTGGTCTAGCGGCAGAGAGGTGCCTAACAACGGCAACGGAGGCAACGACGAGCCGGAATGCTGTCGGTGGCGCTGTTTCGTGGGGTGGCGCGTGTCGTGTAGTGCAACGAACACAGGTCATTGTGTTGGACATGTGTTAATGGCTGGCAGGGGTAGTGGGCAGGTGTCTTCTCGCGACTGCCCTTGTTGCCTTTGTGTGATAGGTGGTGGGTGTTTAGTTTGGTTGTGTTTATCTTATTCCCATATATATATATATATATATATATATATATATATATGTCTGATTTTATTTTAGTTCTTATTTACTGCTTTAGTCTTGTTATTATTATTATTATTTTGTATTCTGTTTTATTTAATTTGTAGTTGTTATCTAGTTTTTGTATGTTTTAGGTTAATTTAATTGGTGATGTTCGCGGGATGGGAATGTCATCCATATATGCAAGCTTTTATGTTCTTACCCTTTATGGGATGAGTGTAACTTGACAGTTTCACGGTCTTTGATCTGAATATATTTCTATTATTTCTCAACAAAAAAAAATGATGTTCATTATTTTTATTTTTCAGTTTAATGATAGTTAAAAAAAAAATTCCTGTGTATATTTGTATTATTTTCTATTTTTGTTTTGGATATATTTACTCAAACCGTGACAAGAAAACTGTAAGGTCTTTTTAGCTTGTCTTGACAATCTTACCATGTGTTGGGTGGGGGGGGGGGGGCACAAAACCCACCCCACTATTCACCATTTTCTTCCATGAGGGCTCACGGTCACATCACCGATCCCCGTTTCATTGTTGCTTGGCTTTAGTTGCTTGGTCGGGATAGAAGTCGGACAATAATGGAGATGGTTTGTTATTGATTCTTGAGCTTGGGAGGAAAAAAAAGTAGAAATCTATTTGAGGAGGAGAGAGAGGCGGGTGTTGTTGGAAACGTGGAGAAGATGGTTGGGAAGTGTGAAAAGAATCTGTCGAGTAGAACAAGGTGATTATTTTATGGGAGATAAAGCAAGAGTACAATGGTAAATTACCATCTTTACAGTAAGGATGATATGGGAAAAGGGTTGGTCGCAACAGTAATCAAAATGGTAAACATACAAGAATTGACACAAAAAAGTTACTGAAAATAGAAATAAAAATGATATAAGTACGCAAACCACTAAAAAAGTAGCTACGAAAATATTGAACAAAATGATAGAAGTACGCAGTCATATTTCTTAACTGGATACAAAAATGATGAAAACTAAAACACAAAATGAAAGCAAAGAACAAAAATTGTAAACTAACAGCCCAGAGGGACTTGTGAAAAACGATAAGTAGAATTCATGTGCACCTTAACAAAGAAAGCATTTATTTGTGTAAATTGCACAACCTGTTCGCGTGGCAAAGACGAAAGCTTTTTTTTTTTTTTTTTTTGGGAGCTATAGATGAAAATCCTACCAACATAAATTAGCAAGAGTCATACAAAATAAAAAGATCCAAGAAACCAACACCTCATTACAAGCAAACCAAAAGTAAAAGCATCAACCAATGATCCCTATCATAACTATAAGCCTTATTACAACAAGCCTTATGGAGGGCGAAAAATTGCCACCTCAGCTTGAGGGTGCAAAAAATTTTGAAGAGAAGGAACAACCAGGGGCGGATCCAGAAAGTCTAATTAGAGGAGGCAAAAAGACATGGAAAAAATTGATGGCTAACAAGTATACAAAAATCACCAATTTCTTTAGAAATTGCTCATCTTACTTTATTTGATACAATATGTAAGATTTGTTTTTGGATTATCGGTGATGTGTAAGAGGTATTGAGAGGGGCTTTACCTAAAATAACCTCTGCAACATTCATATTGTACCTACCAAATCTCTCGTGCATGACTTTCACTTCACATTCTTTGTTGGAGGAAGTCGTTCATCAACATTACTACTGTTAACATTTTTTGTTTGAAAAAGAAAATCAATTGTGCGTGGCTTTGACTTCTACTTCCACCTCTACAAAAAGAAGCATATTATAATTTACGTCACTATTGAATACGTTAAATGCATAATAAATCGCTCAATTTGACTAATTTTATTATTACTTATAAGTTAACATACTACAAGAATTTGAACTACAAAAAACGAACTAACCTTGATCATATCATGTTTTTCGTAATCTGGAGATTTGGAATTGGAACTTGGAAGAATGCAGATGAAGATGGTGCAAAAGAATGAGAAATAAGAACACAATGACGGTCGTTGACACAAAGAATAAAAAACTAAAAAAAAGAAATATTAAAAAGTTGGCGGGTGCCATGCCTCCCCCCCCTCCAAGAGAGCTCTGCCACTGGGAACAACCCAATCTATAAACACCCGCACGTGTCTCTTCCCTACAAAGCAAGCTAACTGTCATGACTCGATAAACATATGTGCGTTAGCTCTGCTAATAAAACAGCACTAAGCAACTGCTAACCCGTAGTATAAGTAAAAAAGAAAAGCAAGAGTTCCTGATGCAGATGGATCAACGGCCCCTGATAACTAAAACAACAACGGAACATCATCACTAAATAGTTTAATATGTAATGCATCGTGGTCTAAAGCCCTTTTAACAGTGAAACTAAGGCTAGTACAGAGGTCAGGTAGCAATCAACACATAGAATTGAGCGTGCTAACAACTCCAAATGCAAGCCATTCCCACAAGTTGCCTTAATTCCTATACTAGCATGTGAAAGTCCAAGGCCGGCTGTAGCGAACCATCTCAAAAATTCCAAGACCCTGGAAGGTCTAAAATTCAGAACCCTAAAAGTCTCTAAAGTGACCAACTAGGCTTCTAAACTATCTGAATCAAATACGATGGATCCGAGTATTATGTTATACAACGGGAAGATGTTAGGCACCGGCGATTCCATACAGTTCTACTTTGTTTATATGATCTTTTGGCCTTTAAACACATTACACCTAAATATGCATAAAATAAAATTTAACCTAATCATATGATTTGGTTTGAATTCGATAATGAGGGCCAAATGGCCTACGTAACCGGTCGAACTTCCCAGGATCAAATCACGTATTTCTGACCAGACCCTACGTGAGGCGACCTAGATCTCAGTCTTTGTCGCTTATGACTCGACTTCTTCTAGTCGAATGGACTTAATTAGAACTCTAAATTGACTACAACTGTAGTAGTTTAGAATTCTAAATAAATTAACATAGAAGACTTTGATTTGATTTCAAAATTTTTAACCGAGATCTGGTTGCTGGGAGGGGGAAACAACCCAGAACAAGGATAGAGAATCATAGCTTAGTCCGCATTTTCCAATTCATTGATTCAAGAATTGATTTGACGTTGAAAACTAAGAACAACAATCTGTTTGATCAGAAAATCGCTATTTTGAGCCTAAATATGACCTTTGATGGATTTGACTCCTTCTACAAATTTGTAGCTCTCAAAACTCTACAAAAATCGCCTAAATTGGATACCACATGAGCAAGTTAAGGCTGGTCAAAAACCTAGAAAGGAAATCTGTACAATTTTAGAAAAAGACTATTTTTTACGACGACCTTAAATATATTAGATTCTTCCAGAAACTTATAGTTCTTGAAAAGATACACGATTTATGCTTTTGAATCGCCTAAATCAGGCATCATACGAGTAGGTTAGGGTTGGTCGAAAACGTAGAAAGAGAATGTCTCTAGGGTTTTTTGGCAGAATTTTCTCTTAGAGAAAGGTCCTAAAATTCTAGGGAGGAAGGCCCCTTGTTCTGTAGCCCAAATGTTCATTTTATAAAGATTTGAGGCTGACAGAAATGATAAGGATAAATTTTTGAGTCTAAGATCATTAATAGGGTGAATATAAAATCGTATACTAAAAAAAAGTCAACTAACCAGCCGGTTCATCCATTAATAAATAAGATTTTATCTCAAATTTCAGGACATTATCCGTCCATAATTTGATAATTATCTCTGATAAAGCAAAAGGGTTGTACAAGATTTCGAGAATTATCCTCAATCTTTATATAAACCAAGGAGATTTGCATGCATCTTGGATCAATCTTAACTCAAAGATCAAGTCATGGTCTATTAACCTTGACCTAAGTTATACCTAAACAACTAGATTTGTGTAACAAACCGGAGGACCAGACTCTGACTGGACTGGACTGGACTGGACTGGACTGGATAACTTATTGCACTTAATTAAATAGACTAGGCCCATTATATATTTCTAGTCCTAGACCCACAATAATAATAATAATAATAATAATAAACTTAATGACCAATAAGGCCTAATAAAACATAAATAAAAGAAAACTAAAATAAGATTACAAAAATGAAGTGTCTACAACGACCATTTAAGTTTGAAGGGACTGTCTATTTTGGTGCGGAACAATATTACCAAAAAGGATACATTATTTCAACTTACTAGTAAAAATAAAAGTTTATGCCGCCTTAATTTGCGAGCAATATTCCAAATGAAAATTTTAAGAACATCCCAATTGCACGGAAATGGCATGCTAGGAGCATAAAAACTCATCAACAACTCATAGTGAGGGACAATATGAATGGAGTTGATGCGAGGGAATGATGAAGCATGTCACGGGTCATTGAGTGTTCAAGTGCTAAAAATATGGCAAAGTGTTAGTCTCCAAGGGAGAAAAGTGACAGTTAAACCCTTTGAGGAGCCTTTGAGGAGGAATGACGAGTGCTTCTCAAGACGGGTGGCGGACACATCAGTTCTATGACCTATAGTAATGGATGTCCAAGTACCCAAAAGATAAGTGCCAAGGTACACATGGAAAGAAATATGGCAGAAAAGAGGGGCACAATGAGACCTTTTGAGGCGGGATGGCCTACCAATGATGACACACATCCAAAAAGACTGTTTTATGAGTTACCATCTTATTTTTAGGATTAATTAAGAATAATTAACAGGGAGAACAAAAAAAACCCGAATTTGACTCTAATTATCCAAGTAGGCTATCCAATCTACAAAACCTGTTATTTGGATTAGAGGACTAAGTTATATGATGAGAAGGTGTTAGACACCACATACATGTAGATACCCCAATGTTTTGTAGTCTTGTTTTATTCTCTTTTATTTATTTGGCGTTGGGCATTATTGCTAACTAAGTTTACTATTATTATGGGTCTAAGCCTACTAATAAATATAAGTGTAATTTAATTAAGTCCAGTCCGATTAGAGTTCAGTCCGGTTAGAGTGCAATCCCGTTAGTAATCTTGTCCAGTTGATTAGACCAAACCAATTATTTAGGTTTTAACCTAGGTTAGGGTAAAGATACTTTTTGACTTTATCCAGATTGTAAATTAAGATTTAGGATTGATCCTTGATGCAGAGAATGGCTTGGGGATAACTTTCGAAATCTGGTGCATCCCATCTATATTTTCAGAGTTTTTTGTCAAATTAAGGGCAATTAATTTCTTGAGTTAATGGAAATCTGGACTTCTCACTAACATTTCTCCAAAAGGAAAATTCTGCAAAAAAAACCTAGAAAGAGAGAAAGAAAAAACTCTAGAAATCCTGACTCCCCACATCAAGCACATACCTGAACTTTGACCAGCCACAACTCACTCATACTTTACCCAATTTAGGTGATTCAAAAGCCTAAATCGTGTATCTTTGGAGAGCTACAACTTTTAATAGGAGTCAAATCGATTTAAGGTTGTCTTAAGGCCCAGAATAGAGATTTTCTAATCTGGAAGATTAGTTATCTTAGTTTTCGATGCTAAATCAATTCTTGGATCAAGCAATTGGGTAATCCAGATTAGGAGAGTGTAAATTTTTTTCCCTTCCCCGTGACCATATCTCAGTCAATAAATATAAAAACTATATATAAAAAAAGAGTCTAGAATTTAGTTTTATTTGACCAGAAGAGTCGTGCTCATCATAAGTCAAAAACCGAGATTTAGGCTGCATGCCGTAGCGTTCGGTCGAACTACAATGATCCGAACTTGTCCGGTCGGGTACGTAGGCCATTCTACCCCCGTTGTCGAATTCAAACCAAATTAGGTTTAGTCTAGACTTTGTCTTTTTATCGTTTGTTTTTGTGATAAAAATCACATAAAGACATTTTAGTGACCAATTAGGGTATAGCGGGTGCCTAACACCTTCCCCTTGTATAAATCAGTCCCCAAATCCAAACTTCCAGTTTCATAGGTCAGAAGCTTAAAGTGGACAATTCAGAGTCAAATTAGGATTTTCTTGTTTACCTTAATTAATTATCAAATTAACCCTAAAAATAAGATGGTGACTCAAGTTAGACCTTTCCGGGTTTAAAATTTCAAAGCGGTAGCCCACCACATGCTCAATAGATCTCTACTTGTTTTTATGTGATTTTTAAACATCTTTTTCTAAAGACAGATAAACAACATCAAGTCCTAAGTTAAAGCTAATATCTAGTTTGAACTTAACAACAAGGGTAGACGACCTACGTATGCGATCCAACAAATTAGGATCAAAAGCACGTATTTCTGACCCTAGGGAAGGCAATATAAATCTGGGTATGTGGTTTTGAAAATTCGACTTAATCAACTTTTCTAGTTGAAGGAGAAAACGTTTTTTCCTCTTCATAGATAAAATTCAATCGTCGGAAGGAGATTCTAATCTAATGTATTCCAACAAAAAAAAATAGTGGTATGGATCAGTGCATTTGGACTTGGATTGTCCAACTGCTAACTTCGGATCATCCATAATGCGAAGCAAGAATGATGCAAACATAAGTGTATAGGAAGAGGTACTTCTAGTCTATCTCATTATCTCTCTTGCTATATTGTCTTTAATAACAACTGGAGGATTTTTCTCTCTAACTTTGTGTCTCTTTTGGGGTTGCATGGGTCTGTTTCTATAGAAGTCTAGGGAGCAAAAGAGTCGCAAGGAGACAAACTGGCAATCCTTATCGTTATTAAGAGATAAGATGAAGAAGACTGCATTACCCTTATCAGCCAGTACATTTAAGCTACTAAGGAGAACTGTCTGGATCAAAGTAGAATGGGTCGGTACACTTATCTTTTTTAATTTACTATGAAGCCTTTTTCTAAAAGAAAAATGCTACATTTTAATTGAAGCACGTGTTTAAGATAAAATAGGGAGCAAAACCCAAATGAAAATGAATTCAACTACCAGACTCTCTAACCTTTCCAGACTCTAACTTAGGTAAAGCCCAAGTTGTTGGAACTCCTATCTCAACTGGCAGCATTGCTTCTGTTCCACAGCAGAGTAAGAAAGGCGTTTCCCCTGTAACCGAATGTAGAGTTGTTCGATAACCCCACAACACTTTGGGGAGTTCGTCCACCCATGCCCCTTTAGCTTCATCTAGCTTCATCTTCAATCCTTGTAAGATGCTTCAATTCATGTTTTCAGTCTGACCATTGGATTGTGGATGAGCTACAGAAGTGAATCTCAGATCGATCGACAGATTGGTACAAAAGGTTCGGAAATTTTTGTTGTCAAACTGTTTTCCGTTATCAACGACCAAAGCTCTTAGCACTCCAAAACGGCAGACGACATTTTTCCAAAAGAAATCTTCACACTTGGCTGAAGTAATGGTTGCCAGAGATTCTGCTTCAGTCCATTTTGTAAAGTAGTCTATTGCCACAATCACAAACCGTCGTTGTCCAGACACCATGGGAAAAGGTCCCAGCAGATCCATTCCCCATACAACAAAGGGAATTGGAGAAACAATCGAAGTTAAAGGAGCAACCGGTGTATGAGAAATTGATGCAAACTTCTGACACTTATCGCATCTTCGTGTGAATTCGATGGCGTCCCTCTGCATCGTAGGCCAGTAATATCCTTGCCTTAAGATCTTCTGTGCCAATGTTCTCCCTCCAAGATGTTGGCCACATATCCCTTCATGTACCTCTTGTAATGCGTATGAGGATTCTGACGGGCGTAGACATCTGAGGTAAGGAAGGCTGAAGGATTTCTTATATAGAGTTCCTTCCACTAGAGCATACCGCGCAGCTTTGACACGAAGGTTCTTCGCCTCATGTCTTTCACTTCGTAATTCACCTGTGGACAAGTATTTGATGATCATGTCCATCCAACAGGGTTCTTGATCTATGATTTCAATCTCAGCTTGAGAACTGATACTGCGATCCTTGAGGAATTCAAGGTATATCGGGCGCTGGACACCAGTTTCTTCAGTGGAAGCAAGCCTTGATAATGTATCTGCCTGAGTATTCTGATCTCGGGGGATTTGGCGAATGGTGAAGTTTTGAAACTTCACGGCTGAAATTTTAACTAAGTTGAGATATTGAGCCATTCTTTCATCTCTGACCTCGTAATCCCCCAAGACATGATTGACCACTAGTTGGGAATCACTATGAACTGATAGTGATTCCACCTTTAAGGCATGTGCTAGCCTTATCCCCGCGAGAAGAGCCTCATATTCTGCTTCGTTATTTGAGGCTTGAAATCCAAAGCGAAGTGCGTACTCAATAGTAAAACCTTATGGACTTATAAGAATAATTCTGGCTCCACTACTGCCAATAGCTGAAGAACCGTCTACGTAAAGATTCCAAGGATCTGGAACTTCAAAAATTACCAACTGAGGGGGGTCTTCAGGTAGTGTACACTCGACAATAAAGTCTGCTAAGGCTTGAGCTTTAATTGTAGTGCGAGGTTTATACTGGATATCAAATTCCCCTAACTCTACGGACCAATTGACTAATCTTCCTGATGCCTCGGGGCTCAATAAAACTTTTCTGAGTGGTTGGTCTGTTAGTACGATAATTGTATGGGACTGGAAGTATGGTCGAAGACGCCTAGCTGATATGATAAGGGCTAGTTCGATCTTGTCAATCTTCGGATATCTCGTCTCTACATCTTGTAAGACTTTGCTGACGTAATAATGGGTTTCTGGACTCCATCCTCCTCTCTGACTAAAACAGTGCTAACTGCGACTTCGGTGACTGAGAGGTATATAAATAATTCTTCGCCAGGAAGTGGTTTTGCAAGTAGGGGCGGCGAACTCAAGTACGTTTTGAGTTCTTCGAACGATTTTTGACAATCGTCTGTCCAAACAAAATTTTTCGCTTTTCTGATGGCTTTGAAGAATGGTAAGCATCGTTCAGCTGATCGAGCCATGAACCTTCCCAAGGCTGCGACCCTTCCTGTTAACTCTTGTACTTGTTTGATTGCTTTTGGGGACGTCATTGTCTGAATGACCTTGATCTTTTTTGGGTTCGCCTCAATTTCTCGTTGAGAAACTATAAACCCCAAAAATTTCCCTGATGCGACTCCGAAAGCGCATTTGAGTGGATTCAGCTTCATTTTATACTTTCAAAGAATGTCGAAAGTTTCCTTCAAATCTTTGACATGGAATTTAGATTTTATGCTTTTGACGAGCATATCGTCAACATAGACTTCCATGTTCTTTCCGATCAAGTCTCGAAAGATCATGTTCACCAGGCGTTGGTAAGTTGCCCCGGCGTTCTTGAGTCCAAAGGGCATTACTTTATAGCAGTATAACCCTCTCTCCATAATGAACGAAGTTTTGGAGACATCGTCCTCGTGCATCATAATCTGGTTATAACCAGAATATGCATCCATGAAACTGAGTAGTTCATGGCCTGAAGCAGCGTCGATAAGGAGATCTATCCTTGGGAGCGGGTAGTTGTCCTTCGGGCATGCTTTTGTTGAGATCTGTGTAATCGATACATATTTGCCATTTGTCGCCTGACTTAGGAACCATGACGACGTAGGCGATCCAATCTGGGTAGTAGATCAATCCATACAACGGTGTATTCATCTTTCGGAGACGGTCTGCTGGAATGTTCATCTTCTGGAATGCATCGTAAAATAAGACTTCGGCGGAACTTTCATTATCAATCAAGACACGTTTTACATCGAAGTTCCCAGCCTTTATTGTGATGACTAATGGATCGTCATGAGGAGTTTTTATATCCCTTGAATCTTCATTGGAAAAGGTGATCGCCGCTACGGGTATTACCTTCTGTTTCTTATTCGGGGGCTGACTCGTTATGCACACTTCTCTGGCGTATGCTTTTCGAGCATGTCCTGATGAACCTCCTGCTGCTAATCCCCCAGATATAGTGTTGATTGTACCCGCATTCTCTTCCCGATCTTCTCTTTCTTCCATGGCCGGAGGTGTCTGTTGTCTTCCTTCTCCAGGAGCTACAAACTTTCTCAACTGGACACGCTTGATAAGGGCCTCAATTGCTCGTTTAAGCGACCCACGATTATCAGTTGTGTGGCCATGATCGTTGTGAAAGTGACACCATAAATCTTTGTTCCTTTTATTTGGTCGAGATTTTATTTTGTTTGGACACTTGAGAGCTTTATTGTCTTTGATCTCGTGAAGAATCTGTGATGGTTTTGCATTGAGAGGTGTCAGATTTTCCGAAGCAAACGGGTCTTTTGAACGCCGATCATCGCGCTTAGATTGTTTTGCTGACTTGCCTCCTTGAGGAGTTATCTCTCGAGATCGTTTCTTCTTTTCTTCCTTCTCTTCTCCACGTCGTCCTCTGTGTGTCTCCAAGTATTCTTCAGCTTGAATATATTTGTTAGCCTTCTCGAGAAGGACTTTCATATTACATGGAGGACTTTTGTTTACAGAGAACGCAAACTTGGATGTCGGCCGGAGGCCTCGGAGGAAGGCAGTATACTTCACGGATTCGTCCAAGTTATCGATTTCCAAACTAGCTGCGTTGAATCGTCCGACGAAGCATGCCAAAGATTCATTTTTCTCTTGCACGATGTTTAGCAGACTCGCCAAGTTTTTTCTTCTGGAGCGACTGCTTACAAAGTGTTTTTGAAAGAGATCCGATAATTGGCTGAAGGAGTTGATGGATCTTGGTTGTAGAGATTTGAACCATGCATGTGCAGCTTTTCTTAGAGTGGTAGGAAAGGCTCTGCACATGACAACATCTGAAACCTGGAGGAGTAACATGTTTGTTTGAAACTGATAAACATGTTCTCCTGGATCTCCAGCTCCGTCGTAGAGGTCACACTGAGGCATGCGAAAGTTGGGAGGTAGCTTTGCCTTTCGATGGTTTCGGATAACGGATATCCAGATTCTTCCCTTGGGGGAGATCGTTTTGGAGAGTTATATCTAGGGACCATCTTCCAAGAGTCCCGTCCTCGAGAACGAAACTCAGGCGTCCTCTTTCTGGGGACAGATCTTCGAGGGGTCTCAGCTCTGGCGACCCGTTTGGGGGAGGGGTTGGTACTGCCTTCGACTGACAGATCCCATCGATAGCACGATCCACTCCTGGTCATGTGATCTCCGCTCTTCTCTCTGGGATCGTAAGTTGGATTGGCCGCTGATCTATATTTGCGGCCGTAACTTGATCTGGAGGTGAGACGAAGACGAAGGTCGCTTGGGTCAAGATGAGAATGGTGAGTGAACGGTGGAGCCACCGCCATGTCGAGCTTTTGCTGAAGAGAGTTTACAACATTCTTCAGTTCATGGATTTCCTTTGTAAGGTTGGCATGGGGTGTTTTGAATAGCTGACGGTTCAGACGATGACGGAGGTCACCGTTTTTCAGAGTAGACGTTGGAGAACGGTTTATCCGAGGTCTAGTTTCTGATTCGGGAGTAACAGATGTTACGTTGACGTAAACATCTTCAGAAGAACTGGCGCAATGGCGGCGCAAAGGGGTCGAGAGTCGGTCATGAGAACGACTTGGTCGACGAGAGCTGCTAGTTCGCGCATGATGGTTCTGGGAATGATTCTATGAAGAGTCATCGGAAGAAGAATGATTGGCCATGTTCCATGTAGTGGTCCCACGGATGGCGCCAATTTGTTGCAGCTAAAAACTGGATCGGGAACCACACCAGAAATCAGGCCTGCAAAAGAGAACACGGAGTGACCGCCGGGTGGGGTTCCGACGGGGGAACGCTCTGATGCTTAAGTCAGAGATGGCTAACAATGTAGAACTCTGAGAAGCAATAAAGACACAATGTGTATGTGTGTGAGCTTGTCTTTACCTGAGGGGGCTTGACCCCTTTATATAGTGGTAGAATGAGGAGTCCTAGTAGGACTGGGCTTTGACCATCTCTTAATCAGAATCTAATTAGGATCCTAGAGGATCTCATGTCAATCTTAGCTGATAGAGTCGGAGCTTCTTTAGGATTCTGCCCGGCGACTGATATGGTAAGTGCCATATCAGTAATGAGCCAGTATGGTTACGTGTCATAACTGTCACGTGTCGTCCGTAGATTGGAGGGGTATTTTTGGCTATATCAGATACTATGGCTAATCGGTGCATGAAATTTTTTGCTGGCGTTTCTTGTAGGGACAATCGTACTCAGTATTAAGGTAAATTTGGACTTAAAGAAGAGGTGATGCCCGTGCTAGTGAATGGTGATCGATGTTAAAGGGCTTGGTGTTTGGCGGCGTTGGCCAGTATTGGTGGAGCTGGCCAGTGGTGGTGGTGCTTATAGTTATCAGTAGCTATGGTGGTTGGCAGTGTCCGTGGGTATTGGTCATTGTTAGTGGTGACGGCGGTCAGCGGCTACGATGGTTGGCAGTGTTGGCTAGTTTGGTGCTTGGGTTTGTTGACCAGATGTGGTGGAAAATTGGCGGTCAGTGACTATGGTCGTTGGCAGTTTAGTGTTCAAAGTGTTGGTAAGTGGTGGTGGTGGTAATGATGGCGGTCAATTGGTATGGTGGTTGACAACGGTGGTGGTTTGGTGTTCTTGGGTGATAAGTGTTGGTGATGAAGATAGCAAGGAATAAGAGACATAAAATTCATCAAAAGTTGAAAGGTGGATTTAAAAAAAAAACAAAACAAAACAAAAATCAAAACTGAAAAATAGAATTTTCAATGACAGGCTCATTATAAAATATGTTATAAAATTGAAGGGAAAAAAAAATATTCCCCCTGTCATACATAATTTGATCAACTTTCCTTTTTGGGCCGTCTCACAAAAATTGTTCATTTCCTAATTAAGAAAGATTTTGAAGGTACTTTTACATATTTACCATTTTTACACTTTTTTTTATTTTGTTTCTCTCTCCACATTTAACACTGCACTGACTTATTTTCTCTTCTGATCCACTTTCTTCCCCTCCTCACTCTAAAGGGTAGAATGAGAAACACACAATATATCACTTAAATCCTTAATCTGCATGTAAAAAAAAATTGATCGAATTATATGGGACGGAGGGAATATAAAACTGTTTGTCAAACGGCGATAATTTTTTTCAGTTATCAAAACTAAACAAAAAACTGAAAATAAAAACTGTTTCAAACTCTACCTAAGTGATAAGAAATTTCTTCTTGCTTAAAATATAGTCTACTTAGGAGGCAGGTATTAAATTTTCAAGTAATGGTGTGAGTTATTGAAGGCACTTAATGAAATATCATTAATACTTCAAAATTATAAGTACGTAATTGCGTTATGGAGCACATAAAAAGCATCTCATTCCTGAACTTTGCTATTTCATTGTTACAGTTTGACCAGACGACGTCGATGCTCTTTTTTGGGTTTCAAAAGTCATTTCCTTCGTTTCTTTTACTTGGGCTGGGCTTAAATTTGGCACATCATACGAAACCCATGAAAAGCATTTTAGCCCGCCCCAATTTAGCACAAGCGATCACAGGCCCAACTCCATATTTAAATTGGGCTTTACTTTCTTTTAGACTTTCTTCCAGCCCAGGCATTAGCGTAGTAATCTGGACTGAGGTGGTGTTGACCAAGTTATACAGATATGGATTGAGCGTCACAAGTAAAAAGAAAATGGTGAACCATCTGAACCAATATTTATTTGTATTTGGAGCTTAACAATGGTCGCTAAATGTGTAAATGCTGGCGTTGTTGCGGTCACTAACAAAACTGATTTTTTGACGACTGAGGCAAACATACGTTTGCCCGGCTCTGATTTTTACTCCTTCGCGTGACTTTTCAAGTGGTATGTGTGACTTTTATGCTTGTCGCCTACTTTTAGGTCGATGTAACGTTGATAATCTTAAAATTCTTAGTTTTCCAGTCATAAAAAAATTGTCCTTTGTGCGGTTGACAACAACTTTCTTCGGCCCTAGCAATTAATGCAAACGGTGGAGGACGTTGTACTTTTTTATTTTAATTTTTCAAATCAACCCATTCGTTGCCCTTTCAAACTCTCATACTTCTCTATATGGCGAATTTGAATACAATTTTTTCAAACTATAGGCGTAACAAAAAAAATTGATGCCATGCGAACATCTAGGTTGCTTTAGACAAACTTGTTCCTTGTAAGGACGAAGCCGGGTTTGGGTTCAAAGATTTAGATCTGTGAAGAATGCTTGAAGCAGGAACAGAATGGAGAATGGGGACGGTGACTTGGTTAGAATTTTGGGTGATCTTTGGATTCCAAAACTAAGATCTATCAAGCCTTTCTTTTTGACCTTGCTCGTAGTACTGCTCTAAGTCAAGTCTGAGATGTCCAATACACTGAATGTGACTCTTAAGCTTTTGGTAGAGTCTGTAGTAGAGGTCTTTGTCACATTTAGTTTAGCCTCTAACGCGCATACTCAAAATCTTCCGTACCCTTTTTACCTTCCAAGAGCTGCCAAAGTTAGTCACAAGGTTTGGAATCAGGATAGAAATGGCATCTTCACATGTAGAGAGCCTTGGTTTATTCTTCTTTCTTTTCTCATGGACAAGGTTAGCACTAATAAAATGTGTGTCCTTGTCTTATCACACTCTCGATCGCTTGAGGAAAGCGACTGACATTGCAGCCTTTTTTTTTTGGTACAAAAAGGCTGACCGTAAGGCTCTAATCCAACTGACATTGCAGCCCGCACCTTGGTTATGCCAAAATTGATATTTCTCGCTATGTCACTTCTCTTTTGCCATTTGAAAGTCATCGATCTCACGCGTGCACGTGAACTTCAAAGCGACCAATATTATAGCATCATATTGGTAGCAATCAAGCGTTGCAAGAAAGCTGATGAAATAGGTGTTGAGGCCCTCGGCACTTATGGTGTAGATGTGGCAATGATATTACTACTCATATAAATTCAAAGTGATATCATTATACAGTATGACACACTTTACAGTTTTGCTAATGAATTAGCAAATAAAAAGGACCCTTTTTCATCTATTTAGTGGGTCACTTTTGAAACTCCATGGGGCACCAATATGCATGTCGATCATGTACAACAAAAGTAAAGCAAAGTTTGTGTTTCCCACTTGAAACCCATTATTGAAGGAGCCTCCCAAGTAAGCCAAGCAAGTCATATATTCTTCAGTGTCATCTTGGTATCGTACAATCCATGAATATTTAGGGTTCTAATTCATCCTTAGCATCAATGCAAAGAACGCGTCGAATAAAATTATCGCTAATAGTAGTGGTTTTATGCGTTTGAAAGCAACATGATTCCTTTATATCTCCATTATCATCCCTTGTTTGTCTCATACTACTAACAAAGTGCAACATTATCTTTGTAGTTTGACTTGATGCTTCTTATTAGTGTATGCGCGCGCGTTTGTGTAATTTGTACTTATTGGACTTCAAAGTATATTAATCCAAAAATATAATTATTATAATGCACCATTTATTCCAGAAAATTTTTACTGTAACCTACCTTTTCATTGACGAACAATGGTCGGGGCAAAAAATGTCATTAACTTGTGGACATTCTTCTCTCTCGGTGATTCATTATGCTACATAAAGAAAATGCAGAAACACTGGGAGGGCATGCATGCCTTTCCTCTTCTAGCCGGACAAGTCCAAACTAGGAGAAACGACCTGATAACAGCTCAACAAGCAATCCTACAACTCTACACAGTAAAGACGTACCACAAAAAATCAGAATTTACGTGTATCCAAACTTACGTTGGAATTGGGTTTTAAACCCATTGTGAGAAACAACTTTGACTCAATTTTTTAATAGGGTTCCAAACCAAGTTTTGGTTAGGAACAAATTAATTCATGTTCGTCTATTGGAATAGATGATCATGGTATATTCACATGTTTAAAACAAATGAAAGGTGAATGAGAAAATTGAAGTTAAAGTTGGTGATTCAACTTGAAGGAAAAAAAATATCCCACATTGAAGAGATAAAGCCAAAATGTCTCCTTATAAGGCTTAGCCTTCAGCTAAGGGTTGGGCCCCTTGGGGGTACCCATGTTTTGTAAGAAGGGAGGACCTAGATTGACCCAAGGTCAACCACACGCGCGCCGCCCGCCCCGGTCCGATTCGAGGCTTGGGCCCATCAAGCTTTATTCTTTGGGGACAAATAAATTTTATTTATTTTCTTTTCCTAAAAGTGGTAACGTTTCCAACCAGCTTTGAAGAGTTGCACCCCCCAATGAATACTCACTGTATAAAAACCGAGTCAGTTACAGTTTATTCGAAAAAACTGAATCCCGAAATTAGTTTCTGCAATATTCTGTCTCCGAAATTCTTGTGTCCGAAAGAGTTCTGTGCCATTGTTTTGGTTCGCCGGGTCTGCAATTTGGAGTGCTCCTATTTCAGACGTATTGCCGTTGTATCCTGGGAGACTATCGTCAAGAGACCGTCAGCACCGTTGCGAGACGAATAAGTTTTAAGGACAGTGAATCAAATTCACGCCTCGGCCTTTCCATTTGTTTTTCTGCATTTACTACTGTGAGTTATTAGACACAATTCTATTTCCAATTTACGTTACTGCTGTTTTTCGAACTCTATTATTTGCATGTTAGTAATTGTTGGAAACTGATTTTTTACACAAGGATACTTTTTCCATAACAACTTATAACATTCAACACTTCAATCCGGAAACTAACAACCTATGCATGTTAAAGTTTTGGAACAAAAGCATTACATATCAAAATTTAGGAGCAAAACCAAATTGCAATATATGGAAAGGCTCACAAGGATTATATATTGAAGTGTTGATTGTTTTTTTCTTGGTATCAGATTTACGTGTATCCAAACTTTTTTTGAAGGGACTAAGAATGCTAATAGAATTTGGGTTACGGTGAATCTGAAATTCAATTGTCTGTTGGGCCTTGCATCTGCTAGCATGTGAAAACATTCGACTCAAACTGACTGACAGTTAGGGGAGAGATCCATAAGTTTTATATGTTATACTATTAAATGCCATTTTTCGATCTAGGATCGTACCCTCAACACGCTCCCTCGTCGACGACCAAATTTCTTTCGAGTGTGCAGACACTTGGAGGATTTATACCGGAAGACAATTGACTTTGCTTTTAAGTTGTCATATGGGTGTGGTTTGACGTGCTCTAGTATCACGTGAAAGTATCTAACTCATGATTTATAGATTAGGAGGGGAGAAACTCACAAGAGTTATACATGGTCAAATTTTCAATGTTGGATTTATAATCAACGGTTCTAATAGAATTATTTTTGAAAATCTGCCCTTTTATGCAAAAAAAAAAATTATTTTTTAACAATGCCCTCTTTGGCATGGTGAATTGTTTTTTCCTCAATTAAAAACAACATAGAAAATTAAGGCAAATTTTTGCTATAAACCATCATTTAAAAAAAGTATATGACATTTTAGAAAAGTGTAAAACACGAAAGGGTATCTTAAAGAGGGGGAGGATATTAAATTAACTTTAAACTTTGTTTCTTTTGATCGTTCAATCTAAAGATAGGCAATTTTTTCAACCTCTTAGAAGTAGATCTGGCAAACGGGTAAAACCGCCGGGTCCGGGTAAAAACGGTCCGGGTAAAATTTACCCGATTTTTTTCGGGTAGTCTTTTTCAATACCCGTACCCTACCCCTTGCGGGTCGGGTATTACCCGCGGGTAAATAATTAAATTTCTATTTTTTTTATAAACAAAAATTCTCTCCAGTTAGGCATATATATTTTTTTGTTTCTTTTTCTTTTTTCAGCTAGTGTGTTCTTAATTTTTACCTGCTGTTAGAATTATTTTCAATTTTAGAAAAATTAGAATCAACAAACTTCTTAGAATCAAAATACAAAACGTAATTTCAGAAAAAATAGAATCAACAAACTTCTTAGAATCAAGTCAATCAACAAGCAAAACCAGCAACAATTAAATCAAAATACAAAACTTAAATCCCAAAACTGATCTGCCGAACGCCTCAACAAGCAAAAGAATTAAAAATTGGCGACCGATCTGTGGAGTTCGGCAGATCCGTGACTGTCGGCGCCTGCCTCTTCTTCTATGGGCGGTCGGCGGTAGGGATCGGCAGCGAGGAGATCGGCGTCTGCCTCTTCTTCTGTGGCTGTCGGCGGCTTGCGGTGGTGAGATTTGTGGGCCGCAGTGGTGGATCGGTTTTGTGGTGGTGGGTTTTCAAAACGTTATCAGGTCTCTGGTTGTGGCGGTGGTCAGTTTCTGCGACATGGAGGGCTTGGTTAGGCGGGAGGTGCCGTAAGCCGGCGACTGCGAGAGATGAGATGGACAGATCCGGTGGCCGGCCGAGAGAGAGAGAGAGAGAGAGAAGTTCTGGGGTGGGCGGCTGTGAGGAGAAATGGAGAAAGAGAAATTAAGAATGTGAAAGAAACCCTAACATTAGCCTCAATATATAGTAAGTCACCGGGTAACCCGCGGGTAACCCACACCCAACCCGGACGGGTCCTCTCAAAACAGTCCGGTCCGGGTACGGGTCAATTTTTTGCAGGTAATCATTTCTGCTACACGTACCCGCGTTTTAGGCATGGGTCCGGGTCTACCCGCGGGTGCGGGTAAAATTTTTCCAGGTTTACTTAGAAGATTCAGACTCTGACATATCGCTTAGGGTACAAGTAACTCCAAATGCTTACCATGAAGTTTTCACCCTGGCCATATAAATTCGGAAGATTTCACTTGTCAACGACCTAAACCCTGATAATTCCCTTTGGCATGTATCCGAGAATGATACTTAGAAGGTACATAAGGATTTAATTTGCTGGAAAGCGAGGACTTCGTTGTTTAACTTGCAAATTAAACAAGCCAAAAACTTGTTTCGCTCTTCTAGTATTCAGACTGTGTGCGTGTGTAAACGATAAGAAAACTTTACGAGTTGATTACTAGATTGTACTCTAAAAGGAAACAGAGAAAGGCCTATGTACAACTACATGTAATATGACCAAAAGGTTGATTAATGTGTGCATATATATGTGCACATTTAAGATGTATAGAACCATAAGTGTCGCCTTTAAATGGCCCATGTACCATTTTCAAACGATAGAACAGTAGGAATTCTTTTCATCGGTGAAATCATGGCCGACCAGGGTATCATCAAAGTACATAGGTTCCTAACTTTGACATGGGTGGTGGAATATAACTAGTATTGTTTGTCTTGCCTTTTACTTTCAACTTAGGTGGAAGCTTGCATTTTCTCGCACCAAATGATGGCCGACAAGAACACATTTATGAAACTTGAAAAGTATTTCTAGGGTTTTAGAATACAACTCATGGTGGGGTAATTGTGTCCAAACTCGGCTCAAAAGATGGCAAAAAGAAAACAGGGTTCAAGATTTTGTGTTACCTAAAGTTAGAAAATAGGGGATTTTAGGTAGAAGGGTCCTTTCGAAAGAAACCATATTATATGACAGATGCAAACATCTTAAAAGCGATGGTTTGTATAACCTATTAGGAGTGAAACAAATTTTAACAAACTTACTCTGTAAGTTTGTTAAAAGCCATGACCACACGGCTAAACCAAAAAATTACCATAACCAAAAGTTTTTAAAGCATATGAGCATTGATTGAACAAAGAACAGTGGTGTGTATGTCCTTGTCTCTTTAAAAGGAGTAAATGCTGCATAGTCATGAACCATTGTTCCTGATTATTTAGGACCACTAGATAATGAGAAGTTAATATGATAAAACGAAGGGAGATGTGATGCCGGAAGTTATTATATTAATTATTTATCCAACGGTTCTAGATGGTTGGAACCATTGGCCTCACTCTGTGAAAGTGGGAGGAGTAGCAGCCAAGAAGGCGGCACAGTCCAGGGTAAAAAGTACCATCCGACTCATTATTGGGCGGACGACTATAACGCGAAAAAAACTATGGACGGCCAGATCAGACCCGACTACCTAGCTAAGTTGCCAGTTGCATGTGTATCTAGACACACACACACACATGTATATGTAGTTGTGATTCGACAAAATTGGACAATTTGATGGTCAATTGAATTTTGTAAATACATAATTAAGGAGGTATACCTACCGCTTTCAGCCGAACTGCACAAGTATACTTAATTGAATATGAAGATATTTTGCCAAGAAAGAAAATAGGCTATATTTGTTTGATGAAAGAGTGAAACTTCATTTACTTTCGCCCTTGATTTGGTAGGATTTCGCAAAAGGGAAGGAACAAAGATTTGTGGAGAATCTATGAAGGATCCACTTTCAAAGGTACTATATTATGGTTGTCCTCATATACTTGTAGAGTGTTGCTGAAGCTCATAACTATTAAGCGAATAATTTGGATAGAGTAGTACAATTTGTTAATGATAAGAGCCATTAGGGAACTAACTTTAATTTAGTTGGTAAGATCATCAAGGGTTTGATCTACCAGCACTACCTAATTCTGGAGTTGAATTACCAAATACACTTATTTTTAGGCCACTTATAGTATGATCGAAGTAAACAAACCAAGAAGTGATTGCACATAGTTGACATGACTTCACAACTTGTAAGTATTCCAAGATTTTTAAAATGCGTAATAAGTGATGGAATCTCGTATTCTAACCGTTGAACTTGATGTTCAACTTAAAAGCATACTCAAGAGTAGGAGAAGCCCACCAGGTATAAGAACCTGGTGTCCAACCCAAAAGCATGCTCAAGAGTTGGGGAAACTCACCAGATATAAGAATCAATCTCAAACCCCATGTATTGTTAATGTGGGACTTGACACATGCCCTCACGCGAAACGTGGGAATAAGAGGTGGTCCCGTTTGAATCGAATGGGGCGGCAGGGCCTAACTCTTATACCATGTTGAACCTGGTGTCCAACCCAAAAGCATGCTCAAGAGTTGAGGAAGCCCACCAGATATAAGAACCAATCTCAAACCCCATGTATTGTCGATGTGGGACTTGACACCCGCCCTCACGCGAAGCGTGAGAATAAGAGGTGTTCCTCTTGAGTAAGAGGTGGTCCCGTTGGATCAAATGGAGCGGCAAGGGCCTAACTCTGATACCATGTTGAACTTGGTGTCCAACTCAAAAGCATGCTCAAGAGTAAGAGAAGCTCACCAGGTATAAGAACTAATCTCAAACTCCATCTATTGTAGATGTGGGACTTGACACTAACCAGAAAAATACATGATTTTTCTTTGAACAACATTAAGGGAAAAAAAAAAGAGAAAAAAAAATAGACAAATCCAATCTAATTGGTTTTTGGTTATATGCCGTACAGTTCAAAACTTTGGGTACTTCTTAGTTATGATAAGAAAGAATTCTCTTTATTCATTAGTAACTTAAAATAGAATTTGACTACACGTAACTTCTTCTTTTCTCGCCAATTATAATCGGATTGGTAGGAAGAACAAAGGTATGACAACCGATACAATCAACAAAAACCAGAATCTCATAAGTTAAAGAGGTAAAATCTATTGCCGTGCACGTGTGGAGTTATATTAGTTAAGTGTGAAAAACAAGTTGACATATCTATATAATATATAATAAGCGAAGCAAGAAAGACATCGATGACTTTTTTGCGCGACACATCATCACTTTTTTATATGACACGTCATCATATCCTTATTTTAAGATTAATTAACTTCTACATTAGTAAGTCTTATTTAATTTGAAAACTAATTCTAATCATTCTAAAGCTCTACCTACTCAATATACTAATCTATTATGACTTCTTTTTTTTATTTTAAGATTAATTAACTTCTATATTAGTAAGTCTTATTTAATTTGAAAACTAATTCTAATCATTCTAAAGTTCTACCAAATCAATATACTAATCTATTATGACTTCTTTTTAACAATTATGTCCTTAAAATTTTAAAACTAATTCTAATCATTTTAAAATTCTATCTTATCATCATACTAACTCATTAGGACTTAATATTGACTAAAGTATCTTCAAAACTATTCTCTAATATGAATATAAAAACTCATATATATAAAAAACGAAAATAATACTTTTGATTTAGAAGAAAAAAATTAATTTAAAAACTAATTCTAATCATTTTAAAATTCTATCTTNTCNTCATACTAACTCATTAGGACTTAATATTGACTAAAGTATCTTCAAAACTATTCTCTAATATGAATATAAAAACTCATAAATATAAAAAACGAAAATAATACTTTTGATTTAGAAGAAAAAAATTAATTTAAAAACTAATTCTAATCATTCTAAAACTCTACCTAAACAATATAATAATCTATTAAGACTTTATTTTGATATATTAGTAAGTCTTATTTAATTTGAAAACTAATTCTAATCATTCTAAAGTTCTTCCTAATCAAAATACTAATCTATTATGACTTCTTTTTTTATATTTTAAGATTAATTAACTTTTATATTAGTAAGTCTTATTTAATTTGAAAACTAATTCTAATAATTTTAAAGTTCTACCTAATCAATATACTAATCTATTATGATTTCTTTTTAACAATTGTGTCCTTAAAATTTAAAAACTAACTCTAATCANTTTAAAACTCTATCTTATCATCATACTAACTCATTAGGACTTAATATTGACTAAAGTATCTTCAAAACTATTCTCTAATATGAATATAAAAACTCATATATATATAAAACGAAAATAATCCTTTTGATTTAGAAGAAAAATTTAAAAACTAATTCTAATCGTTCTAAAACTCTACCGAATTAATATACTAATCTATTACGACTTTATTTTGACATTTATGTTCTTCAAAGTATTATATCTTCAAAACTACTCTCTAATATGACTATAAAAGCTCTATCTCTCTCTCTCTCTCTCTCTCTCACACACACACACACAATGAAAATAAATACTCTTTTGATTTAGAAAAAAAATTGATGTTACAATTAAGATTAAACAACTTACGAAAAAAAAAAAAAAAATAATTTAACAATTGATTTGAATGTTGATAGGTACCTTATTTTTAAATTTGATTAATTTTGTAAGAATAATGAGGGTTGTATGATTTAAAAATTAATTCTAAATATTTTAGAACTCAACCTAATCAATATACTTACTTATTATGACTTAAACTTGATTATTACATTCTTAAAATCACTCCTTAATGTGAATATAAAAATTCATATATCAAAGAACGAAATAACATATTAGATTTGGAGGAAAAAAAAAATAACATTCTAATTGAGTTAAATGTACTATCATTATTCATATATATTGACATATACATAATACACATAAGATAGTCATCGTTAAAAATGAATAATTTGATAATATATATATAAACGAACTATAAGTCAGCATTTTTAAATAAGACCTCACGACCATCAAACTGGTTATATTCCATATATAAGGATTTGGAAAACAAATCAAACTCTTTACTACAATTTATTATTAAAGAATTTTTGGTATAATTATCGCGATATTTATAAATCTTATAAATTTAGAAAAATTATTGTACAACGTTTAAACTCTATGATACAAACATATATTTACGTATTAGACTTTGATTTTGACTATTAAAACCTTGATTAGATTGTCATGCAATTTTGCGTGATATTTGTCTACGCATATATGTTTGCTTTAATTCCTTTGAACTGTAAGAATAATTAGTATATTATGTTACGGTACCGTTTAACGATATAAAAGAAAAGGCTAAAGAATGTAAAAATCTAGCGACATAAAAAAAAGCTTAAAGAACGTAAAAATCTAGCGACGGCATTGTAACACAATATAGTCATTGTTATTTAAACTTACAGTTGAGAGGAACTAAAGCAAATATATATACATATACAAATATTCTGCAATAATTGTATGACCGTCTAATCAAGACTGCAATTTTAAATGTGTATAAGAGACGAAGAAACTATTCTACTGGATATCATGTTCGTATCTTAATGTTGGTGATTTCTTAAAACATTGACTCATGAAAAAGATAAGAATGGACTATGACATTTATGATTCCTAAGATAAAGAAATCTTAACATAAGTTTTCAAGCTAAGGGACTTGGTTTTGAAAGGTTACAGGTTGGACAACTAAAAAAACTTAATAATAATATAATCTTGACAAATTACTTGAAACTATTACAAATAAAGTATTAAAAATATCTTACCAACAATTATAGTTTTAGTAAAAGCAGATTTCTTTTTTTCATAAGATGTTAATCTCTTTTTGTTTCTTAAAATGTGGTATGCATTGATACACTTTTTGTAACTTTTTAAAATATTTTATTAGTTTACTCGAGCTTGACTCGGGATCCTGAGTTATAATATCTAATAACTGAGGTGAAAAATGCAATGATAGCTCATGACAACTCATTGCATTGTGTTTCTAATATAAAAAGAGTAATAAAACCAATGTTAAACATATTAATATTGCTAAAGATCTTCAAACATTATTTTGAACGGGATCCTTAATTTTGTGATTAATTAAATCTGCAAATATAGTAAACATTTAAATAATAGTCTTTATGCAATGTACTAACCTATTATGACTTTATTTGAATATTATATAGCGAATTCATATTTAAGAAAAATTAGGTACTATTTCAAATTCTGAAATTGAAATATGAATCTAATTTGATAAATCTGTTGGTTAAAAATTTTGGTCAGTAATTTTCTTACTCTAAGGTTTTACAAGATCTTATTTACCCGCAATGGTTAAATGTAGAAATACCATAATATGCAGATTATATATGAGATATATTAAAAAAATAGTGTAAATTTAAAACCTTAATTATGTGACCATTTATTAAATCCAACTAATTTTATGTTGAAAATTTTTGAACGAATTATTTTTTATGGTATTTTTATTGTGAGTAATTAAACTCTTAAGCATTCTAAATCTTGCATTAGCAATATACCATTTATGATTTTATGGTAATTTTTATAATTCTGAATATTGCATATAAAATCTAAAAATTAATTATGTTGTGATGAATGTAGACTAAAACTTAGATTGAAAACTTTATTATATCTGAAGATAAATCTTACTTAGTAAGCATGGTTATTGTATACTTTATGAAATCTTGGTTAAATTTTCTTTAACAATTTCCTTATTACGATGTTTTGAATTATCCTATATAGTCATGTTGGTTAAGCTTTTTAAACTTTATGTAATTACCTCATACACTGATTACTATTTTCTTTGTATACTTTGTTGTTGGATTACATTTACTTTTAAAAATGGAACATTATACTTAATTAATTAGTCGTGTTGATTGACTTTCGTAAATCACATGCTATAAACAAATATATGGACCGAAATTTTCTCTATCAAAATTAAACTAATATGTAATTAACGTTATGAACAACCCATTCAAAGGTACAAATTATTTTTAAAAGATACTTAGAGAATAATAAAATTGTCTTGTGCAATAGGAAATTAATCTCAATATGTTCTATTTTATCATTTTACTTTTTTTTTTTTTTTTTTATTAAATAAAATTTTTATTTTTGTTCATCTATGTAGTTACTAACAAGGCTCTGTTTGGTAACAATTATTTTTCCAGTTTTGTAAACTGGAGAAAATAACCGCGTTTGGCACAAATTATTCGTTTTTTTTCCTCAGTTTTAAAAACCAGTTTTTAAAATAGGGTTATTTTTTAAAACTCCAAAAAGGAGTTTTCAGTTTTTGTTTTTATTTTGAGACCACCACCAACACCACCCTCCCACCGCCGGCGACCGGCAGCCTCCTCCAGCGGCCGGCAGCCACCGCCACCGCAAACCACCACCAAAGAAAAAACTATAAAAAAAAAAATCTGGGTTATCAAACACGCCAAAAGAAAAAACTCAAAAAATAAAATTGGGTAATCAAACACCCATTTGTTTTTGTAATTTTTTTTAATTAAACTGGTTTTTGTTTTTGTTTTTTTGGAAACAGAAAACCAAAACTGAAAGTGTTATCAAACGCTACCTAAATCAGAATTAGCAAGTATGCACAAGAACGTTACTTATTGATATTTCACTAGAAGGGTTAATTTATTTTATCACAAGAAAGTTCAAGCCAAAATTAAAGTAACTAACTTTGATGAAATAAAAAAAAATTATACAATATATTTTACTATGCATTTTAAAACTTTTAAAATAAATTGTTGTTAATAAATCGTCCCATGCTTGGCACGGGATTCTGGGCTAGTATACATTAATGATGGAACCAAGTCTTAGTAGTTTAAACTTTTGGTAGAGGTTGGCTCACCCTATATGTGGTTCGTCTTGGTGATAGAGGCTCCCTGTTATCTCCCTAGCAAAATCATCTCCACTGCATCATGAACAATTGTATAAGAACTTGAACAGATGCTGCTTGAAAAAAATAATGAAAATAAAAAAGATATCGACGTTAATTAACTCCTAGGACTCATTTGAAAGCCAAAAACTTAAATGTTCAAAGTAAATAAAGAAAAAGGAAATAAGCTCAAAATTTGTCATCTCTGCTATGTCTTGGATTTTTAAGGGTGCGTTCTGAGATACTGCTGGAATGTATTGTAGCTCACCTGCATTCAGCTACCAAAATGTGGGTTGATTTCACGTTGTAGCGATTACGAAAATCGTAACACGGCTTTAGTAACCGCGTGACTTTGTTCGCTTATTTTTGTGAAAGGACGAATCGGCATATATATATCCCATTCAGTCATGAACAGAAGATTTTTTAGATCATGCTCGTTAGAATGGTCGCAAAGTCTCTAGGCAGGTTTTCGTTTTCATAGATCACGTGCTTGGAATAACTGTCAATTTTACTTATAAGAAGTTAGCTACCTATATACATAAGATAATAAAAATTGGGATGAGTGTATGATTATAAATTTACGCGTAACATCATTGAAGTTATCATGAAAAAAAATATATAATCATTCAATGTACCAAATAAAGGCAAAAAAATACCAAGTGGAGTAAGTCGGTAACAAGAAATTGGAAGTCCAGCATTATTAGCACAAAAGCGTAGTAATAATAATAATGAAAATGAAAGCTGATCAATTAATGTTCAATTGACTCATTCTTAGTACATTCCGAGATTTAAAATGTGTGGATTCGCCTCATGCAAGCCACTAAGTTTGAAAAAGTCAAATTTATATGCTTTAATATAAGGGTGCAGATCACATGGTACGCATTAAATATAGAAAAAAGAGAAATGTTTAAGATATGTACTATTTTAGTAGGAGTACACTTATACCTTTCTTTTTCTTAATTATTATAATCAGTTAATATATTCAAATAAATGTGTAAGGAGTAATATACGACAGAGAATGACAAGCTAGCAACATTAGAGTGCAAAACCATATGCAAGAGATTCAATATGTGCCGAAGCTCCCAACAATTATGCAAGAGATTTAACATGTCTCAAGTTACATTCGGAAAGAAGTTGCGGCAACACTTTGTACCACTAGAAAAGCCAGGTCATATATATGGTGAAACTACATATCACTTTTGTCAATATCATCTACGGTTGCGGTAGTGTATGTTACAAACGCCTTAAAACAGAATTTTCTTTGGCAAAATTTAAAACTACTTTAACAACAAGGCTAGCTCTACTGAGAATTTTAAAAAGTAATCTAAAAAAAGAATGGGTTAGCTTTGTTTGTTAGAAAAAGATATTTAAGGACTTTAAAATTAATGTAAGAATATCAACCTTGAAGAAATTGGATAAACTAAATTTAGAGCGAAAATTTTACAAAGGGAAAGCGAACATTATTTTTTTTGGGGGGGGGAGGGGACAGCTCCCGCCCCCTTGCCCGTGAAAGGCAATCTTTTATACTCGTGGCACGTGTCTCTTTCCTAACAAACCAATGTAAGGTGAACATGAGGACACAACTTTCAATGCCAAGCGTTTGATCTAAAATAGCAAAGCGTGTTTGATCTCAAATAGGGGTCACAATTAAGTGACCTCTCAAGGGGGCTTAAGCAAATAAGGCATCATCGTTCTATTGGCCTCCAAACTTATCCACTAACCCACAACCCTTAGACCTCACCGAGAATTCTTTAAGTAGGAACACGGTATATTCAGGTTAAAACCCTCGCTATATTGCTCAAAATCCAGGCATAATAGTTTGAGTATGGCCTATGAGGGAAAATTCCTAACACCTCGAGAACCATAAGCCATCAACGAGTCATGATGTCTATAGAGTCCTTAAAAAGTCATAATGCTTGTTGTCGGGGGCTTCCTCAAGAACCCAAAAAAGTATTGTGGCTGCTAGGGCTAACCTGCAATTGTCTCGAATGTGATCCTAAACCCCTAAGATCAGGTAGGGTTCTATATCGTCGGTGCAGGCGTCAAATGTGTGGTATCCAGTACTGGATGTGGACTTTATTACTGGCCTTGTAAGGTACTGTTAAGAATCTCATTAATTCCTAAGTCGCTAGCCTTTTTTAGGGAGGTAATGCCCTATGGTAGGGTCATAAACTAGGTCATTACAGATAATATTATAGCTAACTCTCGAAAATTCGAGCTGGCCTATCTAGTCTCTTTGCTAGAGGTTGGGTTGGACACGATGTCAAACTTGAATTAGCCAAATCAGATTGAGTTGTTGGTATCATCCGACAATAACTAGAGACACCAAAACTCAAAATGGCAAGATCCACCTTCTCACAAGAAAGGTTGGTCTATATGTGACTAAGACTGAGCAACAATGCTAAAGGATAAGGTTGCGACTATGGGCAATGTTACTCAACTTATAA